>KB668122.1:619787-630015 GCA_000349065.1 Anopheles quadriannulatus | reverse complement strand
ACTCCGGAATCGGCTCCGGAATCGACTCCGGAATCGGCTCCGGAATCGGAATCGATTCCAGCATCGGAATTGGCTCCGGAATTGATTCCGAACACGGAATCGGAATCGGGTAGGTCCGATTCCGAGCTCCCACCACTAATCCAAATACGATCCTTGGATACAAGGGCAGGCAATCAAATATGATAAAGCCAAAGAATGAAAGTCAATCCAACGAAATTACTAGGATAAATTATTACTAAAACCAAAAACCTAAAACCAAAAAGACTAGTACAGGGTTTCGAGTCATATAATGGGATAGTTTAATCGGTGAAGGGAATGTTTCAAATCGGTAGTGGAATCGAGCAAGCATTCTGTGGAGGTTTGTAATCATATACTGGAGTGTTTGCAAACGAATAGGGGAATTTTGCAAGTATACCGCTCTGCTCATTCATTGGACTGTGGTAGCCGGTGTAAAAAGGCTCAAAGTGATACCAATGCTTTTTTTGTAATAAACACCATTTTCAGTTGTTTTGGAGTAGTATCTATCACAATTAAACTTGACAAATTACTCAAATTAACTAAAATGTTTTGTAATGTTTACAGCGGCACCCTCAGTCTGATGACAGTTCCACAGAATGCATGCAAAACTCCCCTGTTCGGTTGCACCATTCCATTATATGATTGCAAATTTCCACTGCATGCTTGCAACATTCCACTATTCCCATTTCCGTAAGTACTGTTCCCTTATATGACTCAAAATTCTGTATCAGAAATATCTTTCGAATGTTTAACCTACGTCCGAGTTTCAGAGTACTCTATTTACAGGGTTTACCAAGCAACATTGCGATGTGTGCTGCATATTTTATCGAGCACGAAATCGATCTTGACCACAGGCACGATTTTAACGATTTTAACTGGCAAAAAAATAGTTTTTACTCCTCCAATAATATTTTTGACACATCACGTGACCACAGTTTTTGAGGGAACTGTCCAATCGTCCCTTTTTTTAATGCAATGTGGAAGGACTAACTTGGTATTGTTTAGGCTTGGACTTTAACGTAAAGCTTGTCCCTCTATGATGGGGTTTCGTGAAATGTTACCTTTCCCAGAGGTGACTTTATTCATCTTGCTTATGTAGCAATTACTCGCTCTAAAGCCTCGCTGATTGATTTTAAATCTGTTTTGACTTTTCTATATACATTCACATACAAGTATTCGTTAAATTAAACAAACAAAAGCATGCTGTATGGTACTCAGAGACAGTATGAAAATTGAAAACCCCCCCTATGAATCAATATTTATAACAATTGCCTTCAATAGATAAACGATAGAACAAATCTTTGAACATAAATATCCGCATCATTGAAAGCACCGCTCCGAGACCTTTTTTTCCCCCCCGCGAGAGTTTAACAATAAATCGAAAGCCCATTAAATTGATTTACTTGCGTTCGAGTAATTATAATATCTACATTTTGGTTCCCATTTGCATAAAAACTGTCACGAATCAGAAAAAATGGAAAAAAAATCCGAATCAAGCAAAAACTTGGCCACAAACGGGGTGATATGGGAAACAGAAGCACATGAACACACACGCATACAGCATTATCACACCGATTGCGTATTGTCTTGTCGTAATTTATAGGCATTTTATGCGACATTGGGTTTAATTAAAAAACAAAAGTTCATCCCAGCTACCGGGGGGGCACTGTCTCGAACCCCTTATTCATTGTGGCGTTTCGCGCAAACATAAACGATTACTGCCACTGTGTTTTCGCGCACGATGCAGCAAACACATGCGCTACGGTTGTAAATTGTATCGATTTATTTATTTCCTGTTTTTTTGTTCGATGTTTCGCGCTGGCTGAAATATTTGTCGCCCTCTTCCTTTCCCCTCCCCCCTTAGCGCTTCTGTTATCATCGAGTGGTGATCATCAAATAGCAATGATTTAGCCTCGGATTGCACCGCAAATGTCAACACTTTGTGCTATTATTTATTTTTAAATGTGTTTTTCCCCTTTTTACTTTTTACACACATGCAGACACACACACACACGCTGCTCTGTCCCACGATCGAGAGCGTGGTAGCTTTTTCGTCCCAATCCCGTGCGCGATACGCGCTATTTCAATTAAAAGTGCGCCTCTGCACAATATTTATGGCCCAATGGCACACATGCACACGACACGCAATGCTGGAATGGGGTGCCACAAAACAGGACATTCAGGACGAAAAAGGTCACACAGCGCAGTTGCCAGTCTTTTGAAGCACCCGAAAAACGGCGTGCGGCTGATGTGCAACGCACGTTTGTTTCCTCTGCCCCGATCGCAAGCAAGCGGACAGTTAACACTCACAGGGTGACATTAGAAAGCCCTCTCCGGCAACTGGTACTACAGGTATTGGTCGGTAAGTGGGAAAAGGTTGCCTGTTTATTTGTTTTCTTTTATTCCAGGCTCGGAAATGTTCACATTAACGACCAAACGCCAAACACAATAGCGTGGATAGCGTTTCGTTGTTGCAGTCAGCTGTTTTACCCACGGTTTAAAGGTTAGTGCTGATGGGAGAGAGAGTGCCTTATCGATTGGCATCAAAGTGTACTGCTCCTTCGGTAGCTCATAATTCATAATTTATTATCTGGGAGAAAAAAGGTTCATTTCGGGGTGCATGTGTAGTTTTGGCAACAAATCGTCCAAATTTTATGGACGCTTTTGTAGCGAAAATGTCACGAGCATGAAGATGCCTTGCATTTTCACTGTTTACTGTTGTTAATTATGATTTGTAGTCGCTAAAGGTTTTCTGTTTTTTCGAGGACTCGCTATTCATTGATTTGAGCGATTCTCACAGATTGCCCAACGATTCTAGTCTGTTGGTAATGTGTAGAAGGTGAAAATAATACAATGAAACGCAGATAATATCGGTTCTAAAGCTCATCTTTCATAAGCGATGGATGAAATGTCGTTTTAAGTATGCTCTTTTCATTCTATTGCATAGTTTAAAGTGCAGTGAACATTCAGTTTATGAGGATATTTTATGGGTTTATTATTTTTTTAAATTTATTTAATGATATTGGCATGGCCTTGGCTTACTCTATTAAGCCAGTAGTCTTAAAACTTTAAGAACTGTCCTATGCATTAACTATCGACATATCAAGAACTGGCGTAAGAATGTTCAAAAATAAAAAAAACATTTAAGACAAGTTAATACTTTAGGTAAGGCATGGACATCAATGCTTTATAAGAGTTACATTGTCGCAATGTACAGTCAGTACATTCGTGATAGTTAATATATTAATCATAATTCTACACAACTTTGGAAAACGTTAACATTTTAATTACTCAATTCGTAACATTCTAACAAACACTGCATCTGATACGATGCCGAATACTCATTAATACTCATGATAAGACCTGGCAAATGATAAATAGAGGGAGACATTGAAAGTCAGTTTGAGAAGCTGAGCGACGGTTAATATCGGATAGCATTCTGTGAGCTTATGATCGTCTCATAATTAACACGAAAATCTAATTTAATGTCTCACATGATCTCCTAAATCGCGTTATGCTTGCGAGCATCCTAATGTAGTGTGTATTCAAAATAAATAGGGGTTTAAATGATCAAAAGACACTACAGTGTACATTCATAGTCTAGAGTCTACAGTCTAGCGATCGGCTCGTGTAGCTCTATGCAGTCAAATGGTACAAGAACAGCATTCAACGTTTTTGATACACAGCATTTGCTTTGTAGATAAGTACTTTCTATATCAACCATGGGAAGAAGTCAACCATGGTTTTAGAGATTGGGATATTCTGGTGCCCTAAAGCTGCTCATAAGGAGTTTTATTTTTATTTTTGCTTAATGACCCTCCAGACTAAAGCTGAGAAGGGATGACTAAAACTCAAATTTAAAAAAATAGATATCAATCAATACATAGTAAATTTTTACAAGAGATTTAAACATCCTTGCAATGAAAAGGCAAAGCAAGATATGAAATGTAACCTTTTATTTTGGAAAAAAAAAAACAACCTCACCCGTTGGACACTTTTTGTTCCTCGTTCGAAATCAAACGATTCACACACACACATGAGCGAACAGCGCAAACATTTAACAGCTTCACCGTTGGTTGTGCAGCAAACGGTGTGCGCCGAAAACATTATTTATAATCATTATTTATTATCGGCGGGGCAATATCTCCTACCGAACAACTCGCGGGCATTTGCTGTCTCTGGCAGCGCTGTTCCGAGGTTTTGTTGTTCCCCACTCTTCCCGTCGCTGTATGATGTATGGTTTTTGTTGCCGTTCGTTTTGTTGCTACCACTACCACTCTCGGCCTTTTGCTTCCTTTTTTTTTGCCACCGGCATAGCAAAATAGCACCACGTTAATCCTCACATGACACCCTACCATTCCTGCGATCGCTCCACGCGTTGCCATAAATACCCGTGTCCCAGTGATGTCCCAGCGTAGAAAGCAAAAATTATGATGTTCCCTTGACTTCGGGCTTCGGATGGTGTGTTGGTGGGTTGGAGCAGGGGACGAAGGAAGAGAAGGACGCTAAGCCCAGGACGGCCCAGGAGTGACCGGAAGCTCACCCGAGAGGAAGGAATTAATTGCTCGAGAGGAATTCCGTTGCCATTGTGTGGAGCAAAACCCAAACTTCACGGTACACGCTTCAAGACCGGGAGACTGCGAGAGTGAAACGAAAAGGGTGGGGTGGAAGAGAGGGGATTAAAGATGCTTTTGATAAGAACAAAATAGCGAACGGCAACGTACTATTTGGGTCAGCTTTCCGCGCATTACAAGCGCGCGCGTCCGTCCGACCACTCGCCTATCGGTCAGGCCACGTTCGGCCAGGGTAACTGGGTCAAGGGCAGCTATCTACTCGTCCGTGTGTAGCTGCCAATTTATATAATCTTATCTAATAATAGCGAACGTTGCACGACGCAAAATCTTAGATATTTGCCGTGGCTTTTTTTTGCGATTCAGCTGAAAGGCACAACCAACGAGAAAACAACGTCATCAAGAAATTGATTAGAGAGGTTTGTTTTGATGAACATTTGAAAGAATTGTTCATAAAAAAAAGTTCTTCGCAGCGATCCTGCCAGGAGTCGAACCTGGAATCTTCTGATCCGTAGTCAGACGCGTTATCCATTGCGCCACAGGACCCGGTTGAGTGAGATGAGTTTATTTTGAAATTTAAAAATAAATTTCAAACACTTTCCTAATCATTACTGCTTTGTTTGCTTGGATCTATTTTCAAATGGTTCTTGATCGTAGTCTGCGCATGATCAAAGGCGTCTTCTAAGCAATGGTTGGATGTGATTTAAGATAGAGTAACGATCGCATTTTGTACTATTTTCTAAAGATTTGTTTTAATTGTTCCAACTATTACTCCATAATAATTATTAACATAATATTTAATTAATTTCACTTGAAATTACTACTATTACCACTTCTTGTAAGTATCCACTTGTTGATACTCAAAGCGCTATTTGTTTACAGTTGGATGTGACGAAGATGCTTTACACCGGTTTATGTTTCCCACTTCTTTTTGAATCTATTTCTTCGGTTTCGGATTCCAAAAACCCTTGCCAAACAACCGAAAAAGAGTATGAAACACTGTACATTAATTATTTTTATTGAATTTTATTATTTTTCGTTTTAGTTTATTGAATTAAGTTAAGTTTAATCTTTTATTAGGTTTTTAAAGGTGGAGCTTTTGTCGGTTTTTTGTTGTTGTGCTATGCTGCAACTAATGGAGCTCTACTAATGACTTGTTTCTTACAGTTTGCGGATGCAATGGAGCCTCTAATTTGATAAATTTTAAGAAAATAAACACATTTTGTGGTATCGCGCTTGATAACATGCTTTAATCCCTTAAATACTTTAATACTAATATTTTCCATAATTTTTCTATCATCATCATCATCATGGACCTAAGAATAGCAAATGCGACGAGAAAAAGTATCATTCCAGTTTTGCCCAGTAACGACAACGCATCGGCCATAACCATCCCCAGAACCACGTCACCATCGATCGATACTATCTCACAGCCTGCCTACATAGCACGCTACGTAGCACGCAAACCCAACCAGGGTCGGACTCGGACTGCACAGTTTCCTTTTCGCAGGTCGCAGCCGCCGAACCCCGGCAGAGTTGTCCTTCGATCCGACAATTCGATCACTGTAAATCAGTACACGATTTCCTGAGTTTAATAACCATCTCCTGCTCGGACTGCGGCAGGCAAGCTCCCATACATGAACGACCGGTCTCCCTCCCTGATTCTATCCTTTTGGTTTGCCTTGGGCAGTTTCCTTACCTAAAACGGATATTGCAAAACCGTCCTCCTCCTCATCAGCTTCTGACCCCGTGCAAGGGTTCGGCCGGCATCATCATCATCATTGGTTAGAAAAAAAAAAAAAAACTACCCTTATGGTGATGGTGGTGGTGGCCAATGGTCGTTCACCAACACAAACACACACACACACACACGGGAGCATACTTCCGGGGGCCTTTTTCCGGCGCGAACGCGTGGAAGGGAAATTGAAAATATAATCACTAAAAATAACAATCACCAATCATCGGTCCGGCAAACGTGACAGCGATTACGATGACACGCGGCCACAGAAGGACACACACACACACACGTCCACACACCACCATGAGTGTCACATTTCCCGGGGACGCTTTTGTCACGTGTGTTTTTCTTTTTTTTTCCCCCGCTCCCGCTCCCTTTGCTTTTGCTTGGTTCGGGGGCGAGCAAGCGCAAGGAGAGGGCCAGCGCTTACTTGGATGGATTTTGCGGTTGTTACATGACGCTTTTCGTTCGCGAACTTTGGTAAGGTTAGAGTAGTAAGGAAATATAGAAAGAGATAGAGAGAGAGAGATTGAGGGAGGAAAGGTCCAATGTGTGTTGTTGATTTATGCCATTCGAACCGGAAGTTGATATTTTGGGTTTTTGTGGTTCCGCTGTGTACTACGGTCCAGTGTGGGAAGGAAACGTGGGAAAACTCGGAGTGGTGGCTGCTCGAAATCGGATTATAATTGCAAACGTACGTGTGTGTTGTCCGTGTCCATGTTTAGTGGTGGTTGGGCTTTGTGGTTGTGGATTTTTGCTCTCGTCCCAATGTATAATCCAACTTTTGTTTCATATGTTACATAATGAAGCTGATGTTCGGCATTTTGGTTTGGTCGCCCCTTTCTGCTACTGTGGTTCACTTTTTTACGTTTCTGTTCACTTTTCTGGATGGCTGGAAAATTGCTTTTCAATGTAATTATCAAGCATCATCACCACCGTCATCGTCGCCGTCATCATTGGAGCTGTCCTTGCAATCAGCAGCCGATGAGTGAGTAATTGGATTGATTTCGGGATTCGCCTGATAATTTAATTGATTTATTCACGCGACTCAATACGAGGACAGTTGTTGTTTGGGGTGTGGCACGCGGGACTGGCCGGGGAGACGTGGGAATTGATTGGTTCAGTTGAAATGTCCATTTGACGCATGATGCGGTTGACAATGTATATTGTGCGGTGCGCACGATTCACTCTTTTGCGGTCAAGCGGTATTGCTGGTCGGTTTTTACATTGTAATAATTTCTTTACAACTGTTTCAGTTACTGATAAACAAAATTAAATTAGTGTTTTTAAATCAAACATCCATGCTGGGCTTTTATGTCGTATATTTCTATAACAAAAAAAAAAAAAAGATTGTGGAGTTAAATCCTGATTGAAGACTTGAATTCACTCTTTTGATTTTAAACGCTGATTGTGATTCTGAATCAAACCCAGTTTCGCAATTTTGACCTAATCTCAGGAAGAATCAGAACGAATACGGAAGGATCCGGACGATTCCGGGAGATTCCGGGCGAGTTCGGATGAGTTCCGAAAACTCCAGATGACTCCGGACGATTTCGAACGATTCTGGCTAAATCCCGACCACACCAAGAGGATTTTGAGCAATTCCCGTTGAGTCCAAACTATTCCGGACGACTCCGTGCCACTTCGGATGACTCCGCATGACTTTGGGTGACTCCGGTTGGCTCAGATTTACTCTGGTTAAATCCAGGTTTGAGGAAGTTCGGATGACTCTGGAAAACTCCAAATGATTCCGGATGACTCTGGGCGAATCCAGTCAATTCTTGAATGATTTTGAGTGAGTTAGTGAGTTGAGATAACTCTGGATGATACCTGACGACTTCAGGTAAACTCTGTTCGTATTCCGATTGAATTAGGATGACTCCCGAACACTCCCGAACTCTGGGCGACGAATGCATTTGAGTCCGGGCGAATCAAGATGGGTCTGGACAACTCTGGATGAGTTCAAATAAGTCCGTAAGATGCTCTATTCTCGAAATTGTTCAAAATCCTCGTTCATCTGGTGTCGCCGTAACTCACTTGGAGTCGAGGGTAGTTGCCCTGAATGATCCGGATTAGATGCATCCATACTTGGCTCAAAAGCGTGTTTAAACCCAGTAATTAATCAGACTTGGTATTTGTTTAATTTTGCAATGTCCTCATCGTTAGTAAGCTTAGTTTTATGATACGTTTGGTTTTAGAACTATGAAATATACACACGAATATTGTTTTTCTTCATTACGACATCCACCCCGACATTAGAGTATGTTGCCTCCTTTCAGTGTCTCATCAATTATCGCATAGTGCCAACTTCTACACGATTTACTCTATGTTTCAAAATTACTTCGAACTATTTTTACAACATTTTAATACACTGAAGTAGAGAAAAGTAGAGCTGTTCCACCCAGACGCACAGTAAAGTCTCCCCTTTAACAGCACAGAATGACCCAGGAAGTCCACCGGCCCATCCCTTGCCAAATTATACGAAAAAGATTATGACAAGTAAAAATAGCCAGAACCTTTCGGCGGAACGGAAGGAGAAAGCAACGGCCAAAAGAAAACCATCCGAAAGTGAAAGGAGACACTTCTTATCAGAAGGGGCAGGGTGGCAGAACCGAGCAAAAAAAAAAACGACGTCCTCAACTTCCGGGCGGCCCAGGACCCGAATAGAATGGGCATAAAAGTTCCCTTTTTGCTGGAGAATCATCATCAACCCGTCGTACGGGATTCGTCCCAAAAAACGAAAGAATGGGAAAAGAAAACTCATACATGAAGAGCACCACACCAACGCACACGCAGCTGAAAGCCGGCTAGCTTCGGATTCCTCGGAGTAAATGTGCGGAAGTGTAGCAAAATTCGCTCCTTTCTCAAGACGTTCCAATTGACATTCGAACTCGTCTGCTTGTGTGCGAGTATTGTGAAAACCGATTTGATTCGATCATAACTCTTCCCTCGGAGCAGGGGTAGAGAGTGAAGGAGTCTTTTTATCTCGATATTTGTGTTGTGCATCGCACAGCGTCCCAGAGAGTTGAGTGGCCAGTGATGGATGGATGGCCCTCGGTGACAGGGCGCTACAAATGTCAACCGGAATTGCTCCCCACGGAGAGAGAGAGAGAGGGGGTAGCAGGTTGGCTCTGGTTGGCCGGTCGGTCGGGTCGGGGTGGGTTGCGAAAGCGGCCGTGAAAAGTAAAGAAAACGGTTTCCATCTCGATCGATCTCTCTCTCTCTCCCCTTCGTTGATGGAAAGGAGAAAATAAAATTTTATTGCATATTTTTATTGCCATTTCTTCCTGCGTTTTCCTGTCGTAGGTTGGTCCCGGTCGCCCCATTGGTTTGCGCATTGCTGCTGACGGAAGCCAAGGCACTGCTGCTGATTTCTGGTTACTGCCAGTTCATGTCCTGCCTTCTACTGTTTGCCCCCCCCCAGACCGTGGCAACCCGAGGGAGATAAGTTGTTTTTCGATCAATTCAATTGCTCACCGCCGAACATGGAAGAGGCGGACCACCGGCCCATTGAGAAACGGTTTGCCCCAGCGCTGATGATGGCGACAATAGCTTAGACGTCCTGCTCCTCGGTAAGAAGCTCCACACCATTTGAAGACCAGTATTTGGATGGAAAAGGGAAACCTTTTTTGGGAGGAGAATAGCATCAAGCATCAAACGGGATTTTTATTACTCTTCGAGTAGCATCGTTGAGTCGGGGATTTGGTGTCCTCTGGTTGAATGTCCGTTTTTTTTTACCGTCCCTACTAGCAATGAGAATGTAAAAGTGTGCGTCTTTCAGGCGAGGGGCATGTAGAAGCAGGGGGAGACGGCTGGAAATACGCGGAATTGCTCGGAGGCGAGAGCGTGTTTTGCCCTACTAGCAATGAGAATGTAAAAGTGTGCGTCTTTCAGGCGAGGG
>KB668122.1:563310-603767 GCA_000349065.1 Anopheles quadriannulatus | reverse complement strand
ACCACCATTATAGGTACAATGAAGCAGTCACAAAAATTTGTATTTTTTCGTAAATTTGATGTATTTCATGGTAAAAATGGTTGTGATTGCGAAGATAAAACATATTACAATTGCTATGTGTAAAAATAATCAGAAAATGTCCTTCCTGACACTTTAAATCCATTAAAACACAACGGTACCACTACAAATTGCACCACTATTGGTACATTTACCCTAGTAAATTTCAAGCAATTGACGTCAAATATTTAATCGGGTTTGCAGATGCACTAAAAGAAGGAGGAATAAATTATCGAACATTCCAATTAAGCTTGAATACGGTGAAGTTTCTCCCTAATATGAATATTGAACGAATTCTTCTGAGAGAAACTAACTCAACTTATTGGTCCATGCCAATACTCCATACTCCATTGTATACTCCATAGTATACAAACCATCCAGTGTTGAAATATGATGAATATGAAGTATGATAACCCGTTTACGGTATATTGTCGCAATTTAATTCATTCTTAATTACTAAATATCTCCGAAATACGCTATTAATGTGGACCTAGATAAACCACGTATCTCGATTTTCTCTATTTTCAGTCAAAATAACACTAATTTTCGTGTGATTTAGCATGTAATGATAGAGTTTAGTCACTAAATTTCAGAATTTGATGTAATTTTGATTCTCATTAATGATTACAACTTTATACCTTCATGAAACATGTATGGAATTAGACCAAAAGGGAATTTCTTTTCCATTTGACAATTAAAATGTCAAATCAGTACAATTTGCTTAAAGAACTGTCAAATTTAGATTAGCCGAAACCGCGTATAAAGAGGTACCGCGTATATTGGGTACTACATTGGGACTACCTGACTACACAGGGTTTCAAGATACCTCAACACCAAGAGCACGAGTGTTTCAAACTCGTGAGTATATTCTCCAACTTCTTTTTCTTCACTTACATTCTTTGATAGTGCTGAAATGGAATTTTACTGGCGATGGTAAACTTGTCAGAAAATTACTTTAATGCTTAATTCTTGATAATTCAGACACTTACGGTAACCATTTTAAATATTAACGATCGTTTGCCTGGCAAAGCTTAACTAATATGTCAAAAAATTGTGAACATTTGACAACTTAGGGGACTACAAATAATCTGAAGGGATGAGCAATAATGATAAATAATTGAACACATTTTAACGTAATTCTTTATTTTGCCACTTACTTGTATGATTGCTATGGTAGATGAGATCAAAGATCATCCATCTTGAAGGCAAATGAGCATTCAATGATGTTAATGTTTGCTACAAGAATACATTATAATTACAAACCAATTGAAGCAATACTTAACCTTCATAAAAAATATTGCTTGCGGAAGAGGTTCTACCGAGATTTGAACTCGGATCGTTGGATTCAGAGTCCAAAGTGCTAACCATTACACCATAGAACCCGTTGATGCTTGCTGGCGATTATAGCGCGCCGGTACAGCCAACCCTAATCTTCGCTTCACCTGCAATCAGCATCTCGCTAAGCCGCTCGGTCGATAGTAAATCCCTTCCCTCTTGCAATCGCAATCACACCTTATCGCGCAATGACGTATACCGGCATAGTCGGAAGAGCAACAAGAGAGGAAAATAGTTCCCAATTCATTCCACAATTGCAGCGATGACTCACCACAACGGCACAATAATCACGCCCACCAAGAGGCCCACTAGCAGCGAGCAAAATGTGGCCTATCTGCTGCAGTGGAGAGAAAAACGACGATTGCATTAATTAAGGAATTGATTCTCGATTACTTTTGCCGAAAATCGAACACACATCGGTCGCCCCCGAAACCGTTGCGATGAGGTTTTTATTGCCCTGACGGACGGCGACGGGTGGTACGTCATGCAGCGTATGTACGGTTCCATAACGCTTCCGATGGCTAATTGGTTGGCTGGAACTTCAAACGATCTAAAGAAGACCACAATGCTCCGGTGGAACGGAGCACACGGGTTCCTTCTCCCAGGCAATGTGAAGAAGTCGGTTCAAGGAACACAACAAAGCGTAGCTAAAAGAAACCGTTCGGGAAACAGAACGGCAGTGGATGGCATTAATAGGTAGTCATAAAATAATTTACGATAGATAATACGGACTCATTAAGGTAATCACAATAAATGCGACGACTTTGGACTCGGTGTGTATGTGTACGTGGTTACATGGTGGCGTACCGTCCCGATCTCTCACCGCCCAAATCCCACACCCGTGATCGTTTCGGAGGGTTTTTTTTTTTGTTCGCTCATTTAATTTCATCCTACTTTAACGGGGTGGAATTTACTTCCCAACGCCGGCACGACACAGGGAATCTCGACCGAATGCTAATCCCTGGCAACACTGGAGAGCCGAACTTCGTTTTTGGGCCGTTTTTCGAGCCCCCACTAGATGGCGCCCGTAAATCATTCCCCTGCTGCTCTCCGGGGGCATTCACAACTGACCACAACGTCGAAGTTGGGCAGTCGAAGAACGTTAGAAGGCAACACACAGTGAGGTTAGACCATTGGAGCTTGCTGTCTATAAAATAAATACCTTCGATTTACTGCTCACAGCAAAGAAAACATTAAAACAAACAGAGCACCATAATGGATTAAAACCGTACCACACACACAAACACTAGAGCTAAACGGCAGCAGCTCCGCCCGTTTTGCCGTGTATCAATAACCATTAAACTGCTACGTTCTTACGGTGCTCAGTATCATCAGTGCTCACACCGGCACAGCTCCAGCTCCCTGCAAACGACTTAGAACTTGGAACATAAAGGGCAGCAGCTTCTCTTTTGTGGTGGTGTACATTCGGGAACAGCGAAAACGAACAGCGTAAGCATCATCATCGTTATCGTTTGGTATCGTTTGCGTTGGAAGATGCTTAGAAAGGTGGGACCATCTTCCCAATCGCACGTTTTGTTTTTCTCGCTCTGCTACCGTCCATCCGCAAGACAGATATGCCGGTGAGCGATAAAATTCGTCCAACCACCACTCTACCACTCGACAAAACTCGAATAATGGCAATAATGGCAAATTACTTCTGCCACAACAATTCAAATGAGCTTAAAATCTTACACAACCCACACACCCCCCTCTGTTGTTTTGGTCGTCTTTGGTGTGATACGTGTGGTCGCTTAAATGTGCATCCCGGACCCCTCACCCTTCCGAACTTCCCAACGGAAAGCAGTCTCGGGAGAGCCCGTGCATGTTACGAATTGGATACGGAAAATGTCCTTCCAAAGATGCTGGCGCAATTAAAAACGCAAGGTGTATAGTATGGGGGGGGGGGGGGGGGCGGAAGCATGTCCTTTGAACGCGTAGTCGGTATTTGTCTGGTGTGGAAGTGACGGGCGGTGGATGAGAAAATTTATTACCTATCAAAAGATTACTTGAGAAACGAAACAGAAGGTGTAACCGTACCCATTGTATACGTATGTGCTTGAAGGATTTCGTATCGCCTTCCTCCGTGGGCAATTAATAGCGCACGGGAGAGAAGAGCGTACGATCGGAATCGAGTCGGAAACTTCTGGGTGTGTGCTGTTTTACGTGTGTGCTGTGAGCGAAACGGGAGTTTCGGGTGATATTTGTTTCATATATAAGATTGCAACCCGATCGGTACTTAAGATATTATAATGTGTATAATGTGCACTGGTGGTGTATGGTATAGGGGTAGAAGAAGTTTGCAGAACGTACACAAATTTGCAATTACAGTTCCTTTTGATTAAAACGGTGTTTTTAACGGAGGGAGAATAGAGTATATTTCATACCGGAAAGATAAGGGTAGCCCGTAATAAGAATGGTATTGCTGTAAGACGAATGCCAACAGACGTGAGTAAAGCATTGTAAAACTGTGAATCATATATTTTTACATTCATTGATTACTTTTTTAAATTAAGTTCTAGACTAATTGTATCGCTAATTTATTCAAACCTATCTAAACATCAATGTAAGGCAATACAAATTTATTCATTGTGTTTTTAATTGATATTGGTACTGGTTATCCAAATTGCCAGAATATTGGTTTTCACCAATAAGATCACCATGGTTTTCACCAATAGGAGATCAGATTTTAATCTTATTGGTAAAACAATAGTTATTTATTAGTTATTAGTTTTTATCAATATTTCTTATTGCTTTTTACTAGAGATGCCACCCTTTTGGATATTCACAGGCGAAGTAATGACTTTGGTCATCTCTTAAATTCAGCTCATATGGCAGCCAAATTCCCACGCTTTGAATGATTCTAACTCAGCGGTTTTCAACCGGGAGGAATTATCCCAAAGGGAGGTTTTTTTTAAACATTATTGATAATTTTTAATCAAAATTTCACAAAATCCAAAGGGTCTAAAGTAGATTATTCGTTTTTTAAAAGTAAGATCCGAAAAGCGATTCATTAAATAACTGAAGTTGAACATCGAAGAAGGTTGTTGAAATAAAAAATTGCTGTGTCAAACTCATTATGAAATGCAGAATCAGCTTCGCAAGGTACAATATTATTTTTATGTAAAACCATTGCTTAAAGCGAATATGCTTTCGTTGCACAATGTAGCAAATACGGCTCTGCCAACGTGAGGTACTATTTAAGATCAATTTAAGCTAATACATGAGCCATCCAGGATAACATTCGGTGCTCGTACGAGTAATAATTAATAGCAAGGGCGCTGATTAGGTAGGCAGCTTTGACTATTAATAAGTGCTGCATGTAAAAAACTTGAACAAGAAATGTTTTGAAATGTACAGTGGTTGAAAGCCACTATTCTAACTGCCTTTAAATCGATTGATAATAATTTACTGAGATACCTCATGTGTCCTTGCGACTAACTAACGATTTCCTCTTGAACGATTCTCTTGTAAGCCTGACAACAAACCACTACTAACTAGTTGCTAGGTATGCTTCTCAGACCCTTAAAAGATAAATTGTTTTGTAAATACGGCGTATTGTACAACATCATATTAAAATGGCATCACATTTCATCTAAATTCCATGACTATGATAAAGGTCATCATCATGTCATCGTCTAAAATCTATCTAAAAATATGTCAGATTTGCTTTTGTGAGCTAAAGAAAAGATGCAACATATCCAAGAAAAGGGAATTTCTTTGTGATACCATTCTATCCCTTTGTGCAATGTATTTTAAAAGCCAGAGCTAGGCCATTACCACACTGTGTAATCAATCCTCATTATGCGATCGTAGTAAACGCATCGCGCTAGAGGAAAGAAGCGGTGCTGGTGGTGCGCCTGCATGCAACAAAACACGCCAATCTGTCTCTCCACCACACTGGAACTGCATGATCCGAGCAACCACATGGCCGTGCACGAAACACCACCTCACAGACACACACACACACACACACACACACACACAAACCCACGAGATAGATGATCTAATTTCATCTCCATGCATGTTCTGTCCCAGCAGCTCCACCATTACAGCAGCTCCAGTTGCCGAGCTGTCAAGTTTGCTTTGACAGTTGAGAGTTGCCTGTGATTGGGGTGTGGGATGACGGCGCAACGGCCACAGCGAATTTGTATCACAATTAATCGCTTATTTAAATTCATCGCGAAATCCATCCGCCCCAACCATTATCGCGCGCGGCCGCTCATTTTGCACGTGTTACGAGCGCATGTGTGTGTCCACGGCTACGGGGATGGGACGACTAACAATAATGGCGTGCTGTGCTGCCCCAACACATACATAACACAATAGAGCCTTTGTTGTGGCACACAAAAGCGCATCGCGCTGTTGTATTGTCCTCCCTCCCCCTCCCTCCCGGAGGAGAGCAGGGCATGAGGCGATGAAAATTGAACTCCGGTTATTTCATTATTTTTCGTACCGTTTTGTTTTCCCCAACACCCAAACCATGGGGCAGGGGAGGGGTGAAAAGGGGGAAGGGGGCTTTTGGTTTCAATGCACGCGCGAGATACCTCTCCACCCCTCATTGTGCGGTATAGTGGGAAGAGTTCGATTCGTTTTGGCAGGATTATCTTACCTATTGAACGGGGACGGGGGCGATAAAGAGGGGATGGAGGGGGGGGGGGATGTTTTGCTGCAGCATGCAGGAGGATTATCATCGTACGCCGAATGATGTGCGCCCCCTGAGTGATGATGACGCACTGCTATGTGTGCTCGTTTGCCGATGCTCACGCCACCTTAATCCGATCGGACATGAGAGAGCACGTTTATTTAAATGAAAGACTGCAATCACGCAAAAGGGATTAGCCGCCGTTGTTCCACGGTTCACCATGCGCGATCGTTGTTATGTGTGTTGGCAAATGAAACAAGCCACGGAATGTTGCAGTTTCAGAGATGCAAGTAGGGAAATTTGAAGTATTTTACTAACCAACAAGATTGAACAAACATATCGACAAGAGAGTTCATCAAAACATTTGTAACATGAGTCAAACAATCAAAATTATTGGAGAATCATTAAATAAAAGTTTTAAATAATGTTAAAACTTAAGGAGATAAATAATGAATGTTAAAAGAAATCAAATAAGACATTTTAGAAAATATGACCATAACAAATAAAGACAGAACGAAAAACTAACAAAATAAAAACATCGAACGATAACATTTAAACGAAGATAATTTATAATACACGAAATACACGCAATTTACTCGATTTAAATAATTAAAAAAGTTTTTCTTTTGCCATTTACCCATTGCGAGCCAATTAATTTCGATTTCATAAAACCTCTGATGATTTGATTGGATTTGTTCTTTCAACACTCTCTTTTTGTTTGTTTGTTTTTGTTGTTATTGTTTTGTTTTTGTTTGTTTGTTTGTTTGTTTGTTTTCTATTGTCTTTCTTTCTGTTTATCTCTTTGTTGTGTGTTCAATTGTACTTCTTTTTTTCTTCTTCTTTTTCCTAAGAGAGTTTTATAGTTTTTCTTTAGCAATTTACCCATTGTGGGCCAATTAATTTCAGTTTCTTAAAACCTCTGTTGATTTTATTGGATTTGTTCTTTCTACACTCTCTTTTTGTTTGCTTCTTTTCTATTGTCTTTCTTTCTGTTTATCTCTTTGTTGTGTGTTCAATTGTGCTTCTTTTTTTTTTCTTTTTTCTAAGAGAGTTATTAATTCCTGCGTGGAATTTGATTTTTTAAACAGAACTATAGAATTCAATGCGCAAAAATCGAAGATGTGAATGTAAATGGCAAATATTACGACTTTACGACATACGACTACAAAGCAACATTACATAATTTCTTTGGAAAAAAACATAAATATAAATAAGAAACATGAATATAAAAATACTGCATGAAACATACAAAACAACATCAACACAGCACGTCAAAAGTGCTTGCAATATTGAAACGATTTAAATTAAAATCTCATGCACTGTACAGAGCAAACATTTCCACAACCACTAAACTTCTCATATTGCAGACACGCATTTAAACCCCACTTAAAACTCAATGGAAGCACAAAAGCTGCCCCCGTTTGAAATGATGATGTTTCCAGCGCACCGGTAAATAAATTAAGTCTCTGCTTTTAACGCTCGCCCGATCAACGCGATTGTGGTGCGAACCGTGATTATCATTAACCTCAACGTTCACGTACACAAATACTACATTTCCAATATTATCATTACCTGTTCCAAAAAACAAAACAAAAAAATGCTGTAAAACGAGGATGTACGAACCAAACACCCCCCCCCCCTTGCCCTCTCGAGTGAACTTTGTGATGCGCCATGTTGTTGTGCATTACGATTGAAAATGACTTCATTATGCATTTTACCTTTATTTGCATTGCATCTTCCATCTCTATCCCACCCAATAATCCGGTGGTTTCGAATATCCACAGATCCATACAGAGAAATGGTATCGAACCGCCCCGGTGGGTGTGGGATTACGCGCGGGGGCATTCGAAATTATGCAATAATGCCGGTGCAGCACGTTTTGCGCCGATGCTGCTGCTGCTTACACATCAACAAACTTGGTGCTTTAATTGGGAAGGAGATCGTTTACACTAGAGGGAAAGAGAGATACAGCGAGAACTGGATAGAAGAGATGCTTATTGCCTCACATTGAGCCATTTATCAGTGCCGGGTGGGTGGATGTGTGTGTTTGTGTACATAATTGAGGAAGAGAACAACAAACGGGAACCCGAACAGAACAGAACGGCATAGCATAAAGTGCAGATAAGCGCGAATGGTACAGCACGTGGTGGAACCAACTTGCATAATGGCTATCTTGGGAAGGAGAGGAGGTGTTTGAAGAGCTGCTTTCCTCCCTCCCTCCCTCCCTTTTGGCTGGACAACATCGTCCACCACCGAGACGGGCGATAAGAGCTTAGTTAAACATCATCTACTGTGTGGTCCATGCTGCTCGTGCTGTATACATAATACTTCACGCTATCTCTCTCTCTCTCTTTTACACCCTATGGAGCATATTCAATCATTCTCAGCTTCACACAAACACACACACACACACACACACACACACCCACAAAGTGCAAGTTTTCAACGTGTTCCGTTGTTTAATCCACACGCGGGAGAGAATCTTCGATAATTGGAGTGCTTGTTTATTGATAAACACTACCATACCATCCCCCATCGGGGGTCCGCTCGTCGCCGTTTGTTACGTGTAATGATGCCGTACCGTGTGTGTGTGGGTCCTCGTAAGGGAGGGGCAGGTTTGTTTGTACGTGTGTGCTTGCTCCAGCATTCCAACCGCTGGTTGAAACAAACAACTTCGAAGTACCGAACCGCGGTCGTATCAAGCGCAGAACGTTGGGGCAGATAGCTTTAAAGTGTGTGTGTGTGTACGAGGGCATTTACTTCCACGAAGAACTGTTCTAAGCGAAGTAATAGAGGGATGAAGAATGCTACTCCGGTGGGGGTAAGTTATGCGCGTAAGACGCTCACACAAAGACGAAACGGCACGATGCTGCGGATCGGTTATAGACGCACCACACGCACCGAGGTAGCGTGGCCGAGCGGTCTAAGGCGCTGGTTTAAGGCACCAGTCACTTCGGTGGCGTGGGTTCGAATCCCACCGCTGCCATGCGTACGAAACTTTTCTTTTTATTGTAAGTAATGACGATGCAGGGTGCTGTTTCTAAAGCGCAGCAGCAGCAGCTTGTGTATATAGGGTAAGTTTAATACAATGAATACAACAACATACAAGACGACTTCTTACGACGACCTCTTACGCAAACAGTAGTTAATTGGTATAAAAATTAGAATGTTAAATACAACTTAAGCAAAAGATAAAAAATTATGAGAACACTAACGATTAAGTTAATAAGGTACAGATGCAGTTTGTAGAAGGTATAATTTTCATTAACTGTTTTCTATCATTTGAATATCTATAGTTTACTTCAAAGAGGAGACTCTCAAATTACATTTATCTTATAATTCTATGTTGTAACATTTTCCCCTACTCTTTTGATTGTTTATGATATTTTGTTTCATTTTTCTATGAATTTTCATTAAAAACATCAAATTTAAAGTGTCATTTCGTTCTATCTTTTGAAAGTGTTAAACCATCATTGCATCATTGCCGGCTTCCCTCACTCTCTCAGTTCCGCGCGCTGTAAATCACCAAAACATTAACCAAAACTGCACACAAATCCGCTTAACAATCTATTTCCCATGCGAGATAAGCAGCGAGCTGCCTCTATGATCGTTTGATCACTTTCGCTCGCGCTCGTTTGCTGCAAGCCAGGCTCGTCTATCATTAGACAAACCCTTCAGGCAAAACCTGCTACTTTACAACAGCGCGCGGCCACGTCATGAATCTGTCATCAATTTATGGTTTCATCCCCATCCATTATGTGTGCCATTTCTTTCATTCTTTTTTTTTTTGTGTGAATTATTTCTATCCAACATTCCATCAAATATGGAGCCAACAATAAGAAGGGGGGGGAGGGGAAAATGACGCGATGCTCATCTCTATCTCAAAACACGTCGTCACACAACTGCGGTGGCGATGAGAGCTGCATGGCGCTGCAAAACATTCCACTCCAGGCTAGGGAATTCTGGCAGAAGAACATCCCGAACGATACGCAAAACGAGTCAAAACTCATTTCACGTCAACATCGCCGGCACGTCGTCTTTCTCCTTTCCCCGGCCCATCAAGGCGATTAATGTGTACCACCGCCGTACCCGAACGCGACAGAATCCGTATCATCGTTGCAGTGGAGGGCCACACACACACACACGAGCGCATGATCGTGTGATACATCGTTTGCGGTGGAAATGAGATGAGATTACATTTTTCCACCGCGCGGTGATGCTCGTTTATGGTGACATATTCGAGCCTTTTAACGCTCTCGCCATGCCCAGCATGCATGTGCTAAGCGTGTGTGTGTGTGTGTAAGCTTGTCCGGTAGTTGTTGTTTTTTTTTGTCGCTTTGCAAAGAAGTTGGGCATGATAATATGTTAGAAGGTAATGGATCTTCTTTTGAGCCATGTGCGAGTTTTCCATTTTGTTGATTTTCATACACAGTTTTTGGATTTTTTTTTTTACATTTAAGTTGTTGTTGTTAAGTTTTTCTTTTTCTATTTTACTTTACTGCTTTACTAGTTTCATGGCTACATCGCGTAAACATATTAATATTAATATTCTGTTAGTTTACATAAATTTTCACAGTTTTACATTTCGTTTTGATATTCGCTTTTCTTTATTTCTTTTTTTTCTTCTTTTCGTTCACTTTAAGTTTAGTTTATCTGTTTACTGTGTCATTAAATGTATGTTATTCATCCTTATAAATGCTTTGGGATAGCTTTCGCTTTGATTTCCATGCGTAATTTGATTTTATTTGATTTTTCATTACAACTTTAAACTTACTTTTTTGAAAGATTTTTTTTTTGAAACTTATTCTGCTATATTCTTTAAGTTTCTAAAGCTTAATTTTTACTTTTTTCTCCTTTCTTGCAAGTTATTGAAAGTTTCTCATCACTTCTTTCTTTCGTTTCTTTTAGCGATTATGGTGTATTCATTATTTGCATATTTGCATATCAAGTGACATTTTCGTTTGACTTTCTAATTCTCTTTCCTTTTGTTGTTTATTCGTTTTTGGATACTTTGAAATGTGATTAATTTATTAAAAAGGGTTTGTTTCTTGACTTTTGTGTATTGATATTTGATGTTATAAATTTATTTGATTCTCTTACAGGGCTCCACAACGCAATTGTGAGATATTTAGGTATTAAATTCAAGAGACTTATTATAAAACACCGATACTGAAGAATCCATACCAGTAATAGCATTGATATTGAACTGATCCCGAGCCTGGCACTGATCCTCAGCCTGAATTCATAGAAATCCTTAAACTGATGCAGAACCCCCATACCCTTCCCGAGACTGATGCTGCATCCATGTGTAGGGTAAAGGTGATTATTTATTTATGTTTTGCTTAGGACTTAACTACTAATTAACTGTGGCATATGATAGTATTCGATTGACGCGTTAAAGGTATGAAACGAAGTATCCCTAGAAGCTATTTGATAAGGTTGATTAACTTTGTTAAAACTCAGATTCATCAGTGCAGCAACATACTGAAACCACTCTACCCATCAAGCACCAAAAATGTATCGAGCAACCAAAATCCTACTGTGCGGAAGATAATGAAACATCTACCCCATCCATTGTTACGAGCCACCAAGCGTCTCCATGTGGAAAACGACCCGACCGCTTACAAGTCAGTGGCGGTTTGCTTGCTTGCTCAAACAAAGAAACGGTTATTTACACGCGCGGGCAAGCGACCGTACTGCTTTCCTAGAAACAATCGACCGACAGAAGCTCCACTTCATACGTTGGACGCTGGAGCTCGGTGAGCCCAAATTGCTGTACTCCTCTGCCTTTCCCGGAAAATGGGCGCACAAAACGCTCCTTTGTAGTGTCCGCCGTGTTCACCGCACACAAAAAAAAACAAGGGAAGCTCTAGCAAATCTTGATGTAAAGGTTTGTAAAAAAAAAAACATCCAAAAACAGTAGATAAAGGAAAGAAAAATCGATTTTCCTTCCTGTTTTTTTTTTGTGGGTAGGGGGCAGGAACGTTCCTAGATAACGATCGACATGGGAGCAAGTTGCAATCAAATTTGAAAGCCTCACACACCATTAAAACAAATTCAAAACCGGGATGAAATTTAGGGTGGGATGAAACAACTCACATTGCTCAATGGAAACGATCTCAAACATGGTCCAAAAAATGTGGTAATGAAAATAAATGACAACTCCCATCTTCTTGTGAATGTTTCAATTTAGACGTTCCCGTTTTTCTTCAAGCTTTTCCTCAAAATAAAAAGGGACAAATAGCTTTGGTGTCCGCAAAGGCATTTGCCAACCCGTTTTCGCCACTCCATTGATCAAAAACCATTGATAAGGATGTACGCTCAATAAATAAAACTGATAAGAGAATATAATGTCAACGTACCTATATTTTCCCTCTTTCCTTTTTGCCATGCCCTTTCTCACGGGTTGGTCAATTCCTCATCCCGATTCCATGTGATTGAAGCCATGTGTGCCATGGCGCCGTTTCCTCTCCATCAATCCCATCACTGTGTACGGGGGGAAAGGAAATATTTTCATACTTTATGTAACCGCCGTTGCGCGACTCAGAAAGACCGACTCACTCCGAATGACTTTTTTGCAACAACAAAAAAGAAACACAGGCGCTTGTTCTCTTCGCTCTTGTTTTTCCGCGCCACATTTTTTCTACACCACCCTTCTCTTCCTCCCTCTGTCGACCCTCGCGGCGTGCCGGCAGCATCTTTTATCTAAGCTTTTCCCACTTCACTGTCACAATATTTGCCATTCAATTTCCTGTGCAAACACGTGGCTCTCCATGTACCACAGACGGCACAGCATACACACACACACACATCGCTATACATGTGTATACCGCAGCCTACTACTACTTCAGCTTTTTCGCTGCGAACTTAAATCCTTTTGCTGCGCCTGCTTTTCCCGATACATCATTCTAGCGCGCTTGAGATGAAGAAAAGCGGTCGAAGAGCGATTGGCAAATTGGTTGCTTCCTGCGTGCCCTGCTTGTGTGAAGCAAATTTTTTTTTTTGGTTTCGCGACAATTGAAGAAAAGACACAGGTATGGGGTTCCTACACTCCACCGCAATTTGGGAAGGTCTATTAACCTTCTGCCTGTGTCTGTGTATTTAAAAAAAAAGTAGAAGAAAAAAGCATTCAATTTAGATTATAACGTGCTAACAACATTTATCTTCCATCACCCCGAGAATGTGCTCCATTTATGTCTGCTTGCTATTATATCTCGCAGTGTCATCCAGAGAGAAAAACAACACACCCCAAAAGCAACGGCCTTGACGCCAAGCTATCTCGACAGTTTTGCCAAAGTGTTGTTTTGATAATCACCAGCACGAAGCACGCTTTCTCGCTCTCTCTCTTGCTCTCTTTCTTAGTGCATACGCACTCGTGCTCCAAGACGTTTTGGACACTTCTGACACAACTCTTGGCTACTACGATTGTCACCCGTCCGTTACTGTACGTACGTATACGTGACGAGCCCCACATCGTCCATCGTGTGCCGAACTCGCGCTAGACTCAGTTCCTCCATCAATGCACACTCTCCCTCTCTCTCTCTCTCTCTGTCTTCGTGCAAAAATAACTGACACACACCCTTAGCTAATAAGAAAGCAGGAAGGCAAAACGAAACGTAAAGCGAGCGCAAAAACAACAGCAAAAACAGGGCGTAAATGCGCGAAAACAACCGGCCCCAAATGGCTGCTAGTGTCCGGCTTAAATTACCCACACGAGAAAGAGAGAGAGAGAGAGAGAGAGAGAGAGAGAGAGAGAGAGAGAGAGAGCAATAGAATCAACACCATCATCGCTCATTCTGTTCCTGTTACCTTCCCCTCTCGGGGACCTGCACCACCTCTACTCCCATACCCCTTTCTCGAGCTCATAGAGTCACTACTCGCGAGAAGGAGGTAAACAAGCATCATCACCATCATGACCATCATCATCATCACTCAAGAGGTGGACGGACACCCCATCGCCCCGGCGTAACCATTCCAAACCGGGGAGCCCTTGTGGAGGGGTACACACAACACACCCATACCAACGCAGTGCCGTTTAAATTTGCCATTTCGCTTTCCCACATTCCGGCATTCGGTGGGCACGGCGAGTAACGGGGGTCGCGCGTAGTAAACAGTTTAATAAATAGACGCTTTTTATCAATTTATTTCAACCGGTCTATTTTTAACAAAACAACCCCATTGAAGGAAGGTCCCCAAACTACTGTGGGCTCCGGGGAATTGGGTGGGTAGCGGGCGGATTAATTCTTCTGGGAGGAAATGGGAATAATTGTGACCAGGTATTGCTGCTGCTGCGCTGCGAAACGCTCGTTGAATGTCTGTGACGTGCTCTGTTTACGGTTTGTGAGGAAGTGGACAAACAACAACGCTACTAATAATGCTCGGGGAAGATTGCGCCTTAGCACAATGTTACAGTTGTGTTTGTTTTCACTTGTGAGGACATTCTTAGGTGTAGAAAAACATGATGCTGGTTTTACATATTAAACACGTGTCACATCGCTTGGTACAGTTGATGTGCCTCTCTTATAGGTTGGAATATATTTCCTTATTGATAATATCACCGGGAGCTATGAACAGATTTACCGGCAAAAGAGTTCCATACGAACTAAAGTTTCTCTAAATTACAAATACTTTGAACAGATAACGAATATTAACAAATGACACTTTTACTGTCACTTCTTTCGTAATTCAACGTTAGAAAATTTAACAAAAAAGAAGTATTTGATTCATTTTAGCACATGTTCACTATAAATTGAACATACATCTACATTATTGTGAATATTTAGTATTACAATTTCATATAAACCTGAACGACAAGATCACCAAATCGTGAAATAATGAAATTGGTAAAGTTAAAAGTTTTCAAAATTTGCAGATGTGAATTCATCTTTGTATTTGACTTAACCACCAGTGAAGGCATTAACTATTTCACTCATGGGCTTTTTTTCACTCATGGGCTAAACTATCTTTTAAATGACATGAGGCTGGATTCATTTGCGATTTTAGTCAATGAATGACATACTGTTAGGTTGTGCGACTTACTCAATGCATTTGTCGACATCGAATTTGATACCTACATTGTACATTAATTTGGAAATTGATTTTTGTTTACAATTGAATGCTTTATAATGAATGGCTAGTATTTAATTACAATGTGTTGCAATATTAAAATTATAACAGACCAGAAAACCAGACCAGAAGTAAATATGCTCGTTTTACCTTTTTATTCCACTACAATGGTGTCCTATAGTATCCAAAACGTTAATTTCTTATTATCTCAGATTGGTTCTAATTTTGATTGAAATATGGAATACTTTTCCATTAACCTCTCCCTGCAAAGGTATAATACATTTTACTGTCTTTTAGTAATATTTGTTTTGCTCTTCATCGTTGAGAATAACTGAGCTTGATTTCTTGTATCCATGAACACCAAAAAGAACATCAAAACTAGCTATTGAATGTTCAAAGTAGTACTATTTTATGACGTTGTCAATTAATTGCTATTAAAACATTATTATTTAACATTTACCAATCTTTGAAACTCTTCCTATTGTAATGAAATTATAAATATCAAATAACTGTAGTGTTTGTTAAGAAATTGTGCACCATTTCAAAAAAGATTGAAAAAGAAATAAGTAATCCTTTCTCAAGGTCTTGTGCTATATTTCATAAATCATAACGTTAAGATAACATAGCTGTCAAACAAACCGTATACAATGCATCTTCACAACAACAGCAAACGAAATGGCACATAAAGACAGTCAAAGAGTTCTAATCACTCACTTATCCTAATTCCCTTCAATTAACAATGCTTCCCCACGTCCTCATCCTAACAGCAAATGGTAATAAAGCGCCTATTTAATATCTCGCACACCAACGTTAATCGCCCCAGCGTTGAGTTGGTCATGAGCTAACACACAACAAAGCGGCAATAACAGAAGAAGAAGAAGAAAATAACGACGAGAGAAGAAATAAAGCAAAAAAAACCAGAAACAACAAACAGAACGCGCGATTGGACTCAATTTAAATACGCAACCGGCACACACAGCGAAAGAGGCACGAGCGCGAACGCGCGCGCGGTTCGCGAATAAATCACCCCTCCTGTGCTTGCCTGGGTGTACTTACCCCGCCTTCCCTCACTCTTCACACCATCCCTCAATGCGGATTCTACTGCACAAACGAGATCCCCCCCCCCCCCACACCACCCAAAACTGGGTCAAAGTGGTGCGCAGTTCGCGGATCGCTCACAACACTCTCTGTCCCACTCTCCTGGGTTCTAACTCATACACGCCTCCGTCCCTGCGGGCGCTTTATCTAATCGCGAATTATTATGTGTGCATGGGTGTGTTTGTTTGGTCGCGCGAGAAAAGAGACAACAGCGTATAGAAGCAGCAACAACAACAACAACAACTACAACAGCAAAAAAATACGCAAGAGATTGCGCGAGCGAACGGGCACTGCTCGTGCCGTCCACCATTGAACCATTCGACAAACAACAACAACTGCCCTTTCTCACCCTCTCCCGGTTCTTACTTGTTGCACACTGATGGACCAACCGGTTCCATCAAGATTGAATTGCCAGTTCTCGAAGGGTGGTGGTGGTGATGGTGGAAGGGTGGTAGTTGGGCAAATATCATAACAATTTGCGAATTTTGTGACTGCCTTGCCAACATCATCATCGGGCTGGGCGGCAGATAGCGTGTGCGTCCACGGTTCGGGGGTAAAGGGGAATAAAAAGGGTGTGTATCGAAGCATTTGTGTATCGATTAAGGGGAACACATGGACATCATTTACAATTGCACACAAAAAAAAAGTTGACTTTGACAACAATATGAAGGCAAAAAAAAAACGCCGATTTGGAGGTATGTACACGCGCGCACGTACACATGCCGGAATAATTAGAAAACCGCAGGAACCAGAGGAAGGCACAACCGATAAGCCAACAGCCGGCGCGACGATGGCAAGCCTCCTTCCCTTACGCGCCGTGGCATGATCGCGGGCGCGGCCCGTTGGCATTCGCTTTCAATCGTCCGGTCGGGCGATAGCCGAAAAAATTGCGCAGTAGCGCGTGCTGCTTTGTGTACTGTGGTGGCAAGAGGCTTTTGAGATTTGGTTGTAAAAAAAAAAAACAACAATCGCTTCATTGACAACCCCCAACATTGCCCGAAACGGGGAAAGAAGGAGGCAGCAGGCAACGGGGGATCGTTAGCTGCTGTTGTTTACAGTCTTTCACCATGCGCGTGGAGTCACGGTCGGAGCCGAGCATTGACATTGGTATATTTCTTGTTTTTTGCACATTTATTTGCGACATTTTAAACAAAAAGGAAAATAAATGCCCCTTAATTAGTCGCAGTCAAGTTTTGTTTATTAATGGCATTCTTTTTTTGGCAATGGAATCAAGCTTAGTAGCAGTGCGTTTGAGAGCTCAATTGGTAATATCAAATAACAGTTAAAATAAATCAGTTTAAAAACAACAATAGTGATCTTGATGGATTGGTTGACGGATTGTAGCAAGATTCTGATCGCTCTCGATGCATTCATGCAGGGGAAATCATTAAGCTTAGGTTGAATGACAAAACTATTAGGATTATAACACCCGACGAGAATTTCTGAGAAGTTTTAATTTCCAACTTCTAATTTCTCCCTCGAGGGCTACTACAGTGTGTGGTTTTGATGGTGAAACGTTGCTCAAACGACAAGTGGCAAAATATGTCTTAAAGAGAATTTTTTCCACGAAAATCCAAAAAGATCTTTAAGTCAAGTCTACAACTATTGAATGCCTATCAGATATCCGAAGGCTTATACCAGGTGGAAAGTTTGTTTTGTTCTTTGACGCAACAGCCATTGTCGAACTAAGCTTGCCTTGTATCACTAATTGGCTTGACTATCAGTGACTTTTTGATTACTCATAGCAGGATAGACAGTCCTCATGGCAGTCTAGATGGCACGATCCATACGAGGCTTCAACCCATGACGGGCATATTAGTAAGTTATACGAGTAGACGACTTTACTAGGGGAAATTATTAGGCTTAAAAAAATTAAATTCCTTGCCTGTCTCCTACACCTAGATAGGACCATCCGGAATACGAAGGTTGTGAGCCATCTTCTACAAAACAACCTAGATCCTGGCATATTCTGATAAGACTGAAACCGTTGGCATACCGGTCCTACTTTGCAACTGAAGTCTACCAAGGGATCGTGGAGGTGATAGAGAACTTTGAACTGCAATTCAACGAGACAAAGGTAAGCAATGAAGTACGTCTCTAAGGTATAGACACTGTCCAAATCTGACGAATCCCTTTTGTCCGAGTGTGAGCGTAAGATCCCCAGAAAGTTTTGTGGCCCAATATTTGTAGTCCCATACAATGTAGCAGCCGCTACATCGATGAGTTATACAAGCTGTCGTGCCGATCTCACTATTATGCAGCACGCTAGGCTTCGCTGGGCTGGCCAGTATTATACGCAGGGACTAGGACAACACAGTCCATGAAGTCCTTTGAGGCCTGAAGTACGAAGTTGACGTGAACGCGTCCGCCGTTCAGAACTGTAATAAGAAACCTGTTCAGAACTGTAAAGACTGTGACAAGAGATTTCAGAACAAATCTTGGAATTGCACATCAGAGACGATGTAAGATCTACTTCCAAAGCACGAACCATACCTGCAGGTCTCCAATATTCGCAATACACTTGGGACAGTGCAATAAAAATATCTTTACAAAGTAATTCGAGAAGCATTGCAGGCATCAACTCGATTTGGAATTATTTCTTCTTCATAAACCTTCAAGACGACTCTTGTAGAACAACCAAAAAAGATTCCATGATCACCATCAATCCTGCCAGCAAATAATTACTTTCTCTTTTAATGCCCTTTTTTTGCACAAACTCTTAAAACCGCCTTGGTCCTACGGTATATATTTTTCATTTTTTCACAAGATTAATTTTATATCTAATTACCAGCACGCACCCAGCCTCATTCTGATTAATCCTTTGCCATCTAAGAAGCGGCAGAAGAAACACTAATTACTATCCCGAAAGACAGGCCAGGGGGGCTCGTAAAATCGAACGATCCTCAGGCATCGCTAACGGCCTCAAAAGCACGCTCAAATTGTTTTACGATCAGCATCAAAGCAACGTAGCTTCCATTAAAATAAAAACCCAACTCTCCCGAAGCTGGAAGTGTATTTTTTTTTTTCGGGGAAAATTGTGATACCGACATTCCCTTAATGATAACACATATTTACACTTCGTCGAATTTGAGTGTGGAGGAGGTTTCCTTGTGCATCGTTAAACCGCTCGGTTGTGAAATTAAACTCATCTTCGCGGAACTGTTGGGGGGTTTTCTTGTTATATTTATCAAACAATACAACACACCGCACACACACACACTCACGAAAAAGCCCTCCCTCATTAGGTTTACTACAGTCAGCTCGCTCGGTGAGCGAAACTTCAATTTAACATAAACCTCGACTCAATTTCAAAAACCAGCAATTCCTCAAACTCTACCAGGAATTCTTCGGTTTGCTGAGACAGAGCCTGGGGGGGAGCGGTTGGCTCGGGCAGGGGGCAGATGAGGATCAGCTACAGTTCATTGTCGTGCAAAGGCGGGGAAAAACCGCAACCCAATGTGAGAGAACCCTCGACCCCGGGATGGAGCCGACAAGCCGTCATATACACGCGCGAGACAAACACGGTTAAAATTATCGCAAGAATGAGATTAATAATTTAACTTTATTAGCGACCGGAGTGTCGTTTTTCCGAGCAAAACGCTTCGCTTCGTTAGCGTTCCAGGGACACACATACACACACACACGTACACACCGAGTTTTTCCATCCCTTCGGTTGGCTTAAGTCACAGAAGTAATAACGACACTGGTGAACGCCGCGACCACCGTGTTCTGTCCCCTTTCCGGGGTTGGGTTGAAATTACGGGAGCAAAGTTTGCTCCCCAAAGGAAAGACGAAGGTGGTAAAGCCAGCGCCAGAAACTTCCCATGGAATGTAGCAGCAGCACCGGGGAAAATCTACCCAAACCCAAAAACTAAAACGCGGAAATTCAACCCACTTCAGGGTTGGAATTTACGGTGTCAATAGTTAATGCCACCTATATCGTGTGTTCGCTTCGCAGTTGTGTGTAGGCCGTCGCGGGTATGAAAGCTTAAAATCCGCTTTAATATACAGCCGTGCATTAATGAAGTGAAAACTACCCGTGATTCTCGTTATCCACACCGTACCGGGCACATGTTGGGTTTTGAGGGGGGGAAACAAATGAGACAAACTTTTCCTCCACAACCTCTCGCTTACATTCCTGCCAACCTAGCGGGCTAGCCTTCTTGAACCCGCGTTGTTGGTGCACATTAATTTCTAGCGAGCGAACTTTCGCAAGCAACTCAGTTCACCGCATTTGCGTAAATTACCCGAGCTCCTCCGGGCGGACAGGATCGACGTGCGAGTTCGATCTGTTCGGAAGGTGGAAAATGCGTCATAGCCGGGGAAGGGCTGGCTTTTTCCACTGCCACTAATGTACCAATGTGCTGTTTGTTCCGAGCACTTGGGTCGTGCGGCGAGTGGTGGGTGAACCGAGCGATTAATGCCAGTGTTCGAAAAAAGGGACATTAATTTTCGTAACGCTCGTAGATTTTAAATGTCATAGGGGCGTTTAAGTTGAGCATGTGTAACGATGGCTTACCGGGGGGGCGTTTTGTCCTGGTGAAGTTTATTTGGAGCAACGCGGTTTGTTGGATTCAGGATCTATCTTGTTACAAATTGTATGAAATAAAGTAATTATATTTTAATATTGATTCACCGCTTTAAGGAAATTATTATACAGTTCAAATACAAAATAATCGCATAAGTTTCATGAACGACAGCCTCCATATCAGTCGTGTTTGTGATAAGAAATTGCGACTCAAAGCTATGCAATGTTTTTTCCGTCACTACTCAGTCACTTCCTTTTCCGCTATTTCACACCGGCTATCAGTAAGCTAGACAAGAGCAACCAGTGGTTCCCGTGCTAAATAAAGTCCACGAGCTTCTTCTATGCGACATGCGGTACAATTTTAAATATGTATAGCTAAACTAAATTGAAAAAACTGGAATGTAATGTAATTCAACTAGTAATCAACCCCGTAAACAACCAATTGTGGTTTCAAACATGAAAATCGAACAATAAACATCAAACAGTTTATTATACCGAGTGTATGTGTATAAGGTTGAATTTTACATATGAAAAAAGATAGACACTTAATCAGATTAAATGCACTACAAAAATATGTAAAGGAACACAAAAAGTGGATCATATCCTCTCCGATAGAATAAGGTACTCTATTTTTTAGTAAACTAACGAAGAAAGCCGTTGGAAAATGGCATTCTTCAGAGTAAAAGTGTAAAACTAACTTAGCCGTATACCGTTCTGTAAGTAGCCTTAGTATCAATTATCAAGTATATGGCAAAGTAATAGTGAAAAGCTCCGGTCAAATTCTTGATTTGGCTCAGAGTCTATTAATAATACTATTTGGAGCAATCTATGGAACAAAATGACGCGCCATGCTCGTGTGGAATGTATCAATCGTCATCAGAGCAGCACGTGTACTATTGAATTACTTCCAACGGGATTTCGCAGGATTTTGGCTCACTTGTAAGACTATTAGCTTAAAACAACAGCGATGGTCAGGCCTTTGCCTGGTGGATTGAAAATGCATCCAAAAATTACTTTAAAAGGCATGCAAAATATGTAACCAAACAAGATCCTAGCAATTTCAAAGAAAAAGTTAAAATATAACGTGTACTAAGGCTACCAAAACATACATTTTTTTAATGTCTAACAGGTTGGCTGATAAGTCCCCGGTCTAACAAAGAAAAACACATTTTTTTGTCAAAATTCGTTTTTATTATTCAACATAGTTCCCTTCAAGAGCGATACAACGATTATAACGACCTTCCAATTTTTTGATACCATTTTGGTAGTACTCCTTCGGTTTTGCCTCAAAGTAGGCCTCAGTTTCGGCGACCACCTCTTTATTTCAGCCAAATTTTTTCCCTGCGAGCATCCTTTTGAGGTCTGAGAACAAGAAGAAGTCGCTGGGGGCCAGATCTGGAGAATGCGGTGGGTGGGAAAGCAATTCGAAGCCCAATTCATGAACTTTTGCCATCGTTCTCAATGACTTGTGGCACGGTGCGTTGTCTTGGTCACGCAAAAGCACGCAAGAGTTGCTTGACAAAAGACGCTCTGTCTCACAAACTAATCGACATACAGACGTCAAATTTTGACACGAATCATTTGAAGGTTGGTACTATATAAAAATAATATGCATTTAATACTAGCGGTGCCATCTATGTGTCAGACCGAGGACTCATTAGCCAACCTGTTAAATATATAGAAAAGCTTCCCGATAAGTTAATAACGTTCATTAAAAGACAAAAAGTAAAATTAAAAATAAATAAAGAACTGTAGGAAGCATTTTTACATCAAAGCAATAATTACAGGGTTTCTCTCTAGCCAGCTCAACACTTCATATCTAATCCGTAGCTTCATCCGTAAGCTTCATTTCTTATCCGTAAAATCGCAATTAATCTATCGCCAAATGTACGTCGAACATGTACACAAAGCAAAAAGCAGCCTAATCACGGTGACATTTCGAGTAATTTAAATTTAAATTTTTAAAGCTTTTAAACTAATCGAAACATATTAAAATGTAAAAAAGTTAAGCCTTTTTGGTCGAAACTTCGTTTAATTTTCCGTTTTACCTGCCGTTCGACTTGCCGTTCGAACACCGTGATTAGGTTGAATCATTTCGAGTTTCCATAGTTATTGTTTAGAATCTTTTTTACAGGATTGAATTGTTTGCTTATGGTGTTGAGCTGGCTAAAAAAACCCTGTAAATGAAGATAGGTACATGATGGGGTATTTTTGATATCAAACTAGATATTGTATCAACACTAAAATTGACTATATTTTGACACAATTCTCAACCATCAATTGCCAAAAGCCATTTTTGACAAAATAATAAGCTACAAGAGCAAAGAAATGGGTTGTTTTTTGCGTTAGTTGAACTACAAAAATTATGTAAAATTTGAAGAAGAAAAAAAAACCCCTAAACATAGCTTTAGTTTACTCACGGGGGTACTTGTATTTACGATCAAAATATCTACCAAATATTTCGACCTACTGTCTACTATCTACTCACCATCTTCCTATAAGAAATAAACCATTACTGTCTATTGACACAATATCCTTCCATACTCTCCAAAGCCTTTTCTAACCTTTCTTCAACTTCAGCGCTTCGTTAGCGTAATCGAAGCGCGACTGATACTAACAAAAGACACTACACGGAAAGACAACAGCAAAAAACCGCCGACCCCTCACCTCTTTCCGTAACGTGAAATGCCTCAATGCCACCCAACGGCCTGATGCCCAAGCCCACTCGGCGCTAACGGGGTGATAGCCAATTTAATTAAATGGAATTGATTTTAAGTAATCGGATAAATCGAGGATTATGTAGACACTTTATGGCATCACAAATTCCAGCTGCAGGCTCCTGGGAGGCTGCTTGTCTTCCTCCCGCTGTGTCCCCTCCCCCGATGAAAGTGCAGTCAGCACCCGTTTTTCCACGAGCCGTGCTTTCCCGTGCTTACTGGATGGGTTAAACAAGGGAAAAACGCTTCTCGCTTCTCCATCCAAGAAAGCATTGAGCAGTAGTATTAAAGAACACAGAGAGAGGGAGAAAAAACAACATCCTCCGCCCCCCAAGCTAATAGCGTGATGGCGATGTGTTCGATTGCTTCCAGCCGGATTATCGTTAGGTTTTCGGTTCATTGCTGCTGCTGTTAGTATTCGCCATACTCCTCGTTAAGCCTCTCAACAGTGCCTCAACGGTCCTTGCTGCTAAAGTCGCTTAACCAAACGGCGAACCCCCAGTGCCGATGTAAGGGGTGTGTCAGTGGCGTCTCGCCAAGGGGCCAATATTTCGTCGCCGTATGCGATACATCCCACCGTAGAAGCAGCAGCAGCGTCGGATGACACTTCCACTGCGAGCGAGCTAACCTCACTTAACCGTCACCGGAGTGCGTCGTGTAGAGCCAACGAGCACAGAGCACAAGGCATGGACACAAAGTGGGGATATCTGCTTTCTAAGGGCAATTTCATTAAATTTGAGAGAAAATATGAAACCCATAAGTAATGGAAGAGTGGCAGAGTAATGCGGTCCAGTAAAGCAAAATTGGAGCAGCCCAAAAAAAAAGGAAAAACAGACGCAAGACACAAGCATCCGAAGGGGGCCCCAGAGTGCCGAGGGTGTCGTCTTGGCCTTAGCACGGACACGAGGTGCAGCAAAAAAAAAACACACTCCTTTGCTCTTGTAGAAGAGATGTGAAACCGATCTGTGGGGAGTACGTTAAGGGCTGAGACATTAAGCCTCTGATGACATGCTGGTTCTTGGGGGGAGTGGTGAAGCAAGGAGGAACCAACGAACCAGGGCATCAGTAAGCAGCGTCCAAACTATATCCAATAGAGTGGTTTTGGAAATAAATTTCAAATATCATTTAGGGAATTGTGCGCTGCTCGCTTCTGTGTTGAAGAATATCGGTCACTACTACCACTAAACGGTAATGAGGCTCGGGATGCTCCTTCGAAATGTCCTCCTCGGGCAGCTGGCATGTCTTCGAAGGAGATTAATATCGTACGACGACTCTCTCTTCGCACCAAAGTTGGATCGTTTTGTAGATGCATGTGACACCCTCACCCTCCGGAGTCCGAAGTAAAAAAGGATCCACAATTTTATCACTGTTTCAATTTTTACTCCAACATGGGGAAGCCTCAACTAAAGGCAAATACACAAAAAAAAAACGAAGATGCCTCAACTAAACTAGAGCGAGCGAAAGACTGCTGCTGCAAAAAAAAAAGCACACACACTAAAGAAAAAGTGGCCCATCAACGCAGAATCATATCGCAATAAATCAGATTTAATATTTTATGAAAACGACATGTGCCACCGGTTGGCACTCGGCATGGCAAACCGACTCTCCTCCTGCTTCACCGTTATTACTACCTTTAGCATGTTTCTGTTTCTTTTCCGCGAATGCGGAACGGGGAGCCACACGACGGGGATTGATGTAATAACGGTTGGAATTTATGAGCGCTAAAGATGGTTTTGATAAGCGTTTCCGTTTAAGTTCAAGTGAGTGTACCATCTTTAATGTGTGGATGTATGTGTGTGTGTTTAGTGTGCTTTTACATGTTTTCTTTTGGCTCTTGGGTGGTTCTTTCACGTGATGGTTAAAAATCAGCAGGAATCAAGCAGCATGGAAAGAGCAAAACACCAACACACACTGCTGCATGACACACACACGACAGACGAAGGATACGAAGTTGTGTGTTTTTCGGTGCTGGTGGTTGGCTGGTTCCACCTCCACGCATCCTAATGATGGTTCACATGGGCAAAACGATGAACCATTTGTGTAGCTAAGCGGAGAACCATCTCGAAACGATTGTTGTTTCACTTGTGTTTGCTGTCAAGGGAAAGAATGTGCTCGGTATTATTGTGGAAGTTTTTTGTTTATACAACTCTTTACAGATTAGATTGGGTAAAAAAACGTGTCAAATGTTTAATGTAAGCAGAAGTTCCACACCAAAAAAAAGGCGATTGGCAACGTGTCAATATTGATTATAGTATACTAAAATCACTTTCTTTAGTATAAAAATTCAAAAAAATTGTGTTTTTATTGTTCGAAATGTTTCTTAACCATCATCAAAGTGTTAAAAGGCAAACAGTGTCATTATGCCGATTATTTGTAATAATTGTCATTGTTGGATCAGCTGAATTTTTTGCGTGTTATGCTTATCGTCATGCTACTTATGACAGCTTATGTTCTTATCAACGATAGTTGATTTACTTTGTCGTGATTTTTTTTTACTATGATTAGCTGTGACACTGACATAATCATGACAAATTCGAACTGAAAAAAAAAATCATGTCAGCGTGTCACGAGCTATGCTGTGATGATCAAATGTGAGATTCAAGCAGTTGGTACGAACACCACATGCTTGCTCCGAGAATGTGATTATCATAGGGAGAAAATGTCATGATCAAGAGTTGGGTGCAACAAAACAATGTCATCAAGCATGTGATTGGTCCACCAACTGTATGAGTCTTGCCCCTGATCATCATTATGGTGAACGTGAGCTGACTTGAATTTCGTTTCAGCCATGTTCATAGTGAGAAAAAGCTCATAATTATGCTTATGTCATGACCATCAAGCTACCACGGATATGTTCATTGTTTTCGTTGGTGATCGTCCCGTGATGCTCATGACATTTTGCATCACTGACATTTTGCGCTGATTTTATGGATATAAAACAGCGAAAACATTCAATGTTGGTGAATTATTCAGCATACTTTATCATTATTTTCATTTATGTAAGTCACTTAAACGGAATGCAAATATATATTTTATTACAGAATATACCAAAAACAAAAATGCATTTATTTTGCATTGAGTGAAACATCGATGCATTAAGTTCGCTTTATAGTTCACTGCACCTTTAACATTTATTTAATATTTTCAGCAATTCAAATCAAATAGCTACTACAATTGAAAAAAAAACTAAGTTTAAGCTACATAGAGTAAACACAAAGGAGCTAAGAAAACTGTTGAAAATATAATATAATAAGCAAAACTATAAACTACTGAAAAACGAGAGGTAAATAAACTAAAAAAGGAAAAAATAGAAAGGCAAAAAAAATGGAAACAATATATTTCAATAACAAATGATAAACTGAAAAGAATATTACTCAAAATCTATATTAATTGGATAATACTGTTACAACACATAACTCAACATTTCCAAATAAATAACGAAAAATGGAACTAAAGTGAATAAAAACAATCGACATAAAGGATGGACCTCGATTACAAAGCTCCTACCGTGCGATGGGGTAAGGTAAAGCAGGCAAAAAACACATGTTCTTAACCTCAAACCACCCAACAGGATAAACATGACGGCAACAATAAAAAAAAACCCTAAATAATAGTGAAAGTACTCCTTTTACTTGACGGATGCAGCACAACGTCCACCGAACAGAAGAGCACACCGCAGGTTGGTGTCTGATGATTGCCTTTCTTTTAGCAAAAATCTCTCTCTCTCTCTCTCGCTCTCTCTCTCTCTCTCTCTCTCTCTTTTTCCCATACAGAAAGACACGCACACGTGGAACCGGTCGTATGATGATACTAAAAATATGAGCATTAAAAATTATGGCTCATCAAATGAAAACGATTGCAGTGGAGAGAGTGTGTGTCAGTTGTGGGCTAACCCCGAGAGACAGGCAACGGCAGTAAGGAAAGCAAAGCACATCCCCATGGCCACGCTTCAAGAAGCAAAAGGTGGTGCGGCCTTAACCGTGCGAAAAGAAGACGACGATTCGGCGGGGCAAAGAAGAAAAAAGGTTCGTACTTTATGTTTCCTTTCTTGTCAGGTTGCGCCTCACAGCCAACAGCCCCTCCACTTAGAGCGGGCACGGTGAGAAGAATTCAGGGACAGATTCCGGTATGTCCCGCGTATCCCCCCCCCCCCCTCCATTGCCTGTTGTACAAACACGACGCAACGAAACGACGACGTCGACGAGAACGAATGCGATAAATTTATCATTAAATGTATAGGAAATGGAAAAAAACCCGGCTTTCGTTTCTGGTGTGTGTGTGTGCCCCACGACCGACCTGACCGTGCCTGACGTTCCTCGCCCCACCAAAAAACCATCCTCCCGGCGGATACGGAATGAGACACCCGGGACACCCGGGATTTTCTTCTCAATCAGATGTTTTCACCGACGATGGTTTGGGTTTGCCATTTGCTGCTTTCCATCATGCGCCCGCCTCGATACGCAATCGCTTTGGTTCGGCTGTACGGGGAACGGTTACCGAAAACAGAACACCAGCTACTAGCAGCTGGCCGTGGAACCTGTCTCGCTGGAGAGGGAGAGTGGAAGGATAGATTAGGGGACGCAGAACGCGCAGGACGACCCCATTAGTTGCAGGACATTAATTTCCTCCCGAAGCATTATTTATCAATCGGGTGAACGATGGCTGACGACTGGTGGATATCGCCCGTGCGAATTGCGAATGGACTCCCCGGGACTACCCTCCCCAATCCGCTCCTTCTTTCCCCTCGCGGAAAGACTCTATTTCCGCTCCTTTACTGTGCTTCTTTTTCTTGCTAGCTTTTCTGCTCTACTATCAATGCTGTTGCGCGCTAGAAAGTGAACAGAACGGCGTTAACGTTGGGAGTTGTTCGGAACGATCGAATGAAGTGTTTCCGATTGAGAAGTGGAGGAGCTCCGGCGGGGGAAAACAGAGAGCACATCCAGAGGCTGATGAGAAACTCGTTAAAACGGGTACGAAAGTACGGTTAACACTTGTTTCTTGTTGCAGCTTTTGTGTGTGAGTGTGTGTATTGCCATTTGCAGTTTTCTACAGTGGGTAAAATATGTTTTATCTGGGTTTTGTTTCTCTCTTTTTGTTGTTGTCTCTTTTGTTTTTTTTTGTCTGTTTTTGTTTTTTGTTTTTGTCTCTTTTTACATTTTACATTAATTTGTAGAGAGATGTTATTAGTTTGAATTTTTTGCTTTTTATCTGGTTTTGTTTCATTTTTCGGCACAATTTTCCAAACATTAGTTGAATTGTTTGATTTGACTTCCTGTTCATCTCGATTATTATCAAAAATTGTATGGTAATATTCTTATGTTTTTTTTTCCTTTACATATAACGCATAAAGCAAAGCTTCTTTTTATTTTTTCGATTATATACTCGCACCAAATAGTTTGCTAATTTATTCAATATTTTTAAAACTTTTCGAAAACTGGAATAAAAAAAATAAAACAAATTTAAATGGTTTACTATTGTGCGAATTACTTAAGTCAAACCAAAAAGAGTCAAACAAAACCACTCTTAACAAACGGAAACGATTTCTCTAATTTCGCAAATCGTGTGGTTTCAACATATTAAGTTAATTCAGTTTTCTAAATTTGAAAGTTCCTTGAGCAAATTGCACTGAATTGACACATTTAACGTCAAAATCAAAATAACTTCCCTTTAAACGAATCTAATATCAAATTGTAATTTTCAACCCTTTTGATTGATTTTTTTTTAAATTCAATTAAAAGGGAAATTATTTTGATTTAGACGCTGAAATCACTTGCGAAATTATACGACAATTTTGAATGTAAACCGCGCGATTCGACTTGCGCAGAAATTCGGGACTCAACCTGTAAAGAGATGTTGTAAGAGTAAAATAGCTCAATTCATCCATGGTTGAATATTTCGATGAAGAAAATTAATCAACATCGAATATTTCATAAAAATTGTAACTCTTTCTTATTCCTTGCTCAAGCACTAAATTACTTACTTCTCCTTTTCCTTTCACAGTTGAAATGCAGGATTGCTGGCAAAGCATATTTAACGTTTGGCCACTTTACATCTCTGTTCCTTCAATATCGTTAATAAATCAACTCACAAAAGTATGTACCATCAAGCAATCCTTAGCTGTTCAGATGCAGCAAAGCAGTTGAGAATTGAATTATTTTACAAAATCTTCCATACTTCGTCTGCTGTCTAGCTCAAGACAGTCGATTGGTAGCAAACAGCATTCGGACAGTATTTCGAAGAAGTAAGCAATAGGACAATAAATGTCGGGGGGGGGGAAAGAATCAAAATATGTAAATATCATTCCAGGCGAATAAATACCAACCAATGAGGGAGAAGAGTTTCTCCCCCAAAACGCACACGATGGCGGTAGAAAATGTAAATCGCTTCAAAATGAAATTATAATGAAAACAAAAAATCCCACCAAGACAGGAATATTGTTCACGAAATCGAAAAAAAAACAGAGGGAAAGCTTTTCCCGTCCTTCGCATAAAGTCAGAAAGCGGATCAGCAGCGGCAACTTAAGCGAACGCTAGAAAAGAACAAACACACACGCGCGCACACACATGATGGGATGTCACCCGGCTGGTATTTTATTCATTTTCCAGTATCAATCTAGTATCGCTTTCATCGTACATCAGCGCACAACGGCAATGCCTTTCATCGCAGGGAAAAAGGCAGACACACACTCTTCCGACGACCGAGCGAGTGCGAGGATGATAGCAGCTTTAAATTAAAGAAACATTCACCCGAACACAGCAAAACCTGGTGTTCCCTGGTGGCACAGTGGCTTCACACACAAGAGGGAAAAAACCCCAGCAAAGACGGGAAACGAATCGCATAAATTGTATTTTTATTTATTATTAAAAAGCAGTCGCGCACAGTCTCGCAGGGCGGCGGCGTTGTGGAGAAGACGATGGGGGTACAACATTTCTTTGCTGCTGCCTCGGCAGGGTTGGCGGTGCTTGCTCATATTTCATGCGGTTAATATCGTGCGGAAAAGTGGGGAGAAGTGGTACAAGGGATGGGACGAAAATGGTTGCCTGCATACTCCTGTTTTCGAGGGGGCAGGTCTTATCAAAAATTGGCTCCATCCCTTCTATCCATCGGATGGATGCCACCGGGTGCGGGGAATGTGGGATGCTTCATTAGTGAGGTTGTGTGGGGCGGTTGAAAATCGCAGAAAATGGAACACAGGTTCGCAGGTTATGTGGCTGTTTTTTATTAGAATTAAGTTTCATGTGTCGTTTAGAATGTGTGTTCCAGGTTTTTTTTTCCAGGAAAACGATTCGATTTAGCTCGGTTTCTTATGAAAGGTTGGGTGATTACATTAAAGGGCGGATTTGCAAACGATAATGGTAAGGTTGATGGGGGAGGTTTTCTGTATGATATGAAGTGTAAAATGTACGCAAACAGCACGCTGGTTTTATTTTTAAAAAAATCATAATTTTGTGAAAAGATTTTTTCACAGCTTTGGTGAGTAACGTGGTCATAAAGTCGATTGCATATTATAATAATACAAAAAAATTCTAAAAGAAATAAAGCAAGAAGGAACAATTACACCAGCCACTATCTTTTCAAACCTGTCTTGCAGTCAGTGCTGCAAAATGTCATGAGCATCACGAGATATTCACCAACAAAACAATGAACATATCTGTGGTAGCTTAATGCTCATCGCTGATACTCATTGAAAGTTCGTCATAATCATAACTTTTTCTGGTTTTGAACAGTGCTGCTAAATACCACGGTTTCAGTCACCAACACTCATGACTGAAACGAAGCTCAAATCAGCTCACGTACACTACTGAGATGATCAGAGGTGAGACTCAAACAGTTGATGGACAAATCACATGCCTGATGACATTTTATGTAGCACTCAACTCTTTGTCACTCACTTAGTCGCGACATTTTCTGTTGGTGATAATCACGACATTCTTAGAATACACTTGGCGTGTGGGTTCAAGTAACAAAATGAGCATGTTTTTTCTCATTTCGTCTGGTTTGATGATCTGTCGGGTCAAACAGAGCCAAAAAACATGCTCATTTTGTTTCTTGGAGCCACTCGCACGCACCGCATATCTTCCGTGACTATTGTGATGATCACCGTCAGAAAATGTCGCGACCAAATGACTGACCAAGCGTTGGTTGCACAAAATGTCACCCAGTATGTGATGGTCGCACCAATTTGAGTTTTGAGTCTCATCTCCGATCATCACAGTAGAGCTCGTGACGCTGACATGATTTCGTTTCAGCCGGAATTTGTCATGACTATTCGAGTATCATCGCTGATTATCACAATTGAGTACGTGTCGCTGACAGGGGATTTTTTTTCAGTCAGTTTTTTTTCTATGACATTGACAGTGACATATTGCAACACTGTTTTCAGTACCTTCAAATCAACAATACCCACTCTGTCCCAGCAGTTTTTGGGCGATTTGGAAAATGGCCTTAGTCCTCTTTACGACCTGTCACGGCCAAACAAACGCCAGCGCCGAGAGAAACATTCACGTGTGTGTTGTACGTGAGCGAAACTTCAATTGAACTGCCTCCGCTCCCCTTCCTCACCATCGCAAAAACAAAAAGATTTTCCCAAAACTGTGTCATAAATTTTGGGCACCCAAAATCCCACTTTACAATTAGCTACTTGTCTACCCACTTGCAAACCGATTTCCGGGAAAATCCACACTCCCCTCCCCAGTTTAAAGCACACTAAATCACGTGGTGTAGCGGTTAGCGGTCGTTCACATTACACAACACTGCTGCCAAAAGCGCTGACTGACAAAGGCAGGCAGGCAGAGAACCACGTAGCAAAATGCTTTCCAATGCACAAACCCCTCCGCTCCATTAATCCCTCGCGCGCTTGTTACGCAAGCCAGCAAGTGGCCACGTGCTTCTCTACCGTTCTTTGCGCTGTGCGGAGCGTGGGCGGGGTGCCGTGGTGTTCGTAACGTAACCCGGCCCACCCTGGATTTCATTTCCTGGAAGGACAGAAACTTTACATCGAGTTTTGCATCGTGTTTGGTAAGGGTGTCGTGGAAAAATCGTAACGAGAAATCACACTTGCTGCTTCGTTTTTTTTTTTTCTAACAGGAATCTTATGTAGTATTAGAGAAGCGAGTACAATTAAGTTTTGCCGATGAAGATGGCGCACAGGAAGGATGGACGGATGGAAGGTGCGTAGCATTAAATTACAGTTTGATGAAGGTAGCAAAGAGGATGGTCTAGTGATTAGGAAGGGATCGAATTTTTATCGAGTTATTTCATTACGAAGTTGCCTAAAATTGATAAGGTTGGTGCATTGTAGCCGAAAATTGTACCAAAAATTTACAAAAAAACATGTCAAAATGATAAATGAATGTTTTTTTAATGCGACTGTTTGCTTTGCCCCATGCAGCATAAAGTAAGCTAACATTTTTGCTTTATCGTGCTTTGAATTAAATAATAAAACCATTGTGAACGCAATCTCCCACCACGATGGAGGCGCATGGTACTTTATGAATTTCAAAAAACGCACACGAAAGCAAACCTCGATTCGAACTATCACAAGCACATACGCACACACTCGCATCGCCTACTGCCTATCCTTACGCATGAATACTTTAACCAGCGGACAGCAGCAGCGCAAACAACTCCCGGAAGTGTAGCGGGCCGCACAAAGCGAGAGAGAGAGAGAATGGAATAGGGGAAGGTAGGTAAAGACGGACACTGCGGGTAAGATGGACACTTCTCATAAATGCATCAAAATGGTAATTTTCGAAAAAATCAACAATGCAGCATCCTAACTTAAAGTTAAACAACACATTTGAGAACATTTTTGGCATAATATATGCAAAATTGGTTAAATCCACGAACAAAATAAATTTTCAGTCATGTGCACCCTTGTGGATCTAATTTGACTACTGCCGATCTTAAGCTCTACAACTTGTATTGTTTATATTTCCGGAAGTTTTATTTCATGATTGGGTTGTCGTGATCATTAATGAAAAAACTGGCAAAAAAAAACGAGAATCAAACCAATACAAAATATTGTTTTCTGGTGGTTTAAACATCCTGACACCAAAGCGGGAAAGACGGACACTTTGTTGTAGGGAAAGATGGACACAGAATTTATTGATTTATTTTACTTCTTATATCAATTGGTGATGAATAGATTTCTTCAAATACCTTAAATAAGGGTATTCCGAAGCTATAAACCAATTAGCAACTAGAGAAAGTATTGATAGAAGCGAGAAATGAAACACCGGTCAAAATAGTAGCCATTCGTTATGCTATTACTCGCTCGACGCTGAAATCCAATATCTTCTTACGACATGGACAACTTTAAGCAATAAAAAAGATGAGGCATTGATACGACATTGTTCAGGAATAGATGAGAAATTCTATGGGATTACAAAACTTAAATGTTGAATTTTGACATGGTGGAAAATGGATCAAACTATTAACAAGTCCCTTAAAAAATACTGGGGTCGTGGCCTTCTTGCGGAGTGATTTCCTTAAAGGAAGTTCTAGACTGTTGTTCTGTAAGCTGGAGCAACGTCAGCTGTAAGTGCGCGATTCATGAAAAAAAAACGCAAAAATCGATGGAAACTTAACAGTTTTAACACATTTTCTGATAAAACATGAGTGTAAGATGATGTATGCACATTTTCATGGTCGTTTCACTTATATATCACTAGATTTTTACCATTTCCCTTAACGTGTCCGTCTTTACCTACCATCCCCTATCAACAATCAAGTAAAGACAAACGGGTTGTACGGGTTTTAAAGCGCATTGGTCGCGTCCACCTAAGGAGGGAAGAAATTGGGCGAAGTGTATAGCAAAGGTTTGTTGTTTTTGGTTCGCTTCCCTTTTTAATTGCTCTATTTGCAAAAGAAGGTTGTTTTGCCAACGTGGTTTGTACACCGCAAACGTGCAGAACGTGGTGGGGGGATGACCTTCGACGAATTCTTCAAACATTGAAAACAACAAAAAAAAGGGAAGTCGAAAAGAAATGTCAAATTAGAAAAAAAACAACCCACACTTTCAGTTGCACCCGAAAAAGGTAACTGGAAAGAATATCAACAATTGCGCAAGAATCGTTAACCCATTTTTACCCATTTTTGCACCTCTCAGTTTGATGTGGTAAGGTGTATGTGCATATGGGTGTGTTTTGCCTTCTTTGGCGAGCAAGATAAAGCAGAGGAACCGATCCGTGAACACGAGCGTGTGGAGAGGAGGACTGACAATACATACAAAAATACGCACAAGCAAATAAATCCATTTTTGGCAAGATTTTCATTCTTAGCTGCTGTGCTTTCCCTTTATTTTCCACCACTCGCCGAAACATGCCGACATCCAATTGACGTCAATGGAAACAGCAGCCGGGAGACGCTGTTGGTCGCGAAGGAAACCAAGAAACGGGTCGAGTTTTGTTTAAAAAAATTATACAAATAAAGAGTATATTTTCCTAATTGAAATACCCTCTCAATCACCACCATTTCTAAATAAATAGCAGTTTCGCTTTTACTGTATGGTAGAGCACAAATATTGATTCTTTTTTTTAATAATTAAAAAGCAGTTTGAAAATTAATTTAAAATAAAAAAAAACAACAATTCATATCTCCAACTATTCCTGACACCTCATACAGAAACACACAAAAAAGTGTTAATATGACATGAATAATACCAAAAAAATAAAATGCAGAAAACAGCACCAAGAAAACAATGCTTCTCTGTCACGCACACCACCCCACCTGGAACGTGTACTCACGTACTTACAACACACTGTACAACAGCAGTAAACAGTATCAACAGAAGAAGGGAAAAAAAACAGCCAAAAACTTTGCAGAAACCAAACAAAAAGCAACACACACACTGACATGCACACACACGTTTCGACGGTTGTTTTCCACTTACTTACGAGGAGAAAGGGGTGGAGGGAGCGAAGGAGGAGCACAGCAGTTTTGCCAATCCACTCATCAAAGCAAGCCAGTGCTGGCACGTCACTTCATCTGTCACTCGAACGGTGCGTTTGACAGACGTGGTAGTAGTGCTGGTGGCGGAAGAACAATCGCAAGAAGAGCAAACCTTCCACACGAATTTCCTCTCACACACCCATTGCAGAAAGCAATGAATGATGTTTTTCCTTCTCGTCCTAAATGGTATATTCCGCTGGCTGGTTCGATTTTCCCCTTTATCAAAAATACTTTAACCTCTGCTCTGCTTATTTTTGTGTGGTTTTTTTGATAGTGTTCTTTGCTATTTATTCTTTGGGTGCAAAAACCAAATTTATTCTTTGGGTAGTGTTTATAAGAAGTCGGCGCTTTCCAGCTCGCTCTGGCACGGGTGCTTTTCACACACTTTGTTCCCCCAAATTCTCAACCCATTTCGGAAGAATTTTTGAACAACAGACCTTAAAATAGATTTTAAAAAATAAATATAAAACCCCAAACCCGAGAAAAACTACTCGATTCGAGCAGTTTTGCCTGCTCGCTATATGTGTGTGTGTGTGTATGCCCCGCAGGGCAGGCAAAAGTGGGCCCGTCCGTTGCATACAGCCGTACCACCGTGCGCGTGCCTTCCCCGGCTGTACATGTGGGCGGCACTCAGCTGATCGGGGGGACATCCACCACTTTTCCTTTCGAAAAAGCGGGGAAAAACCGTCCCCACCCCCAAAACGCCTATGTACGCGCGCTCCTGCACCACCACAACCATGGCGTGTGGGGGTCGTCTCCCACACGGCCACCGCTCAGCTGTTGCCGTGGCGTGACGTCGACGAAAAGTGGAATCGATCCACCCAAACACACACACACACACGTCCGGAACTTTACATAACGGCAGAAAAGGAAAAACGCCGGCAGCTGAGACACGAACACTACCAAACACGCATGTTGCACTTTGCCGACACAGAGAGAGGGATGAGTGGATATAAATATAGCAAAACCCGGTCGTCCAAGCTGCCCCCGGAAAAGGCAACTATATCCTGCAAGCGTGTGCGGTTAGCAACACATACCATGCATCCCTTTTGGCTACCATTCTTTCTCTCACTCTCTCTCTCTCTTTTCACCCTGTTCTAGGCAACCTCTGGAAAAGTCCTTGAAGAACGGGAAGAGATTGCGCAATACCGAGGCGAATGCCTTCCTTCCACCTTCGAACGATGAACCTTGCAGCAACGCACACCAAGGCAACGCACGGAAAAACGAAATCGAAATCCACGCACACACACATACACAAAAGCAAACCGTACAGAGTTGCCCGTGTATTGGTGAGAGCGAGAAAAGCCGGCTAAGGGTGTGTTGGTGGCGCATTCTCCGTTTTGCGAAAAAGCATGCGTATTGTACAATTTTCCACCGAGCGCTCTCGAGAGGTTACTTCAGAACAATACACAGACACACACACACAATGATGTCGAGCAATGTTTCTTCTCTTCGCAGAAGGACACAAAGAATGTATTTGAATTGAGCTACAATGAGGTTCACAAAAACAAAGCTACATTACATCACAGCCCCACACAGGGGGAAAGGCTGTTCCGCGGCTCACAGCAGCTCCGGCCCGGCAAATGTCGCCGTGTCCAGCGCGCGCTTCTCCCGCATGTACTCGCGGTACACCAGCTGCAGCATCTTGTCGTAAATCACCAGCTTGCGGGCGGCCGGAAAGCAGGACACGTACGGATAGACGCGCGTCATCAGAAAATCGTAGTCCAGATCCTCGCCAATGTTGATGGTAGCGCCGGCCGGATCGGGAATGGGTATGCGGTAGTTGCGGTTCCGGGACGACGCCGCCCGGCTGGCTTGCTGCGGTGGCGGCTTGCTCCCGGCAGTGGCTGTCCGCGGGACGGCTGCACGGGATGGTCGGCGGGATGGTGCTGCTGCTGCTGCTGGCTTCCGGGTCGTCGTGGCACGTGCTTGAGGTGGCTTCCGTTTCGGCGCTACCACCGGTGGACTGGCGATCTCGGCAGGCAGCGGCGACTGGAACGAAGCTTGGAGTGGCACGATCGGTGCTGCTTTCTGGCTTGGGGCATCGATGCACTCTTGCTTCACCTTTGCCGGTCGTACCGATTCGCTTTGAACGCTTCCGGATGATGGAGTTGGTTCCTGCTTTATGTGCTGAACGCCACGATGCTGTTGGTAGGGTGGTGCACGACTGGGGGGTCCCGGTAGGGACGCCATGGTGGCTACAGATTTGTTTGTGGAAGTCTCCAATGTTGCAACGCCTTTGTATGATCCGTTCCTCGCAGGTTCCATTGCGATCAATGTTTGTGGAGAATCGTTTTTTTTGCAGATACGATTTAATAACTACTTAGCCCCTACGACAAATGTTGTCCCGAATGTTCTAGAATCTTCTAGAGTTGAGATGACGCCATTTGAAACCTCTTTTTTCTGGTTATGTAACCCACTGTCACTTCCACGTATTGTGCTTCGTCATCGCCGGCCAGGTGTGACAGTTTGACAGTTCCAAGGGTAAGTGTAGTGTCACCACGTGCTAATGTATTTGTGTATCCACTACCCTGAAATTGAAGAAAGATCATAGGAAAACTTATTGTTTGTGTTCTCGATACTAAAATTAATCATTCAAGATCTATTAAGATACAGTCCTTGTCCTTACCTAGGTCTTCTATTACTTTTATCTACATTAAAATGTAGTCTTCATGTAAGCAAGCATGTAATGACACCGATATGCCCCCCCATAGATCAATGTCAAACTGTCGGAAACGGTACAACCGCTCACCAAGAAGTGACACGTGGAAGCAGCTAACGATTGCGTCAGCACGGAGCGAAAATTTTCACTTACGTAACTTCTTCCGACCAAGCCAGTCCTCCTCCTATCCAGCACGAAAAGCACTCCGAACAAGAAAATGGCCTCGAAACGTACTTGGGAAAGCGCCAATCAGCAGCCGCGTTCATCCACGGCACGCGCTAGCAGAGTATTGCGAGCCGTACAAACATTGCAGATCATAGAAGATGATCCGGCACCGGGCACCTCCATCGCCGATCCATCCGAAAGCCGTAGCCTCCTCGTTGCAGCTGTGAAAAAGCTGCAGCATCAATCCACTCAAACTGTGGAACCATCGGAGGTGCGCATCAAACGAGAGCGCAGCGACGAACCGAGTGTGCCATCATCGCCGCAGCAGCAGCCGGCCTCTAAGCCGGCAACAACTGCGCCATCATCACAGCCGCAGCCGGCAACTACTGCGCCATCATCGCAGCGACAGCAGCCCGGCTCCCAGCCGGCACGAACCGCCCAAACCATGCGCCAATCGTCCGGAGCGAATAGAACGGTCGCTCGTGTTGCTTGTCTTACTATGGCGTCACCAACGAGCAGCAACCAAATGTTGCAATCTTTATTGCAGCACTTGCTTAACCCTACGACTGCAACAACCTCAGTTTTGGCCGGCTCCACCGACGCCACATCCAGTGCTGCCAGCGCAACTGCTGCTTCAGGGGTACGTCCAATTGCCGGTGGCTCACAGCAGCAAGCCCAACCAGCTGCTGAGCCGAACCCGACCGCTGGAACCGCCGGAGACGCCGGTTACGATTCGGACGCTGCATTTCTGACCCGAGCAATCTATCCCGTGCTCAGGAGTTGCCGACGCCCGCAGTCGCGCTGGTCCAGTAAGAAATTGCAGAAGATTTTGCTTATTGCTTTGCGCCAAGAGTTGGTCCGCTGCTGTGAAAAGTACGAGCGTATCATCGCCGATGTTCTTTGAGCGGAGAGCTTTTTTTTCTTTCTTTTTCTTCTTAATTTAATTTAATACATTGGCCGATTGGGGGCGGGCAGGAGATGGCCGCTTGTTGAATGCGACAATTTAAATAAATTAATTAAATAAATATTAGAATTTTGCATTTCCCACTAAGGATGTATGCTGCTTTACTAGTTCCAATGCGTGTTGTGTATTACTTACTGAAGGTCTTAGGACTTCGGACATGATCCAATTATTTGCCTGGAATCAATGAAGAAGGATGAGCATAACAAACACTCGTTTCGCGTTGTTGGACCTACCATTGCGCACTCAAGTAAGCTTCAGTCTAGTCAACTTGTTCGTCATAGTTGGCTCTGCACGTATATTTGAATATATACGGGCGGAAGCATTCAAGGGGGTTTTTTTAGGCGAGTGCGTTGCAGTTTCGAGATAAAAGCTTTATTCTACTAAAAAAACAAAATTGGTATATTGTTCAATGGAATGTTATATTTATGACAAAAATAACATTTGAACGACAATCGATCGTACAGAAACCTGTGCCTACAAACACAATCGTAAATTAGCTTAAAACTGGCAAGATTTTAGCTTTAATTCGCTTAAAAAGAACGTTTAGCTGCTTCTAAAGCCTGAATAAAAACGATATGTATACCAAGCTGCGGCATACCATCGTATTGTTATCGGTACGGAGCTATTTTAGACGATTTCTTTATCGTTTCTATACAGGCAAACTCCCGGATCACGCATGTAGATGAAGTTTACGAAAGGAGGTTGTTTGCGATAGCAATTTGTACCAACGCCGGATAATAATCACTGCTCAGTAGCTTTGTAGTGAGTTTAAGACACAAAAGCAGCTTCTATCCTGTCCAACATCCATCTAAAAGATATGTGAAAAGAGAATTAGTTTTTAGGTAAGAGATTTGCACGGAGAACATTTCCTTCTTACCAAGTGTTTACAAACATGACGCACTCGTGCACGCATCATGAAGAACGGGTTGGTCGCAGGACCTAGAAAAAAAACCTTAAATCATGGCAATTTCACCTGGAATAACATGGAAAGTTCAACATAACTTCATCGTACCCGTTGCTACACACTTTATCAAGCAGAAGATTTACTTTTTGCCTACGATTGTTCAATACACTTGGAGCGGCCAGCAATCGTGGGGACTGTCATCTAGTAGCCGATGCTGTCACATTGACGACGTCCTGCAAAGGGCTGCGCGAAGGAGAAAGAAGCAGCGTGCGTGCTTGTCAAACGCACAGCAATAACGCAGACGAAACTAGTCCAATCAAGGTAAGCTGTGTGTGCGCGTAGCGTTTGATCCAGTTTGACGCAACGC
>KB668122.1:536942-551180 GCA_000349065.1 Anopheles quadriannulatus | reverse complement strand
ATTCCGTTTCGGAATCCTCTTTGATAGTTTCCTACTATCTCTTCGTCGTGCGGGACAAGGTGATCCTGAAGGATGATGCTTTACAGGCAAAAATTATCCAAAATTGCTGCATAATAGACAAAAATAGGCTAGTTAGAGTCAAAAATTAGCAGCAACGCCTATATTACGGAAATATTTTTTGACAAAACCTAAATTATTCCATTTCAATCTAAATTATTAACATTAATTCGGTTATTTCCACAATTATTTCTACCATTTTCCTAATAACTTTTAATTCTCAAATGTATTTTGCACTCCCTAACTTCACTAACAACTTGTTTATTTATCCTGAAAGCTACATCTTTATTAGCTTCCGATCGCCCTCCCTGTTCGAGTCCTTTTACAATGCAATATTTAATGCAATTAGCTGTAAAATGTCCACGAATTGCGACATTTATCGCACAACTCGTTCGGGAAAAGGGAGTTCGATCGAGAGCTGAAATTCAATACGAACCCGATTTTCCGATACGGGATATTTAGAGCTATTAAATTTAAAGGTCTTATTATTATCCCCTGTCCACCGAACGGTGCGAGGGCAACGACCGCAAACCGAGAGAAAGTAGGAAAGAAAATCAAAGTGAAAAAAAACCATACAACACAATTGGTCACATTGAGTTGTTTTCACCCTCATGTTTTTTTCGTCTCCTCTCCTGGTAGAAGAATTTTTTTGCTTCTTTGGTTTGGGTTTTGGGTTTTGAAATTCAATCACACTTTTGCACCCCGTCCCTTGCCCTTTGCGCGAGCACTGTTCACTGTTCAAAGCGCTTCTTGTTACAATTTGGCACCCTCAAAGTAGGGTTTGGGTTTATTTTTTTTCTTCTCTTTTACATCTTTAATCTTTTCGCGTCTTTTCTCTCTGCCACTCGACCCCTCTCCTATTGACAGTTCTCGCATTTTTTTTTGCTTTTTCTTAGATTTATTTCCATTTTTCAATAGCTAATAATGGCATCCAGGCAACACAGTACCCTCTTCCCGCAGGGGTCGTTTTTTTTCTCTCTCTTTTGCTTATGGAAAAAAGGAACGATTGTCACTTAAATACAATTTTAATATTAATAATTGAATCCGTTTTAGAAACGACGATAACAATTGTTTGCTTTTTTCCTCCCTTTGGTGTTATTTTTTGTGGTGTGTGTGTGCAAAATTTTAAACGAAAAAACACTCTCTCACACACACACACACACACACGCATCAAACGCAGGATGACACAGCGAAGAACACACTGTACTGCTGGCTTCGCTGCGATAAGATTGCTGCTGGCAAAAAAATTGCGATTTTTCGCGACTTCACACGTGCGGGAGCAATTCGAGGGTTTTGTTCAGTTTATTGTCGACGCACGTGGTGGTATTGGATGTGCGAAATACAAGGGGTTTCGCTATGGCTCTTTCTGACAAACAACGCAGTGTATGGGAAGCTAAATCTGGCAAAGATGCAGCACATGAGCTAGAAGCAGGGATCGATCTATTAGTTTACGATTATGATTATGTTTTTCCTATCGATAGGCCCATTTCCCATGTGGCGTCTTTGCGCGAGTGTGCTCCGCGTTGCGTGCGGTTGTTAAGCAACGGAGGTACTGCTTCTCGTTCCCCCGTTTCGCAAAGTAACCTTTGAAAGCGAAGCGCCGAACGGGGATAATATCGTCAGCGTCGTTTGTTTTCCACTGCCTGCACGCGCACGGTGGTAATAGGGCCCCGGGCCCGACGCGCTTTTGGAGCCAGCGAGAATTGGTTTTTCAATTTTCAACCCATGATTTTCTACGTGTTGTTTGGTGTGCGCTGATGCGGCGGTAGCATTGAAACGAGGCAATATAACGAAGAATTACATCCCTTTTAAAACGGGGAGAAGCACATTTTACAGGGTTAGTGCGTCCCCTCTCTCGAGCAGCCACTAGCAGCAGCTTGACAAACGATGGTGGCTTCTTGTTTTTATCCTATTCTTTCTTTTTTCTCGAGTGCTTTCGAAACGGGGTAAAGGAGCCGCGTGGCTGTGAGAGAGAGAGAGAGTTAGAATAAAGCCCAAACGAAGCGCTAAGCAAGGAAATTGAAATTGCCCTTTCCGCTGCGGGATGCGAAACCGCACTGCGCGACTGCACACACGATCGGAACAGATGTGATTTGAATAGCGAACAACGCTGCCGATAGAGAGCGTGTGTGACCCCTTCGAACTACACAACATTATGAGAAGCACACACACACACACACACATTATGTGATACACGCACGGGAGAAACCCCCTTTAGCATCCCGGGACTTCCGGGCATCGATTATGAACCTGTTGATGATGAATGCTTGCTAATTAATATCTGCCAACCGGAGTCCTCTCCACAGGATCTAGCTTGGGAGGGTTATAACCGCTAGGTCCTTTCGCTACGGAACAGTAGACAGTGAATCATTTTGTGATGTGGATGTCGTAGCCACTCTTATGTGGATGGAATCGTTGCTAGGAATGATGTACGTCGTGGATGATTATTGTAATTGTGTGAGGTTTTTTGATGCGATTTTATGATCATCCCGTTTCACCTCCTGATGGTTGATAAATGTCTTGCAATAGGCTATCAATGCGAGAATGATTGTTCAGGCGTCATCCATCAAGTACGTAACGCTTTTGACGGTGGGAGAGGATATCGTCAAACATTACGCTTTGTTACGATGGGGGAGAGGAGGAAGTTAACATTTTTGACGTAATGCATAATCCAAAAATAAAATGTTTGAATGATTTGGATGATCTCCTGGTACGATACTTTGAATTTTGGACCGCGCGGGTAGCGTTCCGATTGGTCGCAGCATCGCTCAAAGGTAGCGGAGGGAGCGAGAGAAAGGATACACACTCCGCTCGTCATTTTTTCCCTCGTACGATAAGAGCATGTGATAAGCGCTCTACTGCTATACAGCAGCTATACATCTTCTCACACTAGTGAGAGCGAGACAAATGAATAAACAGGATCGATTAGAGGGATCGATAGAACTTCCACAACGTACTAGCAGTTGCGTGTGGCTTTATAATAAGTAATCCATCAAGCCTTGTGATGACGTCATTCGGCACAAAAGATACAACGCTTTTTCCTCTCTCAAAAACAGCACTGTACCGTACTGCTTCAAACTACGGACACTTAAGGGATTTTTGTCATTTAATATGTTCTAACTATTTCAATTTAAATCGATCAAACCTCTGTATAGCTCTCTTTCCAAGGGAGCAAACAACCCATTCTGAGTGAAGGTTATCGAAGAAACGACACTAGCATGGGTTTGAAGTAGTGATGAGTAGAATTGGCAAGAATCCGGAGGACCAGCAGACGAATTCATCGACTCGGATCCGACTCCAATAAATTCGGTGTCGACTTCGGAAGGTAGGTCCTCTCTGCAATATCCGGAGTCGTTCGGAAACATCAGACTCCAACTCCGAATGACTCCGGACGACTCCAGACGACTCAGAACGACTCCGAACGACTCCGGGCGACTCCGAACGACTCCGGACGGCTCCGAACGACTCCGGAAGACTTCGAACGATTCCGGAAGACTCTGAACGACTCCGGGCGACTCCGAACGACTCCGACTCTGGGCGGATCTAGTGGTTCCATTTTGCCGTAGTCGGAACCAGACTAACAATAGTCGGAGTCGGATCGGAGTCGTGGGTTCGCTCCATACAGCACATCACTAGTTTGAAGTAAAGCAGCAAAAAATGCCTCTGGTGGTGAACTGACCCACAGACAATAGTGCCGATTATGTGACTTAACTGCTTGAGAAAAAGTATCAAAAATGCTCATTTTCTATTATGCTCCGTGTTACAGAACTCGATTTGTCTCTGGTTTGTTGTATCGAACTGAACGAAGGTCATTTACATTACCTGACTCAAACGGAGACCGTTTTTTGTCAAACAGCTTTCCGTCAGGTTAAAGCTACGAAAAGCGTTTTGTTTTACGGTTTAATTACTAAATACATATATTTAAACCACACGAATTGCATGTAATTACATTCAAAAGGGATTTTTTTGTAATTATTCGCTACAAAAAGGGTGGGAATTACAAAATACACAGAAATTATAAAATCATACCACAAGCGCAACTTTTCATGACATTGCCAAATACATTTAAAGAACAATAATATGCCACACGTAGAAATAATTATAAATTGGTACGATACTTCCTGCGTTACGCGTTGCAGTTTGTTTTGACAAACAAATGCATTTCAGATCAATTTGGTAGCAATGTCTCGAGTCAACGAAAGAAGTCTCTAACAAGCTTGTATAATACCGATTTCGTTTCAGTTCGTGTAGCGCGATTTTGTTTGACACATTTCCGTTTGAATCAGATAATCGACACTAATATTTATTTACTGTGGCATCAGGGCCTACTAGGGATCAGACACATTTTTAATTTATTCTAGTACATCCGTGGCAATCATGTAAAATTAAAAAGCGGTATGACCACGGAACTGGATAGGAAGAAATTCAATAAAAACATGCCGGATGTCCGGAATTTGAATCATTTACTGTATAAGGAAGCTGTACAACATTTAAAAACGTTTAATATAAGAACAGAAATACGGAGAGGAACAAGTGAAACGTCTGTGATCAGATCCAGAACTAGAATTCAAATCGTCACCGTGGAGCAAGGCCTTTACGGGAGTATAGTATTGGTGACCAAGCCAGACAAACTAGAACAAGGACAGCAACTGTGTTGTGTTTCTCAGAACCAGAATTAAACTCTAGCTCAAAGCAATGACTGCAACAAAGACATGAATCATGAATATTCTGCGGCTGCTGAGCTATGACCGTTACGGAATTGTCATTAAGACTTAGGAATACGGAGAAAGACGAAGGTTAGTGACAAAGACCGTTTCTAAGACAGGCAAATTGGGCAGGAAACGGTACATCTTAGCTGTCCAACGGATTGATACTCCAATTGGTACAATAGTAGACGACTTCCGTAGATATACCATTCCTGTTCTGTTTCTTAATAGAGCAAAACTAATGATGCATTTAGTATCGACACACAACACTAAGGCACCAAGCTAAGACCTTGTGGATGTCAATATCTTACTTCTAATTTTGAAACAAAATACATTTAAATAATACAAACCTATCTTTACTGGCCAAGTATATTTACAATGACAGCCATAAAACAGAAAACAAATAGTGTGCGTATGCTCGATAACATCTCTAATTCAATGTTCGTTTTTTCCCCTTCGAACCGTCCTAACCAATGTCCCACCCTCATAGGGCAGAAGGGAAAACATCCCACAAGTAGAAAAGGCGCAGTTCTGTCCCTTCCCATCTCCGTCTCTCCTCCGCTATCGCTTCCAATTAGCGACGGTATCAATTTAATCAACATTCATTAGGGAAAAGTGCCACTTTGAAAAAGGCTCATCGTCGCCCGATCACCACCACCAGCGGCATCCCGAGTAAAAAAAAAGAAGAAGGAAAACTTCCACCGAACGACACGTTAAACAATAATCGAAAACACGCATAAAACCAGGGGGCTTTCGGCCCGGGTAACGCGCGAAACCGGCCCACCACCAGCAACCAGCCCATGGGGAGTCGTAAACGCTGGCGTGCCACGCATCGCAGCCGATCGTGCGTTGTTGCGTGCGTTCTCGTGACGCGTGTCCACTTGTGCCGCAACCCCGGGTACTACCAGACAGGGGTACACAATTCCCCGGGCTCGCGCGTTTCTCCATTTTTCCCGATGTCCAATTGTTTTCCACACACACACACAAACACGCAGACTATCCTCACGACGGCGAGGCGCGTTTCAATTCAATTATAAATCCCGATCGGCAACGTTCACTCTCCCGCGGTGCGCGTTTTAGCTGCGGCGGTAGTCGCGGGTCATAAATTTCACTAATTCGCCACATGAAATGCGCACCGAAACCGAACGGTATGGGTGTGTGTGTGTGTGAGTATTGGAAAACCGTTCTAAGCGTATCGGTTGGTGCGTGCGTGACAAACGCAAAAGCAACGGTTGAGTGCCTTTCAATCATCCCGCCCCGTGCGCGCACGATACAAACACACTCCTTGGCGAAACGTCGTTGGCCGTCGTGAAGAAAGATTATAATGGCAAAAACCTTTTGCGGTCCTTTCCCCGCGTACCACCTGGGGTAAGCAGTACCGGGGTGAGAGCGAGGCACGTCACGTCATAATTTCGCGGAGGGATTTATGCGTTTATTTTATGCAAATGCGTATGGCACCCAATCGTAGTGCTGCTGCTGCTGCTGCTGGATGGAAAATAATGCGGAGAAATCGACGCGCACAATTAAACGATCGCTGCCACAATCGCTGCCCCGGGGGTGAGAGGAGTAAGAGGGTATTTGCGAGAATATATGCAAAATGGTAAGCAGTGCAGTGGGGGGTAAGAGTGTTTCAGTATCGGGTGGAAAAAGGGAGAATGAAATATCGTTGGCAAAGTGATAATGGTGGTGTTGAAAATGCCTCCAGCTGGCATTGGAAAGGTTAACCATATTAGCAACACTTGTAATGGGTGTACATGAATGCGTGCGTTTCAATCAGTTTAAGGACATACAAGATTTTAAGATGCTAAAATGTTCCTAATCCAAGTCCAAGTCCAAGGCAGTATTAAATCATAGCGTAGCAACACTCAATTGGTTATATCTAGTTGACATTAGCTTGTCAATATTTAAGTTCAACGGTAATAAATGAACTGCAACCTTTTTCTCACTACTTACTAAGGATAGTAGCTCTTAGTTTTGGAAAGCCCATAGTTACTGAGAGACGGCTCCGAACGGTTCCGAGTTTGGAGTTTTGCAACTACCTTCCGGAACCGCTTCGGATTTTGTCAGAGTCATTCAGAAGCGATTGCAGATTTTTGTTGAATTTACCCATAACCATTACACATTGTGCACATCATTAGAGGGGTTTCCGAGTCAATTTCCAATGTCTTCAACATTTTTCATTGCTTGCGAGATGTTTTTCAACAGCTGTTCTATGTTCTATTTAACGGGTTGGCTGATAAGTCCCCGGTCTGACGCATAGATGGCGCCGCAAGTATTAAATGCATATTATTTTTATATAGTACCAACCTTCAAATGATTCGTGTCAAAATTTGACGTCTGTATGTCAATTAGTTTGTGAGACAGTCACAGTCATTCACAGACACAAGTCATTGAGAACGATGGCAAAAATTCATGAATTGGGCTTCGAATTGCTTCTCCACCCACTGTATTCTCCAGATCTAGATCTTTGTTAGACCGGGGACTTATCAGCCAACCTGTTATGACACACTAATATTTCAGTTCTTCCACATGATTTTCAACATTCTATTCACCGCCTCTAAGATGTTTTTCGACAGCTGTCAAATGTTGTATTTGCTTCACAGCGAAATTTAAGTTTTTACACATGATTTTCAACACATCACAAAGACCTGTCAAAACACAATCCAGCTTGAAGCGTGTTGAAAATCATGCTGACGAAATTAAAAATTATGTCGTTGCAAATGAAGTATCAGGTTGATATGGCTGAATATTTTGCACGCGGTGAATAACATCGGTTACATTCGAAACTGACTTAGAAAATACTGTTATGTGCACATCGGAAAGTGACTTTAACAACCCTGTATTTACTGCCTGCAAGATGCTTTTCAAAAGCTGTTTCACATTGTACTTGCATCACAATAATGTTTTACTTATCCACATGATTTTCAACACATCGCAAAGAATTGTCAAACGCAGTCAAGCTTGGAGCGTGTGGAAAATCATGTTTAAAGAATTGCAATATATTACGATGCAAATACAACAGTTGAGAATCATCAAAAAAAATAGTGAAAAATTCTGATAATACTCAAGATACTACTAATACTGAATACTCAAGATGAGCTTCTTCTTCTTCTTCTTCTTTGTCACAACAACCGCTGTCGGTCAAGGCCTGCCTGTACCTACTAGTGAAGTGAGCTTGGCTTTCGGTGACTTATTGTTACCATAGCAGGATAGTCAGTCCTACGTATGGATGAGCTCTCTCAAAAAAGGTATGTAACATAGTATTTTGTACACTCTTCCAAACATTTAAATGATATTTCTGATCAGTACGGTTTATATATGACATTATACCTATTCACCTAGTATTGCAATATTGTGTATGTTTAATTCCAGAAAACTGTTTGTTTATCAGGAGGAAAGGCTCTGCTGTATTGCTTTGCAAAACCAATCTTTTGTCAAGACAATTGCATACATCCAGGATGTTTTGAATTACACGATACAATAAATGCATACCTCAAGGCGTAATAAGACTACAGTATGTGCGTTGCTAAGGTAAGCATTGTTATAGCTTTTCTTTTTTTTCCTTTCATAATACTCATCTGCTTACAACCTTTTTCCTTTATGCTCATTCCCTTGCCACATGAAAATACAACCCACCGAGCAAAGATCACATGCAATTTCGCTTAATCGAACCCCAATGTTTCGGTTCACAGCACTCAGCGAAAGACAGAAAATGGAATGCAAAGTAAAAAAACAACCCAACCGAGAACATAACCATAAATTATCGCCCTTTGATTTCGCCCATTGCAGTGTAGGGCACCCTTTTGCAACAGATATTCATCACACAATCATACACGCAAATATGAGATATAGTTTAGCCTAAGCAGCGTGCACCGTACGCGAGCGGATCACCCTTCATTCGCACAGAGTGTGTAAATTACATCCCCGAAATCATCGTGACGTGGTATACAATAATGTGAAAAAGTGTGTGTGTGTGTGTCACTTCAATCTGGCGCTTGCCGCTATTCTGCCGTATTAAAATCCACTTCACCGGTGCAAAACGGTCCCATCCCGGGGCCGGGGCGGCCGCCAGCGAAAGTGACACCCCGGGTCCCGGGACACACCGCCTCGCACAAGTGGTACGAAATTTATTGTCCTTTAACGCTGTCACCAACACACGCACGCACCACATCAGGGCACCGCCGCGCACACACATGTGCGTAAGGTCAGTGGCGTGTGTTGCGCAGCCGGTGTGCTGTGTCCTTCGGGACACGAGGGAGCCCGTAACTGAGTGTGTGCTAAAAACCGTACGACGACGCAACCGTCCATAAATATGGGTAACAATACTATCATTTATGTCAACACGCACACAAACACACACACGCACGCTCACAAAACCGGAGTGACGCAGTGGGATGCGAACGTGCACAGGCCCGCCGCAACGGCCGGCAATGAAGTGTTGTGCTTCCCATTAAGACGGGAAAGAACTGGGAAGAGATACCTCCTCCACGTCCCAACACACGAGCAGAGGTCGGCCAACAGAGGTCGGCCTCGGGAGAAGGGAATTTATGTTATTATATTTATGACATAAAACAACGTCCAGAGACACTTGGCTGGTTGGTTGGTGGGCACACGTGCACCAACGGGACTCCGGATCCCTTTCCAGGACTCGCTCCCGCTTTCTCTTTTTGGGGCAGTAAAACACTCACAGGCGCGCAGCAAGATGAAGATTCGATTTAATGATCGTTACCATTTGCTGATGAGTCGACATTCGGAGTGTGTGTTTTCGCACTTGATTCGCCGGCACACTCCCTGGGCTGTGCTGATGGAAGGCGACGACACATTTAACAACACATCAGCACTTCAGGACTGCAATACATAAGCTACATACGAAGAGGGACACCTTCCGCATCCGGAAGGATCTGACTCGGGCCGTAGCTGCAGAAAGTGTGAGAGATGATACTACAAATTGTGGCGCACAGTTGCTAGCTCAAGCACTCCACAAAGGTTCAACTGCTCCAGGGTTTCTGATGTGCCGTTCGCTCGCCTTTCTCTGGACGTCATAATGATGATTTATGTATGGTGATGACATTTATGCTTCCCGGCTCCCCTTTTGGGCACACACACACACACACAGGACGCTCAGGATGACGGGTGTGATTTACAGGAAAAACGTCAGCACAGTACTTGATAAGCACGGTGTCTCTTGTAACGGTGGCGTGCGAAGAGAGTCTACGCTTTATACGGTATAGCTAAAACAGCCGGGCTAGGAGGACATCAGCTGTAGTGGAATTTAAGTGCAGTTTTATTGTTGATGCCAGAGCATTCAGCAACGACAAGAGGGTAAGGATTGAAGTGCTTTAAAGTTTACAAAGCTTGAGATGGTGATACTGTACTACAGCAAGAGGGTAAGGATTGAAGTGCTCGAAAGTTTGCAAAACTCCAACAACGCGATACTGTTGTTTGGGGAAAAGCTGTCATTGTTTGGGAGCCAAACAGCATCAGGAGGCAGCAGGAGAAAACATGTCGTGTTTGGAGGTTGGGCATCACTCCAGCAAACTCCAAAGATTGGAAATTTCACATCAGGAATTTCCAGAATATAAACGTCAACACATGATTGCAATGCAAATCATCTCAGAATTGTAGCTGATTTTGTTAATATTACAAAACAAAATCCTACCCAAACGCTCTCATTGGCGAAACATTGTTGAAAGTTTCCCCAAAACATTGTCTGGTGCATCTTCACTAGACACAAAACGCCAAACAGAAACAGAATTGCCAGCATCTCATACACCGCATACACCAATTGCGCTAAGCCGCACTAATCTCGTGTTCTCCTCCGCACCAAACATACATTATTACTAACACTTGAACTTGCGGCGTAACTTCCGCTTTTAAACAGGTATTATTATCACTAGACGAAAGCTTCATGATACTATTTATGCGCTCCGTTTTTTTTTTTGGGTTTTAGTTTGCAGCAGAAACTTTGTAAAATAGGTATGTAAAAGTTTACACTATGCTTCGGTTTTGTGCTGAGCGAGGTCCTGACTGTATGACAAATGTTTTGCCCCGTTTTTTGCCGTTAGCGATAAGGCGCACCAGGTACAGTAGGTGACTAACGTTGGGAGAAGTTGTCATTTTACTATTACTGGGATTAAATTTTAGGTCTACAATTAATTGTTATGAGATGATGTTCACTAATGTTCTGCGATTTAAATCGACATATTTATGGAATAGTGATGATAAGTTATCTACTTAAAACTATAATCTGTGAATAATAATGTGCCGGCAATTGGACATTACAACAGTAAGCCATTGTTGATGACAAAATCTCTTCATACCCTTTCTTACAAATGAAGACTTATACTTCGTTATAGGGTAGTTGATTTGCATCAAATCTTATGCATAAGCTTGTATAACAAATTATGCTTTACTGTTTATCAAAATAGCTAAATGCCTAGGAAAGGCCTCATTTGTTAAAGGTAAATGCTGCAATTAGTTTTTATTCAAATTATTATTGCATCGCTTGGAATGACTGATTTTAGTGAGCCACAGCGATATGGGAAATTCATATTTCCCTGGAGGGCTACAACGTTATACGAGGTCGGACGGGGTACTCTCGTCTTTCCTATTCCGTTATTTCATAGCTAAACCCAAAAAATATAAACAAAGCTATAAGAACTAAGCACACATATTAACACTTCAAGTATTAGTTCATTGAATGTCCATTTAGAATTTCTAACGTCACGGAGGTGCTCGTGCCGGTGAAGCGACAAGACTTCCGTCTGCGATTGATAGTTTTTTTTTTAAGAGTAAGCCTAGAATAGTTCTAGTTGAAAGCTCAATACTATTGAAATATGCTGCATATTGACCTTAAGCTCTTTTTAGCTAAATCCTCGTACTATAATCTCTAACGAGTCAACGTACGTCTGGCAAGTCTCACATAATGCAGATTCTGCAGTTCAAAGTCTTTAGTAATATTTTTTATAATAAAATATACATCGAAGTCCTTGGGTCCAACAACGGCAGAAGCTCATTTATCATTTGTCCCTATTTTAAGATTGATATACAATAATCAAGACAATCACTGACAGAACACACTGAACGACCCGTTGCAACAATTTTATAACCGACTGTTCATCCAACCAAAGGAACGTTGTCCTTTTACTCTCAATCTATCGCTCCCTCGCTCTCCAGTTCCAAAATTTGCCACTCACGCGAAGTTTAGCACAATAGCCTCCTTTTAAATTACACCAGTATATTTATGTTATCTAATTTATTCCAAGCTCGACACGCTACACACACACACTGTGCACGCGGTGACAACTGTCATATATTCACTGAACCGGCAACCATGCCTCCACCCAGACAGGCAGGCACAGGAAAGTGGCGCAACACGAAACACGCTAGCAGAAAGTTTCCAAACTTTCCAAACGCTTGCCGGATGATGCTGATGATGACGATGATGCTGTGCTCGCGTGTATTTTCGGAGCCGTTCCAGCACGAAACTCCCACGGCGGCGCTTGGTACGGGGCGCCTACCAGGCCTTTGGAGTGGCAATTCACAAAACAAAACGCTACTCCGTTTGCCAGATTTTCCCTTCATCCATCCCCGGCACTGGTTCCATAATTCATCGCCAGAATGAACGGCCAAAGCAGCAGCAGCAGCAGCAGCAGCAGTAGTTTTGGATTTGGGCCTGGCTCCTTCCGGGTAGCAAGCATTCCACGGGTCGGAGGACGTCACGATTGAACGTTTTGCAAAGGGCGGGAGGGTTTGAAGGTGGTTTCGAATGCACGGGAGAGTACTGTGGCAAATGGGAAACGCTTTATCATTGGAACACATTGTCGTTTTGGCCCAGGTTGGAGAGCGACGGCGTTTGTGTGGCTGTTGTTGCTTTGCCCAGAATGTTTTCCGGCCGTTTTCGGGGCTTATCTCAGTCGCCTCATCCCCCTCTACAGCCCCCGGTTTTACACATTCAACCCGCTCGCAAATGTGTTCCCATATTTATACGATTACAGCATTAGAACAGCCGCATCGGAACGGCATCATGCTGGTGCGGATGCTGGTGGTGTGTTCTCGCAATCGTTTTGTATGATTCATTAAATGTATACATTTTTGCAGCAGCTTTTTCTCTGTTTGCATTTACTCTGTTGTCTCCTGCGATCACCACCTCCAGCCCGGTTTGGCCGCGGCGGCAGCCGACGGAGGAGAATGATAGTGTCCCATTTCTCATCTGCAAAACACGATGGTTGATGACGATGGCGTGGTGGCATTACAGCAAGACAGCCAAGAACGTTTGATATCTGCCATCCAGAGCGGTTCAGAGCTTCAGCGCAAAAGAATTCAATTTACAACGCCCTGCTTCCCATTTCCTTCCCTTTAGCAACAATCACACACACGTACGACGTGTTTTTACGTGGTCGGAAAACTTTGACGCGCTGAACACAAGCCGGAGAGCGCACGGTTCCTCGCCCATTTTCGATTAGAAGTTTTCCCATCCGGGAAAAAATCAACACAAAACCCTACCAAAGGATGTAATTTGCACTGACATACACTGTCTGTGTGTGTTTGTGTGTGGGTGCGCTGTCTTAAACTGGCTTTATTTGCTCATTTACAGCAAACTTTGTGGAAAGAATGTGAAACCGTACCAGCGGACGGTGCTGCAAAGGCATGGGACACACGAGGCACGATATGGGTGCTTGTTGTATAGGCAGGCGAATAAAGCGAAATACATACCACCCATACATCCCGCCAGGCACCCGCCACCCTTCTGTGTAATGTTAGCAATTAGGGCGATTTAAACAATGGGTACGGTGTTAATGAATCATCATCATACAGGCAAGGCGGCGGCGGTAGCAGCAGCAGACGCATCAGAAGGAAGCAGATTGTGTACGAAGCAATTAAACATTACGGAAAGATACACTTGAAAGGCAACATTGTTGTAGCAGGAGGTTGCATGCTATTCTGGCGAAGATCTTTGCGCTGGCAAATGGAGACAGGGTAGGAATTAAGAGAGGACAGTGGATGGAGTAGCAATGTAAGGTAGTTTTGCTGCTGCAAAGTTCATAAAATCGAATCATAAACACAGTAAAATGAACAATAAAACGAATCATTAAAGTTTAGGCTATATTCCACCGGGGTGCATCCTGGTCATGGCACCAAAACCTTGATTTGAATGTCTTTTGCCAAGAATGTTTTAGGGGTTACAGCTAATGAACGGAAATTTTCCGAGTGTTTTAAAGATATGTAACATAACTTCAGCTATTTCAATTTCAAAGTATTTTTAAAGTTTGTCTAGTAACTAAACTAAAATCTAATCCTCATATGTGCTAATAAGGCAGCAATACTTGGGTTTAAGGTTCTCAAACTGTTTATCCCAAGTAACATTTTAAATCTTATCATAGTTTTAACGTTGTTGTTACGGTTATTCCATTAAGCCTCCCTTTTTCATTTGAATGTCTTATATGAACTAATAGTACTATATTAAAACACTCTT
>KB668122.1:503557-535762 GCA_000349065.1 Anopheles quadriannulatus | reverse complement strand
CATGCTTTGCGTTATTAGATTATCTTAGATGCAGCCTGTATAGTTTATCCCAATTTCCCTTCATTCAAGACTTAATAAGCATTGATTAAGATCAGTTGATCTTGATGTCCCAGTCTCAAAATAACGAGTCTTAAAACATGCTTACGTTTACTGGATGGTTAAAGCCAGGCATCTTTTAAGTCTTATAATCGCCTTCAGAACGTTTTAAAGGTTTAACAACTTCAAAGACTTTTAAGCATCTTTAAAATACATGTTAAAACTATGTGGCTCCTATTATAATTTTAACAGACAGTCTTATAATCGCCTTCAGAACGTTTTAAAGTTTTAACAACTTCAAAGACTGTTAAGCATCTTCAAAATACATGTTAAAACTATAAGGATTAGTACACTCATAGTAAAGCATTCTTTAGACATGTTTAAGTATAAAAGCTATAGGAAATGTTTCTTGGGTATGAGACCTGATGACCAGAAAGTCAATATATCTGGTGAACATCAGATCTCTTCCTGATAAAAACCAAGGCCTTTGATGATAAAAATTTACTTGAAAGACATGGTCAACTCCAACATGGCCTCATTGGCAGTAACCTGGTGAACGGAGTCTTACAAATAGACAGCAAAATGTTTTTGTTTTGTTCGCTAAATTATTTATCATCCAAAGTATGAATTATTAGGATAAATAACACACACAAATGCACAGAAGAATAACCTGTACAACGGTTCATAGCATGATCTCAAATTGATTGCGTTTGAATCATCTATAGTATGTGTAGAGCTGGTGTTCTAACATGACATCGGTGTCTAGGCACCACGCATGAAGCATGAATTCGTCTTATTTATCAATTTTTATTTTATTTTACACCATATTTCTTATAATTTCATAATAACGACTGCTTGCAACAACGGTCCCTTCTGAATGTACAGCCAGAAAGGTCCAAATTTCAGCCTATCAGTGGAACAGCGTTCATCAGCCGGGTTGTAAAGATTTGACCGTTACGGTTCGTCATTTTGGTTTTCCGCAATTGTGTACAAAAAAGATGCGTTTAATTTTTTTTCTGTTTGAAATGAGTTATAGTATTTAAAACTAGAACTTTAACATAACCTTTAAAACATTGATCCACACATTGTTTAACCTTTCTTGACACAATATTGCTCCTTCAGCAAAATCAAAATGCAACTTTTCATGAGCTGATCGAACCTGTGACGGATCGGCGTTTGTTTACATATTGTTTAGGTTGAATTAAGCTAGACAGAAAATCTGAGGCTAGTTTTGTGTGTGGTTTTGTATGAAGTGTTGGCATGATTTTAGTCGCCAAGTGTCAATGACTCCATATAAAACAGCTGACTAATATCGTAAAAGCCCCCAATGTTAAAAAAAACTTGATTTTTTAAATTGCACAAAACAATAAAATAATAATGAAAATGTGTGCCCTGAAGGTGTATCTTTGGATGAAAGTGAACCATTTCAGGTACAACACGTAAGCTATATTGTAAGTTTTGCTTTTGTGCACAATATATACCGCGCAGCTGGGTGCAGTAGCCATAAACCAAAGCATAAAACACGTTACACGAAAATGCAATAAAAAACCGTTCCAATCATGCACCTAAAAATATCATTTTATGTCTATCCTCCTCCCCCCCCCCCCCCTTTCCGCCTTCTCTTCTAGCAACATGAAACGAACATATATATCTAAATCATAAATGCAATTCAAAACCCTTCCCCTTATACTTGCACACCTACCACCACTTCGCACGAAATCTAATTCAATCACTGCAAACCAGAAATTGATTTTCAGCACCTTCCAGCAATCGGCCGAGCGGGGGGGGGGGGGGGTCCGGGCGCGTGTGGCACCATAAAATTACCATTTGATGGATTGGTTATCGCTGGTAGCCCCCGTGGCTGCTGCTTGAAAAATGCAGTACGAGCTTGAAATTTATTACCTTGCTCACAGACACACACACACACACACTGATCATCGAATGAGATTTTCGATTCGTCTAGCGCGCTCTCTGCCCCGATGATGTGAGTCACCGGTGGTCGTCGATGGCCCCACAACTGACCACACCTTGAAATGAAAAGAAGAAAAAAAAACTACATAAAACACACACACACATATATATGAGTTGAAACAATAAATCGGTGCACATTTTATGATCGCGTGTGTGTGTGTGTGTTTGAGAGAGAGTGAGAGGGAAGTCGATACCGATCGACGGAAGGGTTGAGTAGATGCATCATAAATTATCATAACTGTCAACCCGAAACCGGAACGACCAACTGGACTGCAACGCTGAGAGACGAGCATTTGTTTCCATGTGTTTTTTCCTCCTTTTTCACGTTATTATTATATGAAGCGGGTGGTTTGTGTGTGTGTGTGTATGCGTCTGAATATATCTCGTGAAGTAAATCGAGATGATGATGATGATGCAAACGGGCTCTAAAATAAATCGAAATAAAATGGTAAATTGACCATATATATATATGAAACAGAGCAGCTAGCGGGACCCCCTCGCTTCGAAACTGCAACCGGATCCCCGTCCAAAGGGCTGGGCCTTTGGGTTTCATTTAATTCAATTTAGGGTTCTGCTTTTTATCGGTCGCTCTCGCGATAGTTACCAGCGAAACGGAATGGAAGACATATTTATTGGGTTGTAAAAATTATGAGCCCAACCGTAAGGAGACCGCACAGCCAGACAGGGCAACCTGCTAAATATGTATGCAGGCGTCGGATGTCATAACTTACAAGCAACATCATCGGGCAGGAAAAAAAAAAACCCTGATAAAAGATAAGCCTGACCCTGTCGAGACCTCTTCCCTGTGACTCAAGGAAGCGCTGCGGATTTCGACGCATGCGTCTCCCGAGCTGTAGCGTAGTAAATTAATCTCTATCAGTTGTACGTCATTTTTTGTCTCTCTGCTGTGTGTGTCTTGTTTTCTTACTTTCCTTTTTTTTATTGATTTATTGCACCTATCATTGCGATCGCAATCGTACGGAGACGCATGTAATGGTGTCTCGTGCTAATGCGGCAAGAGAGTGAGGGACGAATGACGAGGAAACACAGAATTGCGCCAAAAGTTAATTTTCCCACGTGCCTATTGCTTAGGGTAGAGAGTAAAGCTAGGGCAAAGGAAAGCACCTGCAAAATCCTCCGAACCTATATCTACGAAACAGACATACATAAGAAACAAGAAAAAGGACCGATCAGCTGAGACTAACAAGAACCTGGGCAAGAAAAACGATAAAAAGGAGGAGAGAAAATCGGTAGGTATAAGAAGCTACACGCGGGAAGAAAAGATGACAATACACAAGAATGCAAACACAGACAAAGGTGATAACACAACACACGATCCTCATCATCATAGCCTGCCCCGTGCCAGCCAGCGGTTGGAAAAGACAGCCCAACAACACACACAACGATAATAATACCCAAACAACAACTGAACACCTTCCCGGTTTTGGGTCGGTGAGAAGTTCCTCCTTTTACGGGGCCGCACGTACCCGCACTACCTACCGGGTTTGGGAACGGACGTCACCCATGATCCTTAAAGGGACCCGTGGTGATCCGGATCGTGTGCAGGGGGGTTATTGTTCCGAAAACTGCTGCCTTTTAAAACTAGAGAAGCATCACACAAGGTGCACCAAAGACGGTGTCTGAATGAAGAACGTCATAAGAAAATGACGCACACGATCACGTAACAATCCGACTGGGTGCCTGCTTGAACAAGGTGTGACAGAGAGCGAGAGACATAGATCAGAAAGACCCTAGGATCTCAGGATTTTCATTGCTTCGATGTCCTTCTGTAGGTTGGTCCCACGCAAGACAGATGATTTGTTGGGACCTGACCTTTATCCTCTCTCTCTCACTATCATTATGATTCATTCATCTATGGTAGTTTAATTTCTAAAGATCTGGAGGGCTTTTTGGTTCGGAGAAAATTTTCCCAGGATCCTACAGAAGCAGGATGCACCTTTGGACGGTTGGAAGAAGGTCGTTGCCTTAACGGAGGTAAACCGATCCATCTCGTTCGATAATTCATTTTCCCTAATAAGTGTGCATTGGGGACAGACGGAGCGAAAAGATTGAACATATTAATAATCGAGAGATGATTTAAATTGAAGAGATTAATTGAAGGAGATTATAAGATTCAAAACAAATTAAACAAAGGAGAAACAAAAGAGCTGCTCAACAAAGCTGTGTGTTGCATTCTTTTCGTGTGTTTAACGTAACTTCATATCTTGAAGCCTATTTAGTGGGAGATAAACTTACATGGGTTTTTGACATTTGATACTGATACGCATATCAAACCCGGGTAAATTAGCACCAGAAGCCGAGAAGCTGAGGACCTCTATACCATAGACGTAGTATACTTCAGGGCCGACCAGATCAAAACAGCAGTAACGAGTCTATTGGTGTATGAGGCGTACACCGGACTCAAAGCATCAAGAATTGGATTGAGAATCAGTGCTACGAAGACGAAGTACCTGCTTGCCGGAGACTCAGGCCATCTGGAATGCAGTGTTCTAGTTGACGGCGACAGTTAAGGAGTTCTGCTACCTCGGGACTGTCATTACTTCGGACAACGACATCAGCAGCGGAATCCCGGGACGCGGAAATGTGAAGGGGAATCGTGCTTTACCGACTGCTAAGATCCAGAAGATTTCGAGACCGCACGAAATGTGAGGTATACCGCACAGATGATTCGCCCCGGTAGTCCTCTAAGAGCACGAGTCCTGGACCATCCGAGCGGAGGATGCAAACGCTCTGGGCGTGTTTGAGCGACGCATCCTCCGGACCCTCTTTGGAGGTGTGTTCGAGCATGAAGCGTGGAGGAGAAGGATGAACCACGAGCTTGCTGAGCTGTACGGCGAAGGTTTGACTAATGCCCCACCAAGAAGGTGTTCGACAGCGATAAGGCGCAGGGGAGCACAGCGAACTCGATTGCTGGATCAGGTGAAGCGAGACCTGTCGGAGATCGGGTGTCGACATAGATTGGAGACTGCAGCCAGAGACGGACCATTATGGAGAATGATTGTTGACCGGGGCATGTCACACCGACGTGCTCTATCGTGAGCAAGCCAACAAGAGAGAAATAGAGAGCGAGAGAGAGAGAGAGAGAGAGAGAGAGAGAGAGAGAGAGTCTTTTATGGATACCGGGCTATTGAAGTCGTACGTAAATTGCTTTAGCAAGCCGATGAGTTGGTTACCCTTAGCGACAAAGTGGTCTAGTTGGACGTGGAATTTTATCTGTTCGACGAGGAGAGGCCCTAAATCCTCAACATAATTTCCTGCTCATTGGTTGATTCGTTTCAAACGTGATCGCACACTAAAGAGCTTCGCTTTCTATTGATTGTAACAACAACACACTTCCCGACAAACAATTCAAAATCATTCTTAGAGCAACAACAATACTGGAATGCACTCACAGTGGCTCAAAGGAGGAATTGGTTTAGAATAGGTTCACATCACCAGAGTACATTAGGTGCACCTAACAAGCAGAAGCAGTTCAAGGTTGCTCCCTTCTGGCGAACCCTCTAAAATGATACAGTGCTTCTTGTGAGGTCGCATACAGTATGATCGAATAGTAAGTGTAATAGGTGTGTTGAATTCCAATATAGCAAAAATTAACAGTGCTTGAAGCCCACTGTCATGATGAAATGTGGCTACACCTATCACACCTATCATACGCTTTGATCGAGAACAGAGGTCTTCTATCTTGGCTCTAGAGATCTATTTTATCCAGATATTCCTGTATGTCGTGGCATCGTAACGAAAAAGCAAAACAAAAAGCATAATTGTTGTGCTTGAGAAAAATGCTAACAAAAGGGCCTTAATGTTTCGTCGCACACGCACACACTTCACCGCACAAACCAAACACTTCCCGCATATTCGCTTTGGGCTGAATCTGGAGTGGAATTTTATAGAGCCCCTCATTCTTTCAGCGAGTTTAAAAACTTTGCCCCAAGCTACCCTCAGAAACTCATCATAACATCAACAGAAATATTTTGCTTGCTTTGCAACTGCTCCGGCGCGAAGGGTGGCGTGGTGCCTCAATTAAACCCACTCAAGTTTTGTGCGCGCTGCGCTTCACAGGAAGCAAAAACTTTCCTTCCGCCAATGCCTAAGAACCGAAGCGTCCTCATTAAGCCTACCAAATGTTTTACAGGCTTGAGGGGGGTAGGCCGGCCTAAAATAAGTGAGCCACAGCAAAAAGAGACGGCATAAAAATTACCAACAATTACCTTCCGGCATCCTAAAAGTCCTGCACTCCATCCATCCAGCCGTGAACCACCAAACTTTTGCCCCATAACCAGCTGACGTCTTTATCCTTATTGAGCGCCGATGCCGTGCGCGCGCGAGCTCACCCCGCTTACCTAACGAGCGGCTTCCACTTCCCCCGTTTTAGCTAGCATGGCATGGAAGGTGTTGGAATTAGAAGTGAAGAATTTATGTACCCCTTTTCCCCATACCTGCCCGCACTCACCTCAACCATGCATTCCACCTTTGCGTTTGCCCGTTGAACACCACCATCTCCTCCTTCGGGAAGCATATGGGAAATCGTTACCTGTCCACACACACACCGTCTACTGCTGCTATTGCGGAAGGGCCTATGGGGAGGTCGGAGAAGAGAAGTTTCTTTTATGAATTTAAAATTCGGCAATTAAATTAACTCCCCCATTTGCTGCGCATTTTACCCTTTTTTCATGCGCTGTGCGCTTCTATTGTTTTCGTCGCTTTTTTTCGATGCCTCTATTTTCAAACAAAAAGTCCCGCTGCGGAAGCGGAAGTTGTCGGAGTGCGGACGCGTACGCGCACACCGCACTGGGTGGGCTTTCATGTAGGCGCCGCGGCGTATTGTTTAGTGGCTGCTGTACCGAATATTCAAGACGTGTGGACGTGTTTTTTTTTTTGTGAAAGATTTAACACACACCGTGTGCCGTGAGTTCTGAATAAACAGTGGGCACTTTAGCACCGTTGGGATTGAAAAAAAGGATAAAATAAAGCAAAAACTCAATCATATCAAAGCCAAATGTCGGAAAAATATATCAGAACGTTGCGTATATTAATTGCATGAAAGAAGAATAAAAAAAAGCAATAATGAAATAAATGGTTAAAAGCATTGGTAGAATGATGGCATAAACAGGGAAAATAGAAGAACACAAGACTAAACAAGAAACAAGGTATTCAAACAAGAGTTATAATCAAAAACATACGTTAAAAGGGCAAAAAGCAAAAGCAAAATAAAATAGTTTACTTATAAAAAATAAAACAAAGTAATAAAAATGTGAAATATATTATATGATGGTAAATGAAGGCAATAGAAAAATATGAATACAACAGTACACTAACTGAAGTTAACAAAACAATAACGCATAAATTAAATATCGATAATGATGATAAAAAGAACCAAAAAAGCATGTTTGTTCTGCACAAAGCTTAAACAAGGTAATGAACCCTACTTCAATATGAACAGAACAGTAGCTGTATCGATCAAATCCTCAGAATACAGTCGTTGCCGTCAAATCTTTGGCCTCTAGGGCATACATTTTTGACAGTGCGGTTCTACTTTTGCCTCTAAGGTATCAATTTTTGACTCTAACGCACCTATTTTTGCCTGTTAGTCAACAATTTGTGACTCTTGTAGAATTCATAATAAATTTACAAGCTATTTGAGCAGATTAGGACAACTTAACACAACGTTTCAGGTGTGAGGTCAAATAAAAAAAAAGTAATTGACTTACAGTCAAAAATTGGCGCCTTAGAGAAAAAAATGGGTGAGTTAGAGCCAAAATTTTGCATCAACGACCGTAGTTTCATATTTAGTTCAAATACAGGGGTTTCCAGAGGTTCTCATAGTTGTGAGACACTTCCATGACTTTTTCCAATGGGAAGTAAATTTCATACGATGGACCCTTTTTTGCTCCTTCAAAATTCCTATTGTATTTGTCCAACAAGGGTGCTATAGAGTACATTTCCCATTACATAAAGTTGCTTTCACTAAAGAAAGAGCCAATTAAGTGTTCCACAGCTATGAGAACTCCTGGAAACCCCTGATTCTGTTCCACTGCGTCCTGCAAACGTCCCATTATGCATAATTTGCATTAATTGTTCGTTTCTATTTTAAATGGAATGTTTCATCTCAGTGCTTCCGCTGTACAATTTCCTTCCTTCATTTAATCCCTTCTACCTAACGTCACACATACTTCAGCTAATTTGTCGCTGCTTTTAATTGGGTGTGCGTCCGTTGGAATCCGTCCGCCACTATCGGTGAACATTATCGGAACAGTTGCGTGAGCGTGCAGCTGTACCAAGGATCTGCATTTTCCAGCAAAAAAAAAGAGGGTTGGATCCTTATGGGACGTAACGGACATTCCGTTCCGGATGCGTGCACACGAATACTGAGAGAGGAGATCCCGCACGAAAGTAGTGAAAGTATCCGTTGAGCGGTATTTACCTGTGAGCTGATAAAAGAACACGTTGTCGTTGTGTCACGCTCCTAGCAGCTTCTGATTATGTGCATTTTAAAATAGCTCTCCCTTTCTTCTGCACACAAAAAGAACAGTTATCTGTCAACTATTATGACCGCAAACCATTAGTATCGGGTGAGATAAATGGTGTACCACCAGCTAGGCGCAAAATACCGTTCAAGATAATAACCATTGTTGGGGTAAGAAATTTGTTCTATTTTTTTGGGCTATGCACAATATTACCAATTAAACTACTGGCGGCAATCAAGCGGCCGGCCAAAAGTACATTTAAACTTTCCCAATCGTCCATACACCATCATTCTCCAATATCGATTAGATAAATTTAAATAAATGCTCCAGTTGGTGGCAAAACCCACCCAATGGCCGCATTTCCACAAACGTGACGTGTACCTCACAAATGTCGCACAAAACAAATGGACCATTACTGCTCCCGCGTAGAGTCTCACCCCCCCAGAAAGCAATGAGTCTTACTGTTAGATTCGGTTCTGTTGTGCTGAACTTTCACCCCGGAAGTAGGTTGATACAATCATCCCACCTCCGTGCCCCACATCATCAATGGTCCTTCCTGCTTTAACATGGCTATTCGCAACAACGATCTAAAGCGCACAAACGATAAAAAGTAATTTACTCCCGAGCAAGCCCACAACCGCACTAAGCGGAGCGTTTTGCTCTGTGTGTCCAAAACTGTCCTCCCAGCAACCAGCGGCATATTACGACTTCAGGCCCGGAAAAGCCCACAAAGAGAGAGAGAGGCGATTGTGTCGAATGACAAAACAATTGCAGATTCTGACATTCCGCAGCGATGGAAATGACACTTTCAAACGAGTATTTGCCACAGTGGGGGATATGGGAGGAGGCGGTTTTTCACTTGTCCTCATTTGCTTGGCGAAAAGAGCGCAAAACCGCGGCACGACTCTGCACGACCAAAGCAGGCAGAGAAAAGGACAATAGCGGGAGCAGCGCAATTTTATGTTAAAACGATATCATAACATAAATTTTTATTGTGTTTCGCCAGCTGGAGTGCTGGAAGATTTGATAGCCTGGCCGGCAAAAGTCCGACTGTTTTGTCGAAATGTCTAGACTTTTAATTGAATTAGGTTTTTCGGGGTCCGGTTAGTGGCCGCTAGGCAGTGAATCCACCCCATCTTCGCAGGGGAAAGTGTTTGCCTAAGTATATCCACACAATCATGCTCACAACATGCATTAGCAAAAAGGCTGCTGCGGCTGCTGCATGGAAACTACTCCTCGCACATCAGAATGTCCTTTCGATAAATCGACTCCACCCAAAGACACACACAGTCTAACTGCCAACACCGTCACTTCCTCACTTCGGGGAAACTGCAAACCCACGTGAAAGCGAACGATTAAAGCAGAACAGCAAAACCAAGCACTAAGATTGGAGGAAGATTGCAACGGACTAATGCTAACACACACACACACACACACACACACACACACACACACACACACACACACAACAACCAAAAAATCGGACAGACAACGAGCCAAAAGCAAATCCACCAAACGATTGGAAGGCAAACAGGCATAACCGGCGCGGCAAAGCGATAAAGGACAACTGTCACCAGTGACATTTATCGCCTCCGCGGCCCGGTCACCCCCTTCCCCACTCGGCACGGTCCCACCGCTGACAAACGATGGGCACTTATTCCGATTTGTCTGTCCGTCCCCGAAAACTGGCGCCCTTCAAAGTCGTTCTCTTTCTCGTGGAGCGATTGCTTCTACTGCGTTCGTTCTTAAATTTCAACGAGATTAGATAACACCCCGAGACAGTGACCGAAAAGTTTATGACGGTTAGCAGAAGCAGCCGAACCGCTCGGACCGCGAACGCCGGTCGGGGCATCATCATGACCATTGCATGGGTGACCCCCTTTTCCTCCGCGCTTCATTCAAAGCTTCTTTCTGCTCTCGTAAATCCTCTTAAGTCGATTGTTTTTTGGGTTTTTTTTCTTTGTTGTTGTTGTTCTGTCCTTCTTCTGGTGGTCCTTCTCTGTTCTCAGCTTCGAAGGGCAACTGGCAGCGGGCAACACAATACAGCAATTGTCCTCTTCGCTTTCGGCTGTCCAGCTCAAGATGGACGTCATATGCAGCCACAGTCACAGGCGGGTGGGTTCGCGCCCGTTCGCTCGTCCGGTTCGAGGATATAATTAGCAATGCAGTAGTTTAAACGATGAGAAGAAACTAATCCATTACAACAAGGATTCGGCCGTGTTCGGTGTCGTTCCTCTTGGTCGGGATGCAACAAGACAGGCAGAAACGGGACATTGAAGGATGAAGATAACGTATGTGTGACCTTCGGAGGACGATTATTTACACCTACCCAGGCCGACTGGTAAGCGCGCAACGTTAGGGCGTTGAGCGTATTTTGGTATTGGTTTATCTCCCGAGAGGTCTAAAACGGGTGACATAATGATATCGTAAGTAATGACGGTATTTGGTTTGGAAGATGGAATACTACGAGATGTAGATGAAATTTAAGGAAAATTAAGGCACAATGTATACACTGCCTGCAAGATGGTTTTCAACTACTGTCACTAATTGTATTGGTATCACAATATAAGTTCAGTTCTTACACATGATTTTCAACACATCACAAAAAACATTCAAATTCAGTTCAGCGTATTGAAATTCATGAAAAGAAACTTAAACACTATTGTGATGAAAATCAAGGTCCATAAAATACTATAGATTGGTCAGTACAGTGTTCTTTGACAAATCTTCATTTGACATCTAGGGAATCCAAGGCAAGGTGTATATATTTTGAAGGAGTTTATTGTTATCGCGTTTTTCGAGCGCCATCAGTGGGAATTGTTATGTCAAAACGCATACAAATTTATAAACCCCCCTCCAACCCATGCCGATATTAATACCGGAGTACCCAGTATTGTTATTTTTAGGTCGTGAAATGACAATTTTTACTCTGAGACACTTCACCTGCTCAAATTCATACACCTTGGTCCAAGGGAGTTTCGCACAAAGTCCTTAGAAAACCTAATCTGCCAATCTCCATAGAATTCATCATCCAACAGGGCTACCAAAACCAGTAGCAAGTAGCTGAGAACCCACCAGTAGCCTATCTAGTCATCTTAGATTGAAACACAACATTTGAAAGTTGTTGAAAAACATCTCTCAAGCAATGAAAAATGTTGGTGACATTGTAAATCGACTCGGGAAACCCTGCAATCCTTTGGATTCGATCATCTGCTTTACAGCGTTGGTCAAGGATTTTTAAATGTTTCGCAAAAATGTTTGAATCGGTCGCACAAAATATTTTGACAGTTTTCCTGAAACATTAATTCATCCCACAGTTGATCGACCGTTTCGCACATAGTATTGAATCGTTTCCACCATCTGTTGTCATTGTCTCAATATTTGTCTCTCTCTCTCTCTTACGAGAAGTAAAATTTATGTGTTGGAAATTGGACTCAATAGCACACTTTTAGACAGATTCTTAGGAAATTCCTATTAGATTTGTCCGTAAAAGGTGCTATAGAGGTCAATTCCCATAAATAGTTTAATTCTCATAGGAAAAAGTCAAGAAAGTGTTCCACAAGTATGAGAACCCCTGAGAAACCCTGCATGGTCATAGTTACCAGAATAATAAAATAAATAATAAAGGTTTGACAGTCAACAGACAACAGAAAGTCAACAAAAAAGGAAAAAATAGAATGTAACATATGAGCATATATAATTCCAAAAAGCCAAATCCAACATTAACTCGACGATCTTCTTTGCAAAAAAAAAACGGTCGCAAGCTTTTCGAATACAAAAACACCCGTACAAATACGAACTATTAGCAAAAAAACGATTTCTACTAGTCACATTTCAATGTCTCTCAAATTGCTTTGCCTCCTCTAGTCCATAGATTTTAATCCTAATTGAGATTAAACATTCCTATGCAACTATTTCGCTTGATTCATTCCACAAATTTCTTCCTCAAACTACACCTCCCCTTGACCAGCTCCCCCCCCCCCCCCCCAGGAAATCATTATTAACATGGAAATCAAAAACCGCTATGTAACAATGAACTCGAAAAGCATTGCAAAAATAGCACACAACAATGCACCTGTTTTATGGTGCAACGCGCAGACATGACGCCGGACAATCAAGGCTGGACCGCGCGTCAACAGGGAATATTATCATCATCCTTCGCCAGTAGTGCTGCCGTAGTAGAGGTTGCTATTTTAATTAGAAATTCCTGTCCCTTCCTTTCTGATCTGGCACAGAAAGTACAGCAAATCTATGCTTTAAAATGCAAACCATCTGGTATCCGGTGGTCAGAAGAGCAAAAATAAAAAAAAGACACAGACACACCGAAACAACCGTAATCCGAGCTTAGAATAAGCAAAGCAATTTTTTCCCCCATCCTTCCACACCTTCATTAGTATGTGCGGGAAAATTCCTTCCCATGGAAGCAAAAACAAAAAAAAAACGACAAACCCTCCCACCGGATGCAGATGAAGCGAACAGAAATCAGTTTTAATCAAAAATTCCTTTAACCATCTTGGCGCGTCGTCGTCCCACCGATTGGACGCTGACCCCGACGTTTCCCCCTCGCTCCTCACACCCGAAAAGATGAAATATGTTCGATCATCTTTCAGCAATTTATTTCCACTCAAAATCACTTCCCGTTTTACCGCAAAAGACAAAAAAGGGGGAACCGGACTACGCGGAAGTTACTCTGTGCGAACCCCGGGGAGAGGACACTTCCGTCGCGCTTTTCGCGCAGATTTCTTCCCACAGTTTTTTTGTTTTGTTTTGGTTCCTTTAGGTTGCTGCTCTCCACTGACTAATTACTGATGCAAGCGATTCAACATTTTAATTACGGCAATTAGTTCAAACCTGATTAAGAGCTCAACTTTATCAAACCCACGCCCTTCTCCGCCCGCAGTCGGATAAGCGAGGCAAAGAGTGAGAGGGCGAGAGAAATTATGCTTCCACCCAGTGACCAAACAGAGAGATCCACTGCTTCAGAAGAATCCACTAATAAATGGTAAGATAACATGAAAGCAGCACAAAAAAAGAAAGGAGGCACTCCTCTAACAAATCGAAACAATCTACCAGTGGCAGGCGCTTCGTGGCAGGTTAAAGCGCTCTCCCACCGCGCTCCAGCGTTGTGTCCCTGTTTCCTTAGTTTCCTGGGAGATGGGGGGGGGAGTCAGTTTTGTCCTTCCTTTTTTTTGCACTGATTTTCCTATTTTCTTCTCCCCCTCAGCAGTGTGCTGCAATACTACTACCGGACCTTTTGCCTTCGCTCGGAGCTGCTTAGCTGTCACTTTCACACAATTTTTCTTCAAACAACCACCATACCTCGCAAGGAAAACCGCCAGAACAAAACACACCCGGCAAGGAACGGAGCACCGAGGAATTATCGAACCTGTGCAAAAGAAGAGAGGTGGTGGTGGTGGTGGTGGCGGGCGAAAGTAAACACAAAGATGGACATCGTTAGGATGATGAATATTTCTTCCGCACCGGACGGATGGAGCGGGGCAAAAACCCGCTGGCCGACGCCGGTACCGCCGCTTCGTACGACCTCATGAATTATGAAACGATGTGGCAATTTCCCGGCCAGCCCAATTTCGCTTCTGCAGCCCAGTGTGTTGTGTGTGTGTGTGTGTGTGTATCTGGCCCGTTCTTTTTTCTTCCCTTTTTTGTGTCCTTACACTCTAAACAAAAAGCTTCAATTAAGGAGGCAGAAAGAAAAATGAGATTCAACGCTAAGCCAGAAGACACGCTTTCCTTTCTTCTTTGCGCGATACCGTGTACCCATCCCAGTACCTCCATTTTCCCAGCCGGGCAGCGGGCAACATAACTATGAGCAAACATTGCCGCGGCGACTGGGTAGGACTCCTCATCCTGGCCATGCTGCTGCTACTGCCGACACACCAGTTCGGGCAACAAATCGAATATACAACGCGCACCGGAGGTAACACACAAAGGTGGCTAATGATGAAAATTCACTCACAAGATGAACAAAAAAAAAAAGGAAGAAAGTAAGCAAAGCCTCGGCAGGAAAAGAAAAGCCCGACCCGAAAAGAAAGCACCTTGGCTGGAGCTGGAGGAAAATAATGATAGTGAGCGTTGCGCCCGGTTCGAAACAGGGTGGCCATTTGAGCGAACAAGTGAAAAACACTTGCCAGCAATAAATCACGCCACGCTGGTAATAGTACAGTAAAGAAAGAGAAAGCTTGGCAGGGAATAAAAGCAACAATGCACACACACACACACACACACACACACACACACACACACACACACACACACACACACACACACACACACACACACACACACACACAAAGTGTGCGCAATCAATATACAAAACGATTACAATGGCAACAAAAGAAGTAAAACTGTAACATGGGTAAGAAAATGGCAATTAAATGCTAAGGTGTATCAGACAAAGATAAAAAAGAGGAGAGAAAAATGAAGAAATGATAGATCTATAGACTAAGATGAAAAAACACAAATTATAAACAGATAAAATTATAAAAATCAAACAATTAAACCAGCTTACATAAATGTAAAACCAAAATAAGAGACAATAATACAAAAATAAACATGAAAGAATAATACGAAAATGGGTAAACAGATACATAAAGAAGTAAAGTAATCGTAAAAAACTAACATACATAATTTGTTCATTTAAATTGTCACAACAGGCTCGGAAATTGGCAATTCAAGACTAAAACATAACATATGTGATAAAAATGTAAATTGAATAAATATAAAGACAAATATAAAAAAGATAAGAAAACAAAGAAACAATAGATCATCAACATGAGTTGAAATATTAGAAATCAACGAGTTAAAAGCCAAAACACAGCCAAGCCAAAAACAAAATAAATAAGAAAGAATAATACAGAAATAGCAAAACCGATACATAAAGAAGTAAAGTAATCGTAAAAAAACAAACACAAATAATTTGTTTAAATTTAAATTGACACAACAGGCTCGTAAATTGGCAATTGGAGACGTAAGCTAACGTAAGATATTTAATAAAAATTTAAATTAAACAAAAATTTAACTACAAGGAAGATGTAGATAAGATAAACTAACTAAGAATAATTTAATTTAAAAGACTCTAATGCATGAATGAACCTGTTACTAATAACCTAACAATTCTGCTCCTTTCCCTTGTTAACAATAATTAATAATGCCAAATAATTAATGTTAATAAGATAAAAAGGTATTAAAAAATCCGTTTTTTTTCACGTTACACTAAGTGATTCACTGCCCTAAAAATACTTTACATTAAAAATGATCATACAGAGATTAGGTTAAAAATAGCATCCCGTTTCCGCAGCTTCCGCATGAACCAATCCACCACCAACCCGGCAAACTGATAGCAAAGTACAAAGCAGCATCATTCATTAGCTTAATGTAATAGAACAGCTAGGATCCTTTCCTTATTACATTTCCCATTTTTAAAATGCGAAACTTTTCACGCCTTTCCGGTGCTTTGGTTTGGAAGTCCCTTTTGAAAGAACAAAAAGCATAGAAAGATAAATTAAGGTTATTCCTTTTTGCATTGAGCAAGTACCAAACTAACAAAAAAAAACCCTACCTTCAAAAATTAACCCCATTTACGGGGTGTGATACTCCGTGTTTTGCTTATCGGACCTTCATCGGAAAGGCACCAGGAACCAGAACTTCAAAAGCCAAACCTTCTTTTTTTCTTTTTCTCCTGCCGTTCGCAACAACACCTCACTAAAGTGTGTGTGTAATCAACATTTTGTGCAATCAACACGAAATGGATTAATAATTTAATGGGTACTACCACATTTCTCTTCCTTGTACGGACGTTTTTTGTCCTCTCTCCCTTTTTGTTATCCTTTAAATATGATTGGCAGCAACACACACACACACACACACACCCAAAGGATGACTGACAGCGGTTCCCGCTGGGTTCGTTCTTTTCCTGTTTTCGGGAATGAAGCAAAGGTGCGCTTATCCAGTTGCCCACTCTTCCGGCAAGGAGTGCTGCCTGGCTGGCTGACGGGGCACTTTTCTTTTCTGCGCTATGCAGTTTACTCCTTCATTATTTTAATGCCATTACGATAAAGGCCATTACGCGCCAGCTCCAGCCACTAGAAATCGCTTCGTCAGCCAACTTAGTTGGCCAAGCTCGGTGGCGGCCACCACTTCAACTCAATTTTCCCCGGAAGTTCCGGATTTTACAGGGCGCACCGGATAGTAGCGGGCAGAACACGCACGACTCCTTGCTGGACTCCACTTTAGGTGGCCATATCCGGTTATATCCGGGCCTGTTTCCTGATTATCATCTGGCGATTTGCTTTCTCGAAGCAGCGACCAGCACCACCCCAGCACTTCCCTCCCAAGCGGCCAATAACAATCAGCACAGTATGTTGCGGCATTGCCCGGGGAAAGAGGTGCGTTATCGTTATCAAACGGCGTGGTAACGGGCTGCAGGATGTCTTCAAATGGCACATTGGTCTTTGTCCCCGTGCCCGGGATGGATGCTTTTCGATGGGCTCTCTTTTGCATCTGCTCATTCGCCCTCCTCCTGCAGAAAAGGTGCGTTATTTTAATCGACCCAAAACCGCCCCGCTGGATGACTTTCACGTGAGGACGTCTGTTAAACCGTTTGGTGCGTTGTTGCTGAAATGGGACGTGTTTTATGATTATTGGTTCGGACAGACGGTAATTCCGGGCGAGACCGGCTTGAAATGTGTTGGACTCCCCCGCCCCGGATTTCCATACACCACCTTTCTCTCTCTCTCTCTCTCTCTCGAGGCATCGTTTGTCGTTCCGGGGGGTTTTACGATGTGCGATGATGACGGATAATGGGTCAGAGATCTATTTCTCCCGTGCTGGAAAGTGCGACTGTACGATTCCTCTGCCGGGCATGGAAAATATGGATGCGCACACGGTGTGCGTGTGAATAATAATTTATTTTTACGACCCATTCCAAAACAAACCCCGAAACAAAGAGCAAAGGATCATTATTTATGACGGAACGGGTGGATGCATATAGGCCATTTCGAATAAAACTTTACATAACACACAGAGACTGCCTGGAGAAATGATGGGGAAGATGATGATGATGATGATGATGCTGCTGCTGCCATGTGCCGGAACACCCGTAACGTGTTACCGATGTGACCCTGTGGTCACATCATCTCTCGCTCTCTCGCTCTCGTTTCGCCCATTAAGGTTTATGGTGTGCCGGAGCATTGATTGCATAGATTAATTTAAAATACGGCGCCCTTATGTTGCCTCTTCTGTGCTTCTTTGTTGGGCGTATCAGCGTTTTTTGGTTGCAATCCAGCTTATGGGTGGGTGGACGGTGCCCTTCGGGTGGCAAGAATGGTGTGCGCGTTTAAGAATTCCACACACACAGTCTACTACAGCCACTGGCCACACCTAGCCGACACCAAAGCCAACAATAAGGCTGTGACGTTGGTGCCTTCTTGAGTTGATGCACCTTCAATGCGTCTTGTGTGTTAATAATTCTCCGCGCATTACTACTGCCCCTTCTCACACTACCCCGCTCACTACCATCCACGGCAAACAATGTGGTCCGATTGTGCGCCGGCGGGCGGAAATGCATCACGAGTGTGTGGTCAACCGTCCTGTTTTTTTTTCTGTTGGTCGCCGACATGTCACGTACGGGACACACCCGGGCCTCATCAAAAGCGGCTCCTTCAAACCCCGGCCGGCCGGCCGGCGGTAATTAAATACGATAAATAATTAATACTCGAATGCAAATCTCCGACGAGACAGACACAATGTGTGTTTGTGCCTGTGGCGCACCGTTTGTGGTTCGCGGATAGATTCGCTGTACGTGTCGGTGGAGCAGAAGGGACGCCGCTACGGAGCTACGGCAAAGGAAAGGTAAGTTTGAATATCAATCAAGTGCCATTACTCATCGCCCAATGGCTATTGGGCGAAGGTTCCACACCGCGCCATCTTACCTCACCGCGTCGAGTGGGGGGCCACGAAGAGCAAAAATTAACGCGCTGCAGTTCGTTAGCGAAAATGTAAACAAGTCCGCCGCTCGCACCTTCCGCCGGGAGCAAAGTTGGAGCTTTGCTGTGGGAACCTTATCACCTTACCCGCGCTCGTACCCGTCCGACAGGTGTTACCTACGACTTTACGGGGGCCAATACCTACGACACGCTTTTTCATTTTGCAACACACTCACACACCACGCGCCTGGGGACGGAGGAGCGTCAGACACACCTTTTTTGTGCGTCTTCTTCTTTCGAAACACTTGTGCGCTTGTGGCTGGATTTGTTTACCACACGTGCGGTTCAAACTTACATTTCCCTTGATTACCAGCAAACAGAACCATAAATGGCCCTCAAATGGACCCATTTTTTGGGGGGACGACGAAGAACCGAGTGTTGTTTTTGTTTTGTTTTCCGTACCACACGCGTCGCTTGTGACATTTCGGCCCCGCCCGTCTACAGTGCCTGGTCGAAATGTTGCTCGAGAATTGCTTTGACGGATTTTGCGTTTAGTAGACATGTAGTTGCCTACATTGGGTAACATTTCCGCTTCATATCAGTGCTCCTCTCTGCGCAGTGAATTATGCAGTGACATCTTCCGCCGAGTCTATTTTACATTGTCAAACCTCTTCGTCTGGAAAGCGCTATCCCGCTCCCGCGGCAAACAAACAAACAAACAAACAAACATTCCATAGACGCCCGATCGGCTGCGAGTAGTGTGCTATTGACTCGTGATATATCGACAACAACAGTTTTCACTCAAATGCATCACTCCTTCTCCCCCCCCCCCCCCCCCCCCCCCCCGACAACAATTTTAGGGCCTGTGACCGATGATCGTAGGGGTCCTATGGCCCCCCCCCGCCCCCCACCAATGGGTTTCTAACACGCGAGCTCGCTGTTGATCGGGATCTCGTCTAGGAATGCAAATAATCGCGGAGATGAGTTGTTTGTCTATCCCATCCCGCAATGTGTTGTTGACGAACCGTCTGCCGTACCGCGGACGAGGCGGCTAATATTTGTCCCATACATCACGCGGGCACGCCAGTAGCTTCAGTACGCTCAGCGCATGGCTGCTGATTCTGCTGCTGAAGGTCAGAACTCCCTTCCTTAGTCTCCTGGGCTATGAAAGATCCAGAAGTACTGGTCGTCCACCATCGGCTGATGGTGATGATGGATGCTGTTTACGCCGTGACAACTTCACAACTCTTGTCCTCCTTGAAACTACTGCTAGCACACTCTGCATATTGGATGTCCCGAGAAGTTTAGCTCGGGTCGCACGCGAGGCTCCAAATATTCGCCATGCGTGAAAGAGCTACCGGGATCGGCGATAGGGGGAATACTGACTTCATATACCCGTGTCATACCTGCGACCGAAACGGATGACTCAACGTCAACAGGTACCAGCACTGGCAACGTAACGCTGGCGAGTTGTTTTTGTATGGCAAATGCAAATCAGTCTTTCGTAACCGAGAACCGAGGAACCGGGTTGAAGGGTTAGGTGGGTTCCCGCGTGTGCTGAATAGGTCATATTGTGCTCGTACAAGCCGCGGTGCTGTTGAAGTTGACAACACTTGTCCAACCGAGGAGGGGGGGGGAGGGTGAGAGGCCCACCTCATCCAAGCGTCCAAGCGTAAATGAGCTCGCACGCTTACCGGCTTCAAATACCGGCGCCACACGGGTGCCCTTGCAAACTGAAGCAGAGGGCAATCAGAATAAGCCGCAACAGCAGCAGCAAAAAAAGCCAGCTCACCCAAGTAAACAAACAACCGAGGCAGAAAGAAGCCGATTCTACTCCACTGTCCACTGTCAAGGGCATACGGTACACGCACATACGAGATTGATCAGATTGATGGTACCACCACCATGTACCGCGTTGGTCCCCCTCTGTATAGTGGTTACGCGATTGGGAGTCGATAATTTTATGCAAATTGAACCTTTTTAACCCTTCTCACCGTGCCCCGTTTTCCCTCGCTGCCTTCCCGGGAGCTTGTAGAGGCCGAAGAGATTACCTCTGCGATACATATCGATGTGCAGCTGGGAGCAACGAATAGTAGTAGTTGGGAATCTTCCATCACGCGACCACCGCCTGACCACAAACACGCGGTGCGGCTTTAAGAAGGGGTCCAATAGCGCACACACGCGGTAAGTTTGTGTAGGCGTGGGCCCGACAATCCGTGGCCAGCGTAAACGTATATGGTGGTGTCGAGTTCATCAACTACGGACTCCACTCTTCGCCGTAATGCCACTCCTCCAACCTCCCTGGCAATCGATTCCGGGTGACACGTGTTCGGAACTTCACGTTTGGCGGTCGCAATCAAACGCGTTCCCTTTTTTGGGAAGAGCGGGTTGAGCGCTCCTTCTTGACATTGATGAGGCACTTTCGGGCAGGAGGGGTTGGTGCAAGAATGTCGCACCGCACTTGTCGCATCGCTGGTTTATGGTAATTGCCATAAGAAATCACCCTTGTCTTCCATATATGTTCGACACGCTAGGTATAGAATTATGCAAATCCCTTCTGCCCATTAGTATGCGAATGTTTGGTGCGCTAAACAAAAACAAAACACTTTGGCGCTGGTGTGAGCAAAAGGTTGCTCTGTGGCAATTTGTCCAATGTCCTCTTTTAATGTGTGTTTAATCGAATTAGATTTTGGGAGTGATCTCATTATCCCTGTTTTGGGGGTTAGGATATTAATCACTTTGTTACCATGTTTTTTTTTTGTCAGGAGATCATTTTACTCTCTTTTTTGGCATTAGTAGTCACTTGGTAGTAGATTGGATTCCAAGAACTGTACCCCCGAAAAAAACAAACCCCAAACGTTGCTTTGTTTGAAGTAGGGCTCTGTCAACTTAGCCTTCCAAACCTATCCCTATAAACAATGGCACCATACAAACAACTGTCAATCATAGTAAGCGTAGGCGTCCAATGGTGTACACTCCTCCCTAGTAGAAAGAAGAAGGATTTCAAATAGAACGTTTTTTTTGTTACTCCATTGTAAGCACTCTTACCTTTTCTCTCCTTCACTCTTCAAGGACAAAGAACAACAAAAAAGAAGATCTAAGATTAAAATTCCACCCGAGTATGAAACACGCATTACGCATTATCATAAACCACCATTAGAGGGTACGCCATTATTAGCAAAACAAGGGTTCCCCAGGGGTTGTCCGGTGCGGTTGGAGTTGGATCGAATCGGTTCCGCTTGACCCTACCCGCAACGCCGCGTTGCCGCATGTCACCGGGCATCTTACTTGCCCGGGCAGCTGAAGTCAGTTTGTGCGGTTTTCTTGACAATTTACCCTTTTTTTCGTAGGTTGTTACTGCTGGCTTTTCATATTCGTGCGAGAGTTATGCGTGCATCGCTGTGCAACGGAAAGTGATCCCATTTGAACCCCATTCGGATCGAAAACCTCGCTGAGAATCGCTCTTTTCTTGAACGAGTGTTTCCTGTCACTGTTTTTTGTTGTTGTTGTTTTGTTGGTGGTTGGTAGGGTCCTGTTCATTTCCTGCCTGCCCGTGGGGCATTACGTTGCGCATTTTTTGGCCATCCGCCTGGTCATAGAGCAATCTCCATCATGCAATGGGTGGAACGGGCAGGAGCAGTACAAAAACCTCGCACACAACAACATCCCAAAAGAATGTCCCTTGTGAGTGACAGTTTGAGTGGGTTCTGGTTCTGCGTGACACACTCACACACACGCGGGGGTTACAAATAATTTAGATGTCATTTATTTAATCAGTGCAAAGTGGAAAGTATGTTCCTGGGGAACAATAGAACCGCACAAAACCGCACAACCCTATCCTTTGGACAGCAAAAAATACACATAGTGCATTGTCCTTGTATGGTGCACGTGTTTGCGGGACAGTTCAAACGCAGGGGTGATCCAAGCTACACCGCTTGACAGTGACACCGGAGCGGGTTGAACGTGCGATCACAATCTGCGTTGGTCACTTCACTTCATAGGCGGAAATTAAACATTCATCTCCGTTTGTGGTGAAGGTGGACAGTTCTGGGATGTGTTTTTTTTTTTCTTCGTTCGGTTTCAAGCATAAAACGAGGGGGGTGGGGGCACATCTATTCTTCGTCCTCGGAAGCAATGGTTCCGAGCAGAGTCGGCAGGACTTCTTGAGCTGTGTTTCCGATTTCCGGCAATGATTGACATTGGGAGCGTGAGCGAGTCTTTTGCGTCGCATGTTTCACTTAAGTGTATTTTATTCATGTCAATCAAGAGAATAAAACACGAGCACGCCTTTCGGAATTTCCTTTCTATTTGCAACGAAAATAGTACAAGGAAATCACGGACTCGCCACAATCAGACCTAAAAGCAACGGATTGACGGACATTCGATTTTTTCTTCCCTTCTTTCTTGTACTTTTGTTAACTAGAAGGTCAATGCATAAGCTCCAACAACAACAACAACAAAACCTAAGAGTCACTACTATACACGTACTAAGAAAAATAGAGAAAGAAAGAGCAAGTAAAGGCTTCGCTTGAAAAGGACCTTACTACACTTCCTCCCGAATGAATGAATGGCTCTTACAAACCCTCCCGTCATTTTCCATCGCTTTCGCGCCTAATGGGAGCCTTTCTCCATTACCTTTTTTTGTTGCTGTTGCCGGGCAGAAACCTTTTGCATCCTTCCCATCCCTGAAATGCGTCATCTCGTAACAAGAGAGTGAGGAGAAGGGGAAACAAGAAGAGATGAAGCCCACCAACAAAGCCAATTCCGTTCCATCTCGGTTGGTGGACTCTGGTGGACTTCCGTTCCTGGAAACTGGCCCAATGGTCGAAAAAACGCCCCCTGGAAAGGATCCCGGGTCAGGGCGGAAATGGAAAAACGGAATCCTTGCGAGGCAGGCCAATTTTGGGCAGGGTTTTGGTACACATCCAGGGCCATCAGCCGCCCTTGCAGTGTCCAGGAAGCCGGCCAAGTGTTCACGGAAATCACGCGGTAACCGCAGACGCGAGCGGAGGTTTCGCCGAGTAAAAGGGGTGCAGGGAACCTGTCGCATTAATGGAATTGGCTACCGAGAACGCCCTGCCGGATGCCGGGCTGTATATGAATCTGCGTTGGAGATTTAAACCGCACAGAGCAGTGTAGTTGCCATTCGCAACATACAGATGCGTAATATGAACTATTTTTACCCGACGAAAAAAAAACCCCCCGGCCCAACTTCTACGGCTCAAAATCCCGTCGTGCCGAATTTAATTCGATCGAGTTTTGAAGTGGGTTTGAAAATTTAATTACCACCTCTTCTTCTGACTGACCAACGCCCAAGTGTGGCCCAAGTGGATAACCAGCACCGTCAGACCATTTCCGGATACCGACGTCCAGTTACGGGAGGAGCCGTAGGTTCCGGGGGGGCGGGGGGGGGACATCCTGCCGAGGTCAATTTACATGCTGATGAGGTTGAAATTGGGTCATAATTGGATTTTATACGCTTTGCCCTTCACAAACAACCAACCGTTCGCTGGTAGGAACTACTGGAACCGTTTACACCGCTTGGTTGCAAACTGTGGCAGAGATGAAGAGAGAGAGAGAGAGAAAAAAAAAGAGGAAAACATCACAACAAAATCCCGTCCTGCTGTAGTTGCAATTTTGCTCCAACAGCGCCGTACCGGCCCCGCTACTGTGAACCTGTCTTCTTCCGGCGTTTCCGGCAGGGCTTGCTTGCGCCTGGGCGTGTGGAAATTTAATCAAAATACTCATTGCCATTCATCAATAATACTGAGCACAAATGAAAACATCAATACACCCATGTTCCGCACGTCTCCGTCATCGTCGCGCCCCGTCGTCAGTAGCGCCGTACTTCATGGCTTGCTACGGCGGTGTGCTTAGTAACACAACGCTGCTTCCCGACACTCCCGGCACTGTTGCTAAAACAAGGTTCGCGCTGCTGCTGATCAATTGAGTGGGGTAGCTAGTCGCACAAGGGTGTTCCGTCACTGTGTGTAGCGAAAGTGATTCGAGACGCAGAAAATTAATACTAATCCAGGCGGCGTGCCCCGGAAGTGACTTCGGAAAAGCAAAAATTCAATAACAACCGAAAAAAAAGGCCCTGACTGCGGGTGCGGGCGCGAGTCTACACGCGGTAAGGATATAAATTTCGGCGCTTTTAATATATTTACAATGAAAAAAACATAAAGCGAATAACACACAAAGAGCTTCAATCACCGTTTCACCCACTCCGAATGGATGCGGAGTCCCCGGGAAGCTCCCACTTACATTTTGCTTCTGTTTTTTACAGAGAAATAGGCTCAAAGAAGCCTCGAGAATACAGAGAAATATTAAAAGGTAGCAAAGCGTGGTACGGGTGGAAAAGAATAAAGACTTTGGAATGAAGCGATCCCGAACGGGGGACTCGGGGACGATCCCGGGAATTTCTTTCAATGAGAATTCCTGCCAGCCCGCAAGGTTTCCGTGAAAAATGTGCTTCCCTGTTGGGACAACGGGGCTGTATTTGTACGCGGGGAATCAATGCTATAACTGAATTCGAATCGATCGAACTGCTTGTGTCTGTGGTAAACCTTTTGTATCAATTGTGTGAAGCTTTACTTGGAATTCGCCGCACAATTCGGCGTTTCCACCCTGGCTTGAATTGGAGCCCCATTCAATTCAAACAATTTAATTCCTTCAAACAAAAACACACAATAACATTGCACAAGACACACTAAATTTCACTTCAATCCCATCCCACAGGCATTAGTGAGATCTGTGGCAGTAAGAGGTTCGGAGTTTGAGGATAGTCTCTGCTGCATGTGACGTCAAGTTTCGATCCTCTTCCCTGAAAACGGGTTAGTAGTAGAGCGTTGCCGGTAGAAGCTGTAAGTTATGCATTCAAACGCCATCCCAAAGATGTCCTGTTCAAGGTTGTCACATCCGGCGCTTTGTGTGGAATATCAATGCGACTTCCTGATTGAGTCGCCGAAAGGGGACTGACAACGGTGACGATGTGTTACGGTGTCGTGAAGTTAGCGGAAGCGTTTCTCGTAAAGTTCCATGCCATGGCGATGTCCCGGCTCGCATGTCCAGTTCGGTGCGGGGTAGACGCGGCCCTCACCAAGATGCTGCGTAAGTATAGAACCATGTGTGTTTGTGTGAAATGACTTAATTTCCAGTTCTAATTGAATAACAATACTCCCGGCTCCCCAAAGGAGCTGAAACAGTCTCTAGCGATAACCTTCCTACGGACCCAAATCTCTTCGAATGTTCTCCGTCGTGGTACGGTGGTTCCCCTCTCCGCAAGGAACCTTTCACTGTACATCATCCGGGCAAGTTACCAAAGTTACCTCGGTACCCTAGCCGGTTGCTGATATGAATATTTATCACAACGACTTTCAGAACTTTTAGGCTCGCCGTTTCCCAGCTCGTGCCAGCTCGGGAGGGAAGGTGAGTGAAAACTTTCCCAGAACAAACCCTTTCAACGATGCTGGTGGAGGGCGCTGGGGTTTTCTGAAGGTTAGGTTCTATAGAAAACCGGTAACCCTAACGTAAGAAGACCTACGTTAGATTGTTTTGCCTTAAAATGTGTGTTATGTCATTCGAGAAGGGTTTGAAGAAAACGACATTAAAGTGTTCATAGAGAGTATCCTGAAAAGCGGTGTACAAATTTGGACCATTCTGGAGCCTTTTTCCGGTGATTCCAATGTACTAAAACAAAGTTCTTTAATGTCCGTCTAATCTCAGATGCAATTTCACGCCGGTAACTGCTCACTCGGGACTTTAGTGTTCGGGTGACATCTGCTCTGAAAGAGAATTCCTCCATCCAATAGCTTTGCGGAACTAAAAGCAGCACTCTGCGCACTATTCATCACCACTGGGCAAATTAAATGGGCTGCTTGGGTTCGTTCCGAAATCACGACCGCGTGCGATTTCGCTTTTATTTTCGTCAGCTTTTGTATCCTTCGTCCTCCAAACGTCCAACCAAAGGAGCGCAGTTGGAAGCAGTAAAAACTCACCCATCCACCTGGAAGTGTTGCATTCCCCGAACAGAGTTGTCCATAGTTACCCGCGAGTAAGACTTCTTTTAGGTGCGGTGGCGTGATTTCATCCCTACTTTTTTTTTCCTTTTCCCCATTCCGAAGAGTAGTGGCACCAAAATTCTTGCTGACGGGTCAATGATGAAGAATTTCAGTTGAAGGGACGATGTCTACGAACCTCTGTACCGGTTGCTAGGGAACACGGAGCACATTACACGCTAAAATGACAAAGGCAGGCGTCGCTTTATGGTCATGCCATTTGCCCCTTCTCTGCTCCACACACACACACACACACACACACACACACACACACACACACACACACACACACACAGGGGGAACAGGTACAGGGTGTGCCGCAAAAAAATGTGTTGCCACAGTCGCCAGTTCAGGTGGAAGTAAGTGATGTTCGTTTAAAATAATCTCGCCCATAATCGCTCATTAGTATGCGAAAGCCAAAACAATAAAACAATTTCCCTTTTACGTCTAATCAATTGCTCCGTCCGGAGCGATGTTGCTCGATTCCGGGCAATTCGATTTAATTGAACCGTTTCATTGGTGGCGTGTCCTTTTCTCCCCCGCACACACTAATTGGAACCAAACTACGAACCCTCCATTTGCTGCAGTATCCATTGGCCGTACGTACGCGACCACCTTGTTTGTCACCGACTGTACCGAGGGAGAAAGAGAGAGTGGCTTGATACCTGAGCAGTGTTGTCACCACAGTCTTCCACTCGCTTCCTTTGAGTTTTTCCATGGTCACCCTGTTCACTTGCCGCGAATGTCCCAAATCGTGCACCAGTTTGACTTAATGAGTCATTTCGTTACACAACATTTAACCGTCGCCGTCTGTCGGGATGCGCATTGGAGCCGCAATTGCACCGAAAGGTATCCGGCAACAGTGCACACCTCCTCCCCCTCCTGACCTGACACATCAGCCCTTTTTGCGGGAACATATCTGCCCGACAGGGGGGGGGGGGGGGCGGGTTATGTGTCGGTGTAGCACATTTTCGGTAAGGATATTACTTTTTACGATAATTGTTGCGTCGTCGTCGTACTCCTGGAGCCATAACCATGCCTCACACACCACGCGGTGAGTCGTTTGCACAGCCCAACCAGGTCGGTTTGGTGCATGATCTGATGCCAGCAGATGAGATTGATATCCTGTGGATGTGGTTTAGTGATTTCAACGAGATTTTCACGTCTCCCCTGTTTGCTTCTCTCCTGGACATTCACCATCGACCGGTGTATGTTTGTAGGGTTAATTTGAAAAAATGTCCATCACTGTACCTCCTGCAGCCTGCTTGCATCGCAAAATACAGCACTGCTGCATAACAACAACCACATCTGCGCTAGAGGCTCGGACGCTCGTTACCATGGCAATATCCAGAAGGGAAATGCCGCCTTTGGTGCTGCCGCAACAAACGCTCTACGGTTCGTTTGATGAGCAAGCTGTCGGAAAAGCGATCCCATCCCCCCATCCCGCCCGGGAAAAATGCTGTCGAAGCGCATAAAAACCTTTGGCCCGGGCGCATAATTTGGCCATTTCCATTGCGAGCATGTTTCGGGTTACTGCTACATGCCGTCGATACTGCTCGGGAGGAATCGCATAGTTCCCGGGGGGGGTTTTGTTGCTGCTGTTGCTCCCCACGCCTAAATGCGCGCTTTCCGCTTCCTGCTCCATTCTAATGAGAGCGATTACGGTGGCGGCGGCCTCTGCGTGATTGAAATCGGTTGACTCTTTTATGGCCCTCAACCAGCCCCAATTCCCGCTGCTGGCAGCGACCAGAACACAGGGAAACAGTGTAACAATTTTTGCCTTCTGCCAGCGCGCACGGGACCGGGAAAAAAGGGAAGTTTTGGTCTTGTAATTGGATTTTTTTTTCTTCCCACCCTTCCTGTATGAGTGGTCCTGGGCAGACTTTGTTTTATGTCCGGGAACATGCTGGTACATATCGAGCTACGGAGCATGGGAGGCCATTCGGAATAGTGCGCCAAAACTGCTAATCGACCGAGCTGCGATGGGTTTGCGCAAAACGGGGTTTGGCGGAGCAAATTGCAAACTATTCTGGAAAAAACGGGAACACGGGAACAACACAGCCCGGGTGGTTCGACAGCGGCACATTTTTGGATGCCGTACGAAATTGTTCGATGTACAGTGGAGGATATTTTTGTAAGCGTCACTTTATTGATCATTAAATTCAATTAAATTCATTAAATTAAAAAATAATTTTAGTTCAAGATCAAGGTTCATAAAATACTACTGGTCTTTATAAGACAGTCAGGGTGTCAAATGTTTCATACAAAGTTCATATCAACCCTAACTCCCTAACTGCCAATCTGTATAGAATTCTCCATCCATCATGGCTACCAAAGTCCTGCAGTCTTTGTAGCCACCTTGTTGAAGACAAAACGTTCAATGTTGGGTGTGAAGTAGTAGCTCGTGAGTGTTAAAACAATTTAATCTTTTTTCTTTCATAAATCTTTGTCAAACATTAATGAGGACTTTGTTTTTTTTTTATACTTATTATCACATAACTGAGCTGTCAATTCATCAATACTATGTTGGCCTGCAATATTATTTTATAAAAATGTGCTTTAGCCTCAACCCTACCATCATTAAACGGCTTTGAAGGCATTCAGAAGGCATTTAAGGCCTTAGTCGCCTTAGAAGGCGGACAAAGATTTCACCCGAATTTTCACGGCTGCAACGGGTTCTTTTCGAAATCTTTCAACTTTTTCATTCAACGAGAACAGATAGCCTGCCACCATCTTAGCTTGTTTATATACTGGTTTTGCACCCTCATTAATGTAACTGCCAAATAGAGCAGTGACAACGCTTTTGGTTCCGAACCGAGAAAGCGTGTGTTCAAATCCTGATTTTAATGATCTTTTTTGTGTTTATTTATTTTTAAATTAATATTTTCTTGCTATAATTAATACAAATAAAATTTATGTGAAGCAGATGCAGATGCAATTAAAATAATACCTTTTTAAAACAACATAATAATTACACTATGTTCACCCTTCATTATCATTTCTTTTGACAGTTGCAATTTCAAATAAAAAATGAAATTTTTCATTGACATATTTCAAAGGCATTTAATTACTGCTAAATGCACTGCTGATCGCCTTCAATCCACCGGCGATTAAAAGGCATTGAACGGAAATTAGCGGGTAGGGAAGTTTTTAGGTTTGTTGCAATGAAATCACATGTACCTCATTGTTATCAGGATCTTTGAAAATAATGACCTGGAAATAACAATAGCGGAAATTCAAACAAAAAAACAACTGTGATAGTGTATGGTTATGTTCTCTCAAATACATTGAATAAATGTGAAAACCTTCAACAGCATTTGAAAATTCAAAATAACTTCCAATTGCACCTACAAGCATTGCCCACACTGTAGTGTGGAAACGTTTATGCCAACTGCTGATGAAACGCGCCGTACGTGCCCGTATCCTCGTCCACGTCGTCTAGCAGGCGAGCCTCAATTTCAAATACCAAAAATCTGCATTCTGCCGGACGGCACGCTAATAAAGAGCTCTCATTAGGCAAAGATTTTGCCCGTACACGTCACGTCCAAACACTCGCACGCCGTACAGCATGACTCACGCCCGTCCGGATGCTGTATCAATTCCTGGAAGAAGAAAGAAAAAAAAACCATATCACATGACACATGGACACGAGTTAATGGGACGAGGGGATGGAAAATACGCATACAGCATACCGCTTTTCCTTCATCTTGGGCTATTGGGTCACCATGTGCCGGTCGTGCAGGGTACGATAAATCTTTATCCCCGCGTAATATCGTACAACTTTCATATGGAACTAATTCAATTCCGGAAGCCGTATTGTCATACTTGTGGGCTGGTTGGAAAATATGGATCCCTCCCTGTTGGCTTTCCCTGTTTGGTGTTTCCCTCATCTTTCTCTCTCTCTCTCTCTCTCAGTCAAAACCAATCCAGAACGCAGAAGATCTCGCTTTTTTTGCGGAAAATAACATCCACCCCACAAGCGGGACTGTGGGTGCTGTGGAAAACGGAAACAAAGAAAACTGTCTCCGGCAAACATAATATATTATGATTAGTTCCACCTTTCCCGCAGCAGGTACCAAGTGCTCCAGGAGTGCCAGCCAGGTCAAATAAGGGAAAATATGTATTATGTATGTGTGTACTACGGGGCCTTTCGAATCGATTTTGTTGGACGTTTACTTGGCGGAAGAAGCTTCTGTGCCATTTTTAATGGCCCCTTGCCCATCCCTCAGCCGATGCCAATTATGAACGTGAAGCGTTGGGACGCGAAGGACCTGTGTGTTGGAACCGAAGAAAGAGAGCACAACGATTTCCTCAGCGAAACAACTTTCTTCGACGTCAATGACATCAATTCAAAACTTTCCACAAATTTCACCTCGCCCATTGTTGGGACACTTTTGACCCAACGCTCGATTATGATAATGTGCGCTAGCGAAAGCAGCGCCGACGACCACTGTCCAACCGACAAAAAAGTCCGGTGACAAACGCTACACCGCTCCAGCACGCGCAACGACAAGGACGATAGCGAGCGGTAAATCACCGATAATGGATGGATTTATCGTTCCGTATGTGAAAAATTGGGAATGTACTTAATTATGGGACCCGCACAAAGATGAATGGTTATGGCATTGTTTGCTCCGGGTGGGGAGGCTGCGCCGGTCGAAATCGAACCATGAAATTGAAGATATTAGCAAAATGGAACCAAACAGAAGAAGAAAGAAAAAAAACACCAAACCCCCGTATCGAGACGGTCACGTAGCGTGGCTACAGCGCTTCAAATTCAAATAGTCGCAAAAACAAACTCTCACACGGAACGGTTTCTTGACTTCGGGAAGATCCGTGGCCAAGAATTATTGACACTATTTCTGTTGTCATAAATTTAATCCCTTGTCAGCCCGAGCGAAGTGCGTTTTTCTGCGGCATATTGGGTGTTTGATAGGGGTGAGGATGGGGGATGAGCTAGTGGAGGAGGAGTAACCGTTGGCCGGTAAATCGATAAAGACACAAATCACTGGGCGGTTGCAGAGTTTGGCGAACGTTGGCGACTCTTAATACTCGTCTACGTCGGAGCACGTTTGTTGTTTGGGATAAGATAAAGGGAAATGTGTAGCTTTCATGCTAAAGCGTGGAACTATTTTATTTATTTTTTGAAATAAAAAATAAATTAGTTCAGAAGCTAACTTCCGACATTATTGAATGGATTGTCTGATCGCATTCGAATAAATAATGACTAGCACCTTACTATAAAACAGATGGTTGCATCGGTTCTATAAACAGTGTTACGAGAACTGTGCTACAAGGTCCTTCATAAATAAAGGAATCATACAAGGGCAATATTTTTTTTTTGACAATTTCATCAAAATTCTGGGGTTCGCCAGGTACATGAACGTACTAGTAATAAACCAGTTCGACAGATGCATTGTAGTGAAGTGCTTCTTGATAGTGATAATGATCTCTCGCTTATTAATATCCATAAGAGAAAGTCATATTAAGGATGCCTGTATCATCATTCTATGACTATACTTGAGCTCTTGTACACCAGATGAATCATGAGGGTGTCCTAAATTCCAGTCTAGGTAAAAAGATCTTTTCTTAGGTCACTTTTTTCAAAAGGTAGCGTTATACGTTCTGAGTAGTGATGGGTAAATACGATTTTTTACCGGAGTCGGATCGATCCGACTCCGGTACCCCTCGGAGTCGGACTTGGAGGTACTCCGG
>KB668122.1:488847-502922 GCA_000349065.1 Anopheles quadriannulatus | reverse complement strand
AGTGATCCGGAGTGATCCGGAGTGATCCGGAGTGATCCGGAGTGATTTGGAGTGATCCGGACTGGTCCGAAGTAGTCCGGACTGATCCGGACTGATCCGGAGTGATCCGGAGTGATCCGGAGTGATCCGGACTGATCCGGAGTTGAATCCGGTTGTGATCCGGAGTCGGAGTCATATTTTGCGCATCGGAGTCGGAGTTGATCCATGACTCCGCTCCGGATTACCCATCACTAGTTCTGAGTGTCTTCAACCAATTCCACCACACGGCGAAGTCCTATCATTTTAAACGGCTACTTTTAATCAAATGAATATGTGGTTATTACTTAATTAAGAGTTCATTGTCTACTATAAATCTTTACACTATGTTCAATCTTAAGGCCGCTACTTAACCTACTTAATTTTGAAATTCAGCATGACCATTCCCTTGATGACCAAAAAAAGCTTCCACCAACCGCCGCCAGATGCGCTACTGAAAATGGAAAGTACACTAGCAAGTACGGACAGTGTTCCCTGGCCTTTACAATTTCGGATAACGTTCTTTCGCGTATTTGGCCTTTTGGACGATAGGATACGTTGTTGGGTTTGCATTGTTCGGTGTTATGATGACGCAAAAATTCGTGGACACGGTGAGCTTGGCCGATGGTGTTGCGACTAAACCAAAGTTACATGCGCGGTAATCACAAATATCGTGAGAATACGTCAAATTATTTGAAAGCGGAATTCGTCGTTATCCTGGTCACGGCACCAATGTTCTTACGCTTTCGTCTAATGTTCTTTTGCGTTTCGGTGTAATCTCTTCTAATTTTGAACTACGAGAAACACCCGATAAATATAAAATACTAGAAAAAGTGACACCGAAACGTGAAAATCATTCTATTTCTTATTATTTCCATAAAACGGAATTAAATGTTTTATTGACAAATTCGCTATTTTTCCGGCATTTTTTTCAACAGGTTCTATGGGACAGACTTATCTTAAAACGACGAACAATCTAACAATTATCTGGTTACAATTTTTTTCTCGCAAATGCCATTCATGTTAGAAGCACTTTGTTTATTGTGGGTAATGAATCATTTCCTCAAGATCAAGCTCAAGATACTCTCAAGATCAAGAGCTAATTATACGCTCAGCAGCCCTTCCACGAACACATGCACAACTTTTTCCCACAAATATTTTCGGGATTTTGCTGTAGAATTTTTACTACACCCAACAACCTTACCGCAGCGTAGTCCTAATTATAAGCTTAGCCAAAACAAACCCGGAACAGCAATTGTGGTGAGCATTTTTCAAAGCAAAATTCCAACACACAATATTGAATCGACAGGATCCGCCTCCACATCGCGGTTAACTATTATGTATTCTATGGTTGAAACACGGAAACAGTGTGTAATCTACGCCTAATCAACTCTTTTACTTTGGTTCAGCAAAGTAGAAAAATTGGAGCTAATACGGCAGCTGAAGCAGTGAACCGCACAAGGAGAATACCTAGAAGACCAATAGCCGGCAGGCTTGCTTCTTCTCCCAAGTATTTCTTTTTTTTGTTGTTGTTTCATCTTGTTTCACACCGTTACTCTCGTCACACCTGAAATAATGCAAAATTAGCATTTCCTGCCGCGACTGTCGATTTTCTCTAATTAGGCAGCAGGTTTTTTTTCTCCGCTCCCCGTACTCCACGACCTAATAACCGAAAGGCGTATGCCCTGAAGAGAAGAAATTCTCTGTACGGTGAGGATTTTTTTTTGTTTGACAGGGGGAAAACAAAACCTGTTTCCTAAAGTTTATTATTGCTAGGATGTGTTTTCCCTGTAGCATTTTTCCGTTTCTCGGCGGTCCTGCTGACGGAGACGGTTGGGAATCTGTGTTAGATGTTCCTTACTTTCTTCGTCGGTTATTCTTTCCCTCTCTCTCTCTCTCTCTCTCTCTCTCTCTCTCTCTCTCACACACACACATCTCTTTTCTAAACCGGAAAACATGCAGCAAAAGTTTAAATCGAGCTTTCCCCTTGGTGGAAAACTTCCCACAAAAAGCGAATCTCTAAAGGCAAAGCGTTCAGGAAGAGGGAAAATTTGCACTCGTTTGGAGCGAAGACGACAAAGGTATAGGAGAACAAGCCTACTTTCCTTCCGGGAAACGGAATCATTTCTCTCCCCCCCTTTCATCATCATCCTGCTCCAGGCCAACACACCTGATAATTGCGCCCCCGTGAGGGAAGAAAGAAGAATGAAGTAAAGCCTTCAACAGCAACAGCGCTTGCGAAAGAAGAAGTGATGCACAATTTCCGCCCGTTTGGCACAAGGGATCTCTGGAAAGCAGGCGTTAAATATTTAATTAAAACTTCGACCACGAAACGAAAGCGAGACGGGACACGTTCGAAATAGAGGAAAAAAATGTGAAGGAAATTCGCCACGCCACTGTCGCCACGTTTGCGGGTAAAACCAACCAACGGGGTTTGTCGAAGAGTAACGCTGATAAGACGACATTCGTTTCGTTTGTGGAGCAGCTTGGAAAAAAAAGAAACGATGTGGTGAAAAAGTTTCCCAGCACAGGTGGTGGTGGTGGTGAGATCAATTTGTAGCGACCGGGAGTTTTAAAGTGCCAAAGCAGCAGGAAATGCTGAGTACAAGCGCAGCGAGCACGATTACCCCTTTTAGAGGTAACGCACGCAAAGCGCAGGGCCACCACTAGTGAAACCTTTTGTCCCATCGGGATGTGGTTTTGGAAATAGAAATCGGATATACCTTTTTTTGGGAAGATCGGGTCGGTCGGCCATAAAGATAATACGTCTTCACAGTCCCAGTGTTATCTAATACCCCGTTCAACAAAGCCCATGTGTGGGAGTGGATGTGTGTGTGTGTGTGGTTCGGTTTGTTCCATCTTGATAAGATACTTCACGCATCAACTACAGCGTCGTACCGGTGCGGGGAGTCCCGGGAAATTGTAAGCAATTTTAAGTTTCTCTTGTTACTTCCTTCCCTATTTGAGCGCTCGAGGTCGCTAATACAAACTCGCCCGATAAGCAGTGATGCTGTTGAAGGGTTGCTAGAAGATTATAGTGCACGTTCACACAGCCACAACCCTGGAAGGCAATGATTGACGAAAAGCAATCGACATGCTATCGCGCATTATCGGTACACCGCATCTCCGTGTCTGCTAATGTGTGTCGTATCAGGTTTACTGCTGCTACCGGCTGGGATGTTGCTGGCGTTTATTGTCGCCTTATTAAACAACTTTTGGACATTTGGGGGTTTTTGTGGGCACTGCCGAAGAGAAGCCTAAAAGTTGTTTAAGAGAACGCATGTTTTGACGTGGTGTGTTGTTGTAGCGTTAAATATTTGGCATTTAATGTTCCATCGTTCAATCCTTTCGCTTATCTATCATCTCAAATTTGGAGGTACAACTGGGTTTTATAATACTGGTGCACTGAATGATATATCCTTGTGAGTAGAATGGATTTACCACTTCATTGTCAAGAGTTAAATTCCGTTTCGTAAGTGAGGCGTCGCTTCAAACGTTATTTGGTGCCATATTTGTCCTTTATTCTTGGGTATTTGAGTACTTCAATACCTCCACAAGGTACCAAAAACAAGCCACAAACAAGATTGTACTAAGCATATAAATCATGTTTCATAGTAATCTCATCAAAACTAAGTCAAAAATTGATGTTTCGATCGAAATCAAAACCAAAATCTTTAAGGCCGTCTTTTCTGAAAAACATAAAAAAGATCAGTTCGTTTTTAAGTCTGATTTGGAATACAAGATAGCAAATCTAAAAAGAGCAGAACATAATAGTAACAAAAAAACAACAGAATCCAGAAAAAAATTAAATAGTACATTGCTGCAATCATTATTGAAAGTGAAAGTTCTTTGATGCTTTGAGCGATTGAAATAGGAAATGTGATTGGAACATAGGCCGAGAACAAGTTCAGATAAAGGAACTGATGTGGAAAAAAGATCCAAACACGAGAAAAGCAAGATGAAAAATAGTAATTAAATGTTTTATTCTTTTAGTACCAAAACCTTAACAGAAGTTGGAAAAAACTGAGACAATTTCTCCAGCTAGTATAAGAACTGTAGGATAGATACTATGTGAACTCTACTCCATAACCTACAACAGGTATAGGAAAAAAGAAAATGATTTTATCAGCGAAACGCACATAGACAAAAGCTCGAGAAGATAGACGACTTGATAGATCTTCGAATTGATCCCTAGATGAGATCCAAACTCAAAGAGGCCTCATTGCGTCGTCTGATTTCAAAGCTGAGCTAGCTAATATTAACGCAAGTTCCTTAGTCCATTAATGAATGCATCTATTTCCTATCGTCTTTAAATTCCAATTTCTTAAATGTGCTTTGTACCCTATTTTAATTACACTCTTCCATAGAATAGGAAACACTCCCTCCATGCTCTATCAAACATGTAGCAAACTTTTCCCGAGCTCACTGTACCCTCGGCGTAATGAAAACTGCCTCTTGTCTCACTTTGCATATCTTTCGCCACGGGCGCGCTCTTATGAATTTATAATCATTTTTAATCTTTTGTAATCAAAACATCTTTTCACCGGGAGTTTTCCGGCTAATGCACCACCAATGCTCCGAATAGGCCAATAACTGGTGGCTATTTTTTCAACAGGCGTTCCCTTCCCAGTGCTCCCAATTTCTTGTCCCGCTGTCAGTTGTTTCCTTTTCGGCGAAATTTTTAACCACCCAGAACGTCCCGTTCCCCTGCCTTGCTCTTACTGTATTTACGTTTAGCTTAAGGATGTTTCAATGGTTTTAGATTAGACCCGTTCCCACTACCCAATACCGAACGCTTATCACGTTGGACATTGTTTAGGCTCAAGTTTTCATCTTGCATTTTTATTAGTTTTCTTTTGTGTTGTCGTTGTTGTTGGTGCTGCTTCTTCGAGCGCCGCTTCCTTTTCAACATCTCAGCCTGGGTGTTTGCTGTCCGTTGCTGATCAATGCTTCAATTTTCCTTCATGCCCTCGCCGGCTTTTCCAAAACCATCATTTTCCTACCGACTGCACCCAATTCTGCCAGTGTGCGTGTAAATCCCTTCTCAACAATGGCACGGGGAACCCTTTTTCCCTACTGTGGCCGTCCGTTTCCTTCTTCTTTTTTTATTCGCCGACCGAATGGACTCGTTACCATTTCTTTCAATTTCGGTATCTATTTATTTTTTGACAAATGGAAAAAGATATTTTCCTCATCAGAGGCGAGCAAAAGACACAGCCCATCACGCCCATCTCACCTCGAAGAAGGTGCGGTGCGGCGCAGTTTGCTACCGAACGGCTCGTAGCAAAACAAACAAGCGTTCCGGTTTCCCCTTTCCAGCAGGGTTGGAAGGGTTTTGCTGGAAGCGAAAGTAAATACCTTTCATGTCATGTCCAGTTTCAACCCTGCCGCTGGGGGTTTTCTTATGTTTGAAAGGATCGAGGGGGAGATTTTGAGGATGAATAATCGGACATATCGGCAAAGATGAACACTGGGATCCCGGGAACGGGTTTGCACTGACCAACAACCAATCCCGTGCCATCCTGCTGTAACGTTGGTGCTCGCTATGGAGTATCGCTAGGGGGTGTGCTAGTGAAGCACTTACAGTGGTGGTCATATGCATAAGGCGCTTCTAAAACTTTAGATTAATGTCCTGATAGTGCAACACATACGGTGGTTGTTAAGAGGAACTAAATTTGAAGCATTAAGCATTAAGCTTGACTTGATATACAAACTATGGATGCACAGAGTTTTTCTAGGACTTAATTTATTTTCTAATAGGATTTTGATTATTTTTCAACAGTTTGAAGCAATCCCATCAAGTCAGTAACTGTAATAGATGCAATAAATTGTAGAATAAATTCAAAACTTTATAAGAAACTGTACAATATTTCTAAGAAACTCTGCAATATAAAAGAAATAATGCTATTTCTGTGTATCATTGTTTTATTTTATTTTATTTTTTATGAAATGTTTTTCTCTCATTTCTCAGTTATTGATTCACTACTTTTTATTTCTTTTTTTTTGTTTTCTTCGCCGACAAAAATATTCTTTTCTCAAACTTTCTACAAGTACTCCTCTAACCGTTACTAAATGCGATTGACTTATGTGTTGATAAATTTGATGTTGTTAATTATTTATCTTCATTTTTGTTATGTTGTTTGGGTTTCCCTATAATTAAATTATACTAAACTCCTATTGATTACGTTTCAACTTTCACCAAAACGTTCAAAATGTTAAGAACGTTGAGGTTTGGAGTTAATAGCTTATTTTGAAGCAAAAATAGGTACAAAGTAAAGCAACTTGAACTTCTACCAAGCCAGGTCGTGTTTTTGTTTGATGTAAATTGCATCAACTAATCATGAAGAACTGGCAGTTTTAAGGTCCCAATTTATCAAAATACATTACAAACGGTGCGCAATAAAGGTATCTACAAGACTTAAAAGCTTGTTAAATGATATAAAACTATAAAGATAACTTAATAGTGCAGAAGTGTAAATAGAACAGCAATACAAAACATTAAATATTGAGGAGATATTGGATATCAACATATAACATCAACATAACAAGATTTTAATTACATATTTTGTACTACTAATAAAACCACCACTGTACTGATAAACTCTTTCACAGCCGTACTACACTCATACCGACTGCATTCTCGCCCAGTGTGGTGGGACACCCCAGAATTCGACAGCCCTTGGTGAACGATGTCTGTTTTTTCTTCTTCTGCCCTTTCAACCCTTCAATTTCGCTCGGCTTGTCTTCCACCCAGCTTCTTCTGCTGCGTAGCAAAACATCATCAATCATAATTTTGATTTCAGTTCTATCCAAAAGCCCTCCTCGCCCCCCCCCCCCCCCCACGCTTCATGATATCTTCCACCCCTGCGTTTATTGTATAACTTCTGCTTTTCAACCGGAACAACACCGATCATCATTCACTCGAATTCGTGCAGATTTTATCTGCACCCGGGAATGCTGGCCATTCGAGCCATTCTCGTCGGATCCACATCGTCCTCGTCCACCTGCAACTGAAAATGGGAAGGGATGGAAGGAAAGGGAATTTACATTTCTGACATGCTGGGCCAATTTCTTCCCTCAGCCTCCGGTGGACCATCTTGTGTTGTTGATTTTTCCCCCAGCACCACCACCACCAGCACCACCGGTTTTGGTTCTCAATTTTCAGAAGGTTCGCTCCCTGTACCTGTTGTGCAGGAAATGCCTGACGGCGAATTTCCAATGCACAGAAAGTATGAGAACGAACGAGCAACCGGATCGCTGTGTTTGGCCTCCCACACGCCCTGGAATGATATTCGTTCTCGTTCGGGGTTGGGTGAATCGTTTGCAGTTTTGCAACGCAAAACACGGACAACACGACGGTACCCCCTGTGCAGCAAGGACTTATTTAAATTCACCGACCGTTCGTTACGCTCACCAGCGCTCACTGGCTTCCAGATTCGGGGATGGGGGTTGCTGTGCCCTGCAGAACACTGCCGGCGTTACACGAATCGCTTTCGTCTTTAATTTCTTGATCCCCCCCCCCCAACCCTACACCGTGTGCCGAAAGGCAAGGAGCAAGGGGTTGTTGAGTTATGCAAATCACTGCTGACATGAATCCCATTTTATCTAATTCTTTTCCTTCTTCGGTGCGGTTTTTTTTTATTCTCTGCCTGGTTTTGGTACATCCTCGACCTTCTCGACCTCTACAACTTTCTGGAAGCGGGAGAAAGGAACAAAAGGGGTTGTAAAGCTAAGCCCGCAGGACCATCGGTTGTCAACCGATAAATTATGCCATCCTGGAATGAGGAGCAAGAACGCAGAACGCAGTTGCCTCGCCCACAGCGTGTGTGTGTGGATGGCCGTGGAAAACTGTGGCAGAGAAAACAGATCGCGCACTATGCCTCAATCTGTCAACTTCCGTATCGGTGCGCGGTGGTGATTTAAAGTGGCAGCTGTCAAGCAAGAGCGGTTCTCTTTTTTTTTTGGCCCGGGGAATTAAACATTTATGTGATTAAATGAAAGTTGATGGCATTCGCTGCTCGCTACTAATAATGCTAGCAATTCTTGGTAAAGGGAAACTGGGCAAAACATAGGAGCCAAAAGGGGTACACCATTCTGGTGATCTAATTTCCTTTGCTTAATTAAATAAAACAGTTGCACGCGTTTTTCGGTGGTCAAAAAAGCACCAAACACAAGTTGTCTACTCTTAACAACTGTTCAGCGAAAAGGGCTGTAGTTGGTGTGAGTGATTAACGGATATTAAGAAAAAAAAGAACAGAACATAAATTGCGCTTTAATAAAGGACATCTAATGGGATAAGGCAGTTAAACAAATTAGTTCAATTTCAAAGTTCAATTTATCGTTCGGAATTTGTGAACGCCTGTTTTTGACAGGGTGTATCACGAAAAAAATGTATTTTTTAATTAATTTGAACGACTATACTTTGGAAGGACAGCAGCACCTGCCTTTATTTGAACTGCAGAATAATAAGAACTCTTTCATATTTCTGTAATACTTGTGCATCATTACACACACAATGATTAAACTAAATATTATTAAAACTGAACTCGAATATCCGCGTTGCTGAGTTTTATCATTTATTTGATACAGTTCGTGCAACAAATTCTGATAATGGGGCCTTTCACGATACTATCTAGCTTTTGGTATAGAGTTTGACAGTTGGCGGCTGAAATCATGTCAACACTCCATACTAGCCTACGATTTTCAGTCCGTATTATTTTAGCTTCAAAGCTAGAATTAGATTCGAGTACCTGCTCGAAAAAATGTCAAAACAAGGTCGTGTTTACATTTATTCTAAGATTAATTAAAGAGATCAGGTTGGTGAATCTAGAATCAAAGTGTATGTAGACCAGGTGGTCTCATAGCTTGATTTTTATAACCCAATTTGATTTGATATAACTCAACTTTTTGACAGGCCGGGTGAAAAGTTTTGCCCAGACAGGCTTTCTGGTAGCTGGACGAATACGCAAAACATTCTTAAAATCTTCATTCACCAGCAGAAGCGATAAAAATCAGCCTTCTAAAGACATACACCTTGGGGTAAGCTCACCTTTATACTATACCCACTTTGATTGCTGCTCTGGATTTCTGGCTTTTAAGTAGATTACTTTTTTTAGCAAACAGACTGCAATTTATAGTGCATTGGACAACAGCTGAAGCAAATTGTACTGAAATGATATTTGATCTGTGATTATGTATTTGTATATTGTTTTATTTTAGTGTTTTATGTGCTTAATTCGTTAATAACTTCATTCCAAACACACAATGTCATGGAAAAACCAAATCAAAAGCAATTTCCCCACATTAAGTGGTCATAAGTGTATAAACGAAGGCTTTAAAAGCTTTCGATTGTCAGCATTCGATTGCAAATCATTCGCTATCCCTCATTGTTCAGAACAGAATCGTTCAGTGCACCTCTACAAGCACCAAGCTTATTGGAAACTTATTACGCTATTTCATGTCCTTTGAAACATTAAACCTTGTGCTTTCTATTTCCTCTACGTTGTTTAACAGTCTGCTAGGCACCTTATTCAATACAATAATCTAATAGACAGCGGTAAGAGGAAAGTAAATAACATAAATTAATGTGTGATTTCAATGTCATACTCAATACGTAAAAGATGACTTGTTCCCGTGATATAGATGCGAAGAATTTGAACGCACTTCACAAAATCAAGGCTTGACTGTTTTACTCAAAGCCTATATACTGTTTTACAGGCAATCAAATCAAAGAAATATTCGGCATGATGGGCAAACATCTAAATTGAGACAGATTTCTATGTTTTTTTTCGATGTAAATTGATCAATTGTCTCCATACTCCCATACTCCCTTAGATCATGCTTTGAGCGATTGATGTTAAAGTATGTACCTTTCTTATGAATGGTTGCTTTACGTAGCAGTAACTAAGACTAAAGAACTAGTATGACATCCTTTGAAGTAAATAAAATGCATTCTCTACATCTAAATCATTACAGTACATTGCAAAGGATAGCCGCTTCTAATGGTGCTTTTAACATTGAACACCACATCGCAATCAATCCATCGTCCATAAAGTGCCCCATTAATGATGTGTAATTAAAACAGCCAAAAAAGCGACATTATATTTACCACACCAGAAAGTAGCTAGTGAAAGTGAAAGAAAGCAATTCAAGCATCAAACAGACTCTCGGCAGCCACAATCTTTCACAAACTGCCAGGCTCTTCCGTTTCGTGCAGACTTCCTGCAGAGGGCGGTGGTCAGACTGGCCACATCCCAGGTAAAACCGTGAAGTCCATCCCATCATCAAAACCTCATTTATCGGTTGATTCAATTTCTGCGCTTTTGCACTGTGTGTGTGTGTGTGAGTATTGGTTGAAAATTTTTAATGAGGCACCACCGTACCATTGGGCACCGTTCTCGGCGTTCCTTTAGAAGCGGATGAAACACGAGGTGCCAACGCGTCCCAGCAAGTGGTTCGAAAAAAAAAAACGTTCACCAACAAACACTTCAAATCATTTCACCATCTCGTCCCGCAAACCGAAGGCACGAAGCAAAATGGCAACCAAAAGTTGCCTTACGCGGGGATAGAAGTGAAACCTCAAACCGTGCAAGGTTCTGAGGAAAAAGGGACTCAGGGTGCGTTTTTTTCTTGAGCAGCAGCAACAAAAAAAAATCCCTCCCCACAGCGAAAAAAGAAAAGTAAAAACTTTCTACAATAGTCCTCGACAAAGGATCAGCGTCTTACTCAGGGACGGGGCAGGACGTGGGGACGTTTCTTCTGATCTTTTCATTTCCTGTACGATGGCCGGTGCCGTCTTCCGGTCTTCCAATTCATAATTGCAAACTGTCCGGCCCGGGGGTGGGGAAAACGGCCGCGCAACTTTCGCCCGGCGAGCACACTGTCTCATAAATAAATAATCCTGAAACTGAATTCACAATGAGGAAATTAAACTTATCATTAGCAGTTTCCGGGCAAGTTGCTGTTGTTGCCGTTGCCCGTCCGCATCAGGATGTGCATACTTTTTCGCCTTTCTTTTGCTTCCCTTCCTCGAAATGGTTCGCGATGATGATGGCGTATTGGGAATTTTCATTATTGCGTATTATTGGGCGGTCGAGATGATGCCTGTTTTTTATGCTCTCTAATCTTACGGAGCTATCCAGTAAGAGTCAGCGTCTTTGGTGAAACACTGCACTCCGTTTTTAAGGCGTTTTAAAGCGAGCAATGTGATCCGTTGCTGTAAAAATCTGGTTTTGTTCGACCGGTTTCAAATCGTGCCGATTCTCAAACACCTTGCCCGGTAAACAGTTGTTTAACACCACGACCGATGAGAAAACCCCATCAAAACGTTTAATACTACACCCAAGGCCCATTGCAAAACCGTGCCCTATCTCCGCTGCTTGGTCAGCTTTAAGGAGGTAGCAGGCTGGCTGTGCGACACCTGGAAGATTTTCCATCGTTCGGAACTGCGTCATCGCGTACACTTTCACCTTTAAAGGCTGCCACACAAACACACACACGAACACGCTACGGTTCCTTAAAGTGAGAGTATTTGTTACAGCTCCGCAGGAGGGTTTTATGACCGGCTACTGGTCCTAAGCAAACTGGTTGAAGGAAATTGTGCTGTTGGTTGTGTTTGAGTTTTTTTTATTTTTTTGCTATAGGTTTGACTTTTTTGCTTTTCTCGCACGGTTTTCCTGTTTTAAGCGATGCTTGATGTAGGGCCGGAAAGGACACCAACAATGCTTTGCTAGACACATGCGTGTGTTTAAAAAAAAATGAAAGGAAAAATGTTATCCTCAGTTCCTTTCCATTGGCGATAATTGCATACGGAATGATCGACACGATTATCTTTCTGACTGGTCCTATGCGCACAGTGAGTAACAGAAAAAGGGGTCATTTTTAAAATATAGCTTTAAAACAGATATTGATTAGGGACTGTTACGAATATTATTGAGTAAAATCTGTTAAAATCAGCGTCAGACGACCTTCAAAAAGCACTGCATAAACAATAAAAAAAAAACTTTAATGACACTAAATAAATCCTTAAATAGGGTAAGTGTACCAAATGTGGATGTAATATGTCATCAAGACACCGATTTTACGCCTGTAAAAATAAGTAATGGGTAAAATTTCAAACTTCTTCATGTTTTCTTGTAGCTTACAATGTGTAGAACACGAGAGTATTTTTTTATTTTGACTCAATGTTTAGCGAAACAATAGAAAATTTCGATTAAAAATTGCATCTCAAGTTACCAATTATGGCTATAGTGTTCCTAGCAATTCGCCATAGCTGTACCAATTGTGGCTGTATGCTAAAACTCGTGGATATTTACACCAAAAAATACTTTGTGATATTGTTTTAACTGAAATCAAGTGATAATAAGTTCACTGCACCGATATAAGTATGTAATCACCATAAAATACGTAATATTAACATTTTTAAATATCCGTTTTCTATCAATGGTTGTATTGATATCCAGGCTCAATTAATCGCACAATTGGTGAGGCTAATCCTAAAAAAATACTTTCGTACACCTTTCTGAGGACACCGTGCTTGGACACACACCTGGCAATCCTTCATATCACCTGGAAGCTATACCGAAGCCAGCTACCGTTTCAGCGCGATACGAAAATGAGCACAAATCAGGGTGGTCTGTTTGAATTTGTTAAAATGAAGAATCGTAGCCATAGTTCAATCATCTTCTGATCAAGATACTTCTGGCCAAGACTAGCACTAACTATCAATCAGGGCGCATTTGGCAATAAGGCGACACGAGCCGCTTCAGATTTCGCTTTCTACGTATGAAAGTCATTCAAAGCTGTATTATTTTGGTGAAACTGATTCGATTTCTGATCACTGATTTGAACACTTTACAAGAAAATGATGCTTAAAACACAAAATTACACTTTATATTGCGAAAATAACAACGAGAAACCCGAGTTGTTCACATATAAACTACGCGCTACGACCAAAACAACAGTGGTCAACAAAGCATCCATAGCATACTGCGATATTTGGTACACCGAAGGTTAGTTGTACCAATTATGGACGTACAGAAAAAAGGCATATTTTAGATGAAATTTCGAAAAATTTTGATGTGTAGTCGTTAAATAACTAATATTTGGCACCAAAATGATGATTTTGAGATAAAAATATGGTTAGGTGCTTGAAAATCGCTAATATCCTACAGTGCTGGTCTTAGCAAAATGGTAAGAGACACCAACAATCTTGGCAACACATTTTAAAAGGTTGATATTTAACAAACGGAAGTGAGCAGCACGGAACTAATGAAGCACAAATGTGTTAAAATGTTCATAATTGAAATAAAAAATCCTTCCGTAGTTTTAGAATGCAAATAGACTGTTTTAGTGCGAAAATAGTGTTCGTTATAGCCATAATTGGTGCTATAGCCACAATTGGTACACTTACCCCATCATTAAATTCAATATGTACTGCTTATGGGGTGGAGGAATAATATTACATTATTTATAGTCGTTTGATATTCCATTTCTTGTTTTCACTCGCCGAATCGTTTCCTATATCTATTTGTTCTTTTTTCACTTTCACGGCCTGTTATGTTTGTAACCATTCTATTGATATCATTTAAACATTTATTTTATTTTTTATGAGAAACAATCAACCATTTTTTTTTGTTTGTTTGTTGCAATAACATTGATATCTTATGTTATTATTTTTCCTCTGAAATACTGATTGGTTTGTTCAATGATGAATTAAAAAACCTTCAAGTGTAATAAAACAGCAGTCACAATGAGCCTTGCAAAGTAATAATACGAATGAATAATTAATACTTACAAAACAGTAATAATAGTAGCAGTAATAAAAAATAAAATAAAATAAATATAAGAATGATTTAAATCATGGAAGCAATTCATATGATAGTAGCAATAATGACACAAAACAAATAAAAATAATAAAAGAAAAAGAAAAAGAAGAAGAAGAAGAAGAAGAAGAAGAAGAAGAAGAAGAAGAAGAAGAAGAAGAACAAGAAGAAGAAGAAGAAGAAGAAGAAGAAGAAGAAGAAGAAGAAGAAGAAGAAGAAGAAGAAGAAGAAGAAGAA
>KB668122.1:441679-488644 GCA_000349065.1 Anopheles quadriannulatus | reverse complement strand
AGAAGAAGAAGAAGAAGAAGAAGAAGAAGAAGAACAAGAAGAAGAAGAAGAAGAAGAAGAAGAAGAAGAAGAAGAAGAAGAAGAAGCAGAAGAAGAAGAAGAAGAAGAAGAAGAAAAAGAAGAAGAAGAAGAAGAAGAAGAAGAAGAAGAAAAAGAAGAAGAAGAAGAAGAAGAAGAAGAAGAAGAAGAAAAAGAAAAAGAAGAAAAAGAAGTAGAACAAGAAGAAGAAGAACAAGACAGAGAAGGCGACGAAACGGATAATGAATGAAAAAACAAATTCAATCCCAAATAAATAAAAACAACCGAAATTAGAACAATATAAGTATATAAGAACAATATAAGTATAAATTTGAAACTATTGTATAAATTTACACAATGAAGTGCATTATTCAACCAAAACTTTTGACCCTTTATTATCACAATTTCTACTATTTCCCTTACACAGATTTTACCTTTCATGTTATCTTTTCCTTAAAAAAAATATTATGTTAAAGTAATTCCGTTCTTACTTTTTCTGACACTCACTGTAGCTAAGATGCAGTGCACTCTCCTGTGCACTTTAACCGATTCCTTTCTCGTTTGTAGCTTTGCAAACAAACCCCGAGAGCGAGAAAGAGAGGGAGGGAAAATCCACAAAACGCTGAACAAAAGGATTCGAACCCATTTCCGAGGCGTATCAATCATGCAACACCGCTTTGGCTTTGGCCCGTTCCAGAAGGTGTGTACACTGCTGGCCACCGGCTCAACTCGACCCCCAACCCTGATGGAACAACCCGCCGTCACGGGCAGAAGGACAGCGGCTACTGTACTAGTGTATCCGATTTCACTCGACCACTCGGCAGTAGTGGCAGCAAAAAGGGGTCAAACCATGTGCCAACAACTGGCACCGAGGACAAAATGGACATCGCACACTTAGAAGCCCGGGTGTTCAATCCCCGGCTCGGTGCCGGGGTTGTGATGGTTTTACGTTTCAATTTGATTTTTCCCCCTTCGTTTCCATGGGTGGACCTGGGACCTGAGACCTGAGGAACCGAATTCGAAAGATTGATGACGACGACGACTGATGGCTTTCGGGGCTGACTGATGCGAGTCCCGCACCGCGCTCGTAATCGGGCGCGTTTGATGGAGGACAACCGTTGATAGGATTATCCATAAGTTGTGTAAACATACCGCAATCGAGCCGAATGAGCAGGAAACAGCCGGGCCAGCAATGCACACACACAGCCACACACACACACGCCGGCGATAGGCGATTTTCGACTTTAGATCCCTTTCACCCCTTAAAAATTGAGCAAATAAGACCGCCAAAAATAGCCTGCCGTGCCGTTTGTTTAGGGCTGCCGTGCGGACGAAAACGGCTTCTTCAGCATTGGGTGGAAAAATTATGCTGGCATGCTCGTCGGAAGGAATGGGCACCGAAACCGTTGCTTTATTGCCTTTATGGTCCTCTGTTTATGTGTGTGTGTGTGTGCTTATGGTATCCATGGAAAAAATTGGGATGATTACTATACTCTCGTTTACACCGCAGCAAAGCGGGGAAGGCGCTGTGTGAGCTGTTTATTGTTGACTTAGCCGCTTCCTCCGGCCCGATATATCCCATCGGCTTTGTTTTGTAGCTAAATTAAAAATCCTTTTCCGTTTTTTTGTTGTTGATTTTGTTGATGCTTCTGGCCTTTGTTTCCGTAAAATCGGACGATAAAATCTAAATCACTAAGCAACAGGAGGATGCTATTTTTTTGATGACTGACGATGAATTTTAACGCCATTGGAATTGGTTGATGGTGAACAATGGTGAAAAAAATGGGGTACAAATCAAACAAAACCGTTCTATCTACCAAACAGCACATGCAACGCGTTAGTGTACACATGTTAGTGTACGTGCTTTCTAATGGCTGCTCAATGGGGGAGTATGGTGGAAATGTTATGATTGATTCGCTGAGCCGTTTGTTTGCTTTAGTTTCGGTGTGTGGTAAAAATCAATAGTCGTTACTCATATTGCTGTTTGTTCGCAAGCAGAATTGTTCGGCATTAAGCCTTTGTAAGCCCGGCAATTTTGTGTGTGTATATATATTTATAAGTATTTTTGCAAGGCTTTTATGGAAAAGTATAATTTAACCTTTTTTCGATATTGATGATATTGTTTTTATGTGCGTTACTTGTAGTTCGTGAATGAACAATGAAAACGCCGGATTAAAAGGAGGATTAAAATATCTATTCTAAAGACAATAACGCTTTTTGTGGTCCTTACTTCTGGCATAGCTTTTACAGTGAAAATTACACGTTAATGTTCAATAGTACAGCTTTCAAAAACTTAACAAAGAATCCGTCCTGGATTAAAAGAACAGGTAACCAATCCAATAAGTGACTTAAGCTATGTGTAACCAAGCTAGGACAAATCAAATCTGTGACAGCAAATACGATTCGACATGAAAGTAGCTTACTTTAAACAGCAATGAGCTATGGCAGATTCTGTTGCATACAAGCTCTAGAAACAGACACGCTATGGTTGGCTCATTTTTCTTTGCTTTAAAATAATACAAGTTTTTTTTTATCATTTCAACATCCGTATCTTTTTAAAGTATGCTAGAAGCACTAAATACCCATCACTTGTTACCTGCCTTAGGTCAAGGAATAGCGCTTTCGTATTTGCTTTAACCTCGATCGTGAAGCATTATACCCGATACCCGACTTCTTTCCACTTTCCTCAGAGTCTAGGGGATAGAATGTATTGTATACCTTTCAACATTACTCTGAATAGTAGAATTATCTTGGAAGGCTTTTCAATCTATCTATTTCTTCGAATTGACAACAATATCATCGGAAATCTCGACGAAGGCTCTTCTTTACTATGACGAAATCTTCGAAATTCTGAGTTCAGGAGAGTAGAATTTTCATCGTGATGTCCTGTTCAAATCCAGATTAGGATCCACCTGTCCAATCTGCCCAAATCCGGATCAGGGCCACTCAACTACTGTTAAACTGAGAAAACTTTATCTAAGACTAGTAGAATACGATCGATAGATAGACAGGTCATTTTGATTGAAGTCGGAGCTATACTCAGTCACTGGATCGGGTGTATTTTTTAAATTGGGGAACGATAGTGTAGAGTTTGCTCGAGGTCTACTGCTTTTCTGACCATGGGGCCCTTTCCGTTTGAAGCTCGTAGGCTGAAATTTCAGCCTGTCAGCTGTTTGCATTGTATAGCAGTTTTCGAGCAGCTATCTAAGTGAGTATAATATACAGGTGGGCTTATCCCAAGGTGTATGAATTTAGAAGGCTGATTTTTATCGCTTCTGTTTCTGAATGAAGATTGTAAGAGTGTTTTGAGTATTCGTCAAGCCTCCAGAAAGCTCGTTGGAGCAAAAGTTTTCACTCGTTCTTTGAAAAAGTGATATTCAAATTTGGTTATAAAAAATGCTACGAGACCACCTGGACTACATACACTTTGATTCCAGATTCCACCACCTGACCTCTTTAATGCACCTTGGGATAAATGCAAACAAACCTGTGTTTTCGAGCAGGTACTCGAATCTAATTCTAGCTTTTAGGCTAAAATTTTCTAGACTGAAACACGCAGGCTAGTTTTTTGTGTGGTTTTGTATGGATTGTTTACATTATTTCAGCCTCCAACTGTCAAACTCCATACAAAAAACTGACTAGAATCGTGAAGGGCCCCCATGTTGGCATAATATACTGAAACAATTTCTTCATTTTTGTAGGATTATGTTGTTGAAAATTACCTATTGTTAAGAAGAAATTCTTTTTCTTAACTTTTTTTACCGATGAATGAAAACTGATGCGTTGAATGTATTTATAGATTACAATGAGACAATGTTATGTTTTTATCTTGCAACAATACTGTAATAATATACAACTGCATTACTGATAAACTCAGTGATAGGACCACTTCCTTACTCACTTATCAGGTACTTCACCTGCCTCTCGATCTTGGCTTACTGTAGGAGTGTCTAAAAACAATACTGCCAGTGTCACGCCGTCGTCTCGCTAATCCATTATAACGCCCTTGATGGCATACCGTTAACAATAATTATTTAGCCGCTTGTTTGGCCAATCGCTCTAATGACTAATAAACAATAGACAATTATTGCCAGCTCATCTTGGACTTTCCACACTGTCTAAGACCTTGTGGATGGCCTCACAGTGAGAAGCAATTTCTTACTAGGTGGTTGGCGTTCTATTTGTAGCAAAATAGATATAGAAAGTCATGTTTTATAATATAAAATAATAGCATCAAAGCTTAAATCGATTGTAATTGATTGCTTGGTATGTTATGAAAAAGGAAGAAATTTGGTAAATTAAATTCCCAGGATCTTGTCTATATACCTAATTTTCTCGTTCACAAGAACCTTTCTTATCAAGGAATTATTCTATATATTAATCCCATACTTAATTCAAACAAATTTGTAGCATTTATGCGACAAACCTTTCAAAAAGATTGACAATTTTGCAACGCGTTCCACGATATTGCATACTTCCGAGCGCCACTATCACATCGTACCGAACCGCCAATACCGTTGAGCCATCATCTATCAGCACCGAACGCTTGCGTTATCACCTTCGATTGCGCCGGTACCATTCCGGGGGCCTTTACTTATCACCGAGCAAAAAAAAAGAGATATCGAAAGATACGGCCCACAGATAGTGTGCCGGTGGGAGTGTGTGTGGTCGTGAAATCGAGCGACCAAACGCGCACCTCGCAGTCGCCAGCGTGCATCGGGCCAAGAAAAAACAAAGCCATGCGTTACGTTTCAGTGTGTTCCTCCGGTTGGGCGGTACTGCTCTGCATTGCAGGTGAGTCATCGGTTTTATCAGCCCGCTCAAGAACACTTTGCGGCCTCCACCCGATCGTTTGACACACCCGACGATACCGTCCACAGTGCTGCAGCTCATTCCGGATGGCACTGTGTCGCTGCACGCGAACCTAACCCTTCCGCAGCCGTTCAACGTGTCGGTGGAGGTGAATCATACCCTGCCCAGCAACAGTCTGCCACCGTTGGCAACGGTTGTCCCGGACAACTCCACGCCGAGCTGGAATCCGATCCCCCACTACCGTCATGCACACTACGATCCGGCCGGTAAGGTGCTGTGGTTCCCGCGCATCATCGGCGGTACGCTGGCAACGGTCGGCGAGTTCCCGGCCATGGTGTCGCTGCAGCTGGTGCGCAATTCGGCCCACGTTTGCGGCGGTACGCTGATCACGATGGGCCACGTAATGACCGCTGCGCACTGTGTTACGAATGTGCGGGGTGATGCACAGCCGGCCTCTCAGGTATGTCGCGGTGAAGTTTTCCCCAGTCAGAATCAGTGAAGAAGCAATTTGTACCTATCTTGCAGTATCAAGTAATGGGTGACGACCTCTACGTGCTGCAAGCAATGGCCAGCCCGTTGCGGCAGACGCGTCGCGTCAGCGCCATCCACGTCCATCCGAAGTACGACGCGTCGCTCTTCATCAACGACGTGGCGATCCTGCGCGTCGCGTCCGAGTTCCGCAAAACGGACACATTTTTCCCCGGGAAGCGCATCCAGAAGGCGCCCATCTACGGCGATCGCTGCAGCTTGGCCGGCTGGGGCGTTACGGACGAGCAGTCGAGGGCGACGAGCCCGAATCTGCTGCGCATCAACGTGGTGATCAGCGACTTTGGCACGTGCAATGCGGTGTTCGGCAATCTGCTCACGCTCGGCATGCTGTGCGCGGAGGCACCGGGCCGGGACGCTTGCCAGGGTGATTCGGGCGGGGCATTGCTGTGTGCTGGCGGGCGGGTAGCGGGCATCGTAAGCTTCGGGGACGGGTGTGCCAAACCGGGTGTGCCGGGTGTGTACACCGACGTGGCGCACTACGAGAAGTGGATCAACGGGGTGCTGCGAAACAGTGGCCAACGTTCGGTCGGATATCTGGCCGGGCTGGTCATGTTTACCTGGGCTGTGAAGCACTTGCTGAGATAGTGTGGTAGAGCGGGAGAGCGATCACGTGATGTATTTAGCGTCTTTAAGATAGGTGCGACAAGGGAGATATCGGTAGAGAATTAAAAGCGACTTTTGCTCACACCCAAAGAAGATTAGTTGAAATTCTTCACTCCCTAAACTATTTATCTCATCAGTACCTACCCTAAAGCCTGTCGAGCAATGTGTTAGGCTTTAGGGTAGAGTTGGGCATATTTGATGGATAATTTGGAACCAGTTCCGGATGATTCTGAACATTTGAAAGCAGGTCTCCAAGGTAAGTACGAGAAAACCCTCAGTTATCGTTAGGAATTTTCGGAAATATCCAGAACACATTTGTAATCGTTGGAACTGTCTGGAAATATACTGGAATCTTCGGTATTTTCTGGAATCGTCAGAAACGTTGAAATCGCAATAATCGGAACTGTCTGAAATCGTTTGTAATCGTTCGAACCGCCTGGAAACGTTCGTAATCGTCGGAAAACTACAAAACCGTCTGGATCATCGGAACTGCCTAGAATAGTCGGAATCCTGAATTTTCATGAATCATCGAAACCATCTGGAATATCAAAATCGTTGCAATCGTCTTGATTCATTGGAACCATCTGGAACTGTCCATAACCTTTGGAACCATCTGGAAGCAACCGTGTTCATAAAAACCATCAGAAACAACCAGGAATCATCACAGGAATCGCCTTGAATTATCGCAACCGTCTGGAATAGTCAGAATCCTTGGAATCGTCTGGAATCGTATGGAATCATCGGAACCGTCTGGAAATGTTTATAACCTTCGGAACCGTCTGGAAGCGACCGTGTTCTTCGAAACCATCCGGAATCGTTTGGAACTATCGAAACTGTCTGGAAGCGTCCGTAATCATTGTAACCATCCGAAACGGCCTGGAATCATTATAGAAATCGTCTTGAATCATCAAAACCGTCTGGAATATTCAGAATTATTAGAATCGTCTGGAATCGTATGGAATCATCGGAACCATCTGATACTATCCATAGTCTTCTGAACCGTCTGGAAGTGACCATGTTCATCACAACCATCCGGAATCGTCTGGAACTATCAGAACTGTGTGGAAGCGTCCATAACAATTGAAACAATCCGGAACAGTCTAGAAAGATCATAGAAATCGCCTGGAATCGTTGAAACCTCCAGAACTACATGGACCGTCTGTAATCGTCGACATTCTGAAGTGTCTTGAAAAGTGGGAACCATATTGAGCTGTCTGGAATTATTGGATACGTTAGTATTGTCTGAATGCAAATGTGTTCGCGAAATGCAAGTGACCAAGAAAGCTGTTTTTGGATACTGTTTCTCCGACAGTTCAGTTTGATTCCAGATAATTCCAACTACTCAGGACAGTTCCAGGCAGAACGTGCCGATTCCATTTCCCTACAAACGGCTCTCCAGTGTACCCATCACTACTTTAGACGTCGATGAAGGTTTCCATTCCCCACGTGAAGCCACTTATCGCTCCTAAATCCCTTGCGCATAGATAATCGCGGCCGTCTTGGACACCCGTGTCCAACACAAAATCCTCCCTCCTCCCTCACGTCCTGCTTGCCGACCCGGCCGGTCAAAACGCAGTAATTCTTACATCACAGTACCGCTTTATCCGATACGCGATCGGCGCTTTTGGAAAGCGCGCACCCTCACCGAAGGGTCTACGAACTCCGGCGCTGACTCCAAACATCTCCAACGACGACAAGAGACTCGAGCGGACGAGGCTACGAGCGCATTTCGTTGCTTTTTTGGTGGCCAGGGCCAAACACGTCCGAAAGTTCAGTGAACGTCCAACTGTCCCAAAGACTTGACGCAATCGGGCCAGCCGCTTGGATTGGAGCGCCCCTTTCACCTCGGTCCTCGTCAATCCCCCCCCCCCTTCCAAAAACCCTCTTCCACGTCGCCCGTAACGTCACAGAGCTCCCCGCTGATGCATGCGGTCCTTCTCTGGCGATTCGCCAGTATTATTTCATCACTTCGGCTGCGTTCGGCCCGGCCATTCACCCGGCCATGTTTTCCCGCCCCGCTTGCTTTACGGATGCAAATCGATGCGCTGCTGGTGGTGGCACAGCACAGCGTAGCAACACGTCTAGTTCGCATTTCGAAATCGATCAGTTTGTTCAACTCCCGATCGGTAACGGCACGGTGCACGATCGGGCCGCACTTAGGCATGTGTGTTGCTAGGGAGGATCGGTCGCTCTCCGGCCCTATCGCTATCGGTGAAATAGGTCTGTTTTTTTCTTTCTCAGGGCCATTGGCACACAGAAGTCGAGACGGTCGGTACAGCATCTGCTCCGGCCGTCCATCCCCAACTGTCCATTTCATTTCCATAATCATGCTCCGGTGGCGAATTGGAAATGAACACTTGCCCGTCACACCGGAACTCACACCACATCAGGCGGACTGGGTTCGGATCTGGGGGAGGCCTCCCGATGTAAATGACCCACTGTTACTGGGGCGCTCTGTATCGCTGTATACATAACGACAATGCCCATTAAATGCCACAGCGCCGCAGCGCGCCGGTGCGTTCCCTTTTCCCCGCGGAGGTTCTAAAAAAAAACCAGACGACGAACCCGCTGTGTGCCCACTGCATCATCGTGCGTCTAATGTTGTGTTGCGTAAAGTCATAATAATCGTAATGAATTTTAATGGCTTTCTATTAAAGGTGCAAAGCGCGAATGTTCGTGTCAAATGCAGTGTGGTTCTAAGGGAAGGAGATGGATGGGGGTTTATGCCACCAAGCGCACCACGCTTGTCACCTAATGAGCAAAGTTTAATGACCACAAAACGTTCGGGAGGAGTTGGTCATCATGGTTTTCCTTCTTTTTTTATTCATTTTTGTTACACTCTCGCATTCTCTATCTCTCTCTTTCTCCTTTTTCTCCCCAGAGAGAGAGAGAGAGAAGGTTTTAATTTAGAACAACACAATCAAGCTTGTTTTTGGAGCTTGTTCCACCTGCCATGCCCTGCATATTAGCCTTTGCGAGCGAATGGAGAAGGGTAAACTCCCTTTAGAAGGTTATTTATTGGCCGCTCCAACGGTCTCTCGCTCGGGTGACAGCTTGATTTCATCGCTGGGAGGAAATTTTCCGTTGGAAAAACGCACTTTCATTGTTATGGCCATTTGGATGTTTTACGATTATGCGTAATGTTGTGCGCCCCACGCTTTTTTCCCATAAACCCATTCAGTGGAACGCGTTTGCCGCTTTAGTTCGGACAGCTTTATGACCGCAACTGTGAGCCACAAAACACCATACGTGTGTGTGCAGGCTATACCCGAGCACTTTATGCACATGCAAACATCCAATTGGACTGCACAACTGTACACGGTGTGCACGGTATGGCTAATTAAGCTTGCGCTATATGGAAATGCAGCCAGCAAGGAAGGAAAGTTTCTTCACGCACCATTCGTTTTTTTTTTGGTGTATGTGTGTGCGAACGCACATTACCAAGGTATCCTGCAGGATTTGCAAAGGATTATTTCACGCAAAAGGACACGCAAACTGAAAATGTGGACTAATTTACACCCGGCCAACAGGCTGTTCTTATTGCATGTGACTTGCTCCAGTTGGTAGCGATTAGTCACGAAGTCGTTTAGAATAATTAAAACGAAATAAGCCTGCAATGCGTGAAGGAAATGCGAACTGTTGTGAGTTGCGAAATGGAAGGAAATGCGAAATGGGTCCGTAGGACAGGGACATTATGCTGTGACGCATTAATTAGTGGCAATAGTAAAGAGCAGTTCGTTCTACTGGGTTGGAACTTGATGGATTTTGGTGTGAGACTTTGGAATAGAATGATCATTTGCCGGGTCTCAAAAAAAGACATTCAACGTAAAATAGCCTTCAACTATGGCCTTTTCTATTGTTATCAAAAACTGTCACAACAAAAAAGTCATTAGACTCATTATAAATGATACATGTAGATAACAGTAGACGTACATTATTAATACAGAGGCATTTCTTTGCCGAGACATTTCACGTTTCTTGTACGATTAAGTCTGGATCACATTGAAGTGTTTGTCTTATTTTAGCCAATCGTTTGTACTAGGTAGGTACATCCTTTTTTAATTAAAAAAAGAAAAGAAGAAGCCTTATATTTGAATTTAACTTTAGCTTTATCTTCACAAATTCTGACTGTTATATTAACATCTGTCATACATATAAGCTCACTTTGAATGGAACTATGGCTAGGTTATTCATCAATCCTCATCAATTATTCACCTGGTTCTTCGAAGTATATCAAAATACTGCATGAACCTTTGTTCAATTTATAAACATTTTTAAATCTTTTTTTATGAATTATGTTTCCATGTTTATGGTTATATCAGCTATGGATATGCTATACCACAACTTTCAAATGACGTTAAGGCATACTTTGCTACTTTAATTATTTCGAAGCAGAATCAAGAGAAGAATCGTTTGTCATACAATCGTTGCCGTCAACTTTTGGCCATAAGTCACTAATTTTTGTCTTGAAGGCATCCATTTTTGTCTCTAAAGCATCAATCAATCAATCAGAGCCAAAATTAGGTGGCAACGACTGCAAGCATTTATTACTGATTTTGTATGTGTACATTGGGGCGATCTCGTGGTACAGTCGTCAACTCGAACGACTCAATAACAAGCCCGCCATGGGTTCAAGCCCCAAATGGACTGTCCTCGTAGCAAAGATTGAAATATATCCAGCTGCGTCTCGAAAGCCTGTACAGGAGGCCGGCATGTCCGCATAGGACGGTTATGCCATCAGTGCTTGGTCGCTTAGTTGCTTGGATGTAAATTCAAATGAGTATTTACGGCCATCGATATCGCTTTTACGATGCCGGATTGGCTAGGTAAACTCCGTATTGATGGGTCTGGCTTAGTGACTGATTGATTTATTGAAGGTTCAGCCTTGCGCATGGGCACCTGAAGCTTGGTTCCCAAAACAAATGTATAGGAGATATGAATTCGTAGGAAAGAAGCCTTCATTTGAGACTTTTGTTTCTGTGATTTTCAAGACCCACAACTACCTTTCTACCTTTACAGACATATTTAAGGCTGCAAAAAGTATGATCCATTGTTTCTAAATACCAACATCAAGCAAATTGTTTACCACATCGCAAATACCTCCATCCCATTGCAAACGTAGCAGATAAATAGAGTCACGATCGTTCAGACGGTACAAAAGTTTGTCCCTTGTCGGTGAATTAGTTCACCTTAATCGCTCTGTCAGCCAAAGTGTCAATTAGCACGCTTAGATGCCTCTCACCGTTGTGTCAAGTAAACCCCCCCCCCCCCCCCATCATCAACCATCCACAAACCTTTAAACAAGCCCTTGCTGTGGCCCTCATTTGCTACGAAAATTTAATGGCCACTTTCCCAACTGTAAATACCCATCGAAAAGTTCAATCGCAGAGCACGGCTGCGACATCCATCATCCCTGTGGTGGATCGCGGTGGATCACTGCACACACTAATGACGGGCCTAGTGACTGGACTCGGATGAGTCAGAAAACCCACATTTTGACACTGTTTGCCCGGCCACAGCTGGTCCACATGCCAACACGGCCTCGTTCATGTGTTCCCATTTAGTAAATATGGCGACTTCCGGTCGCCGGAATTGCGGCACCGCACTGTCCACCCGCGCCAGAGAAGATGAAACATCTCAATCAACACAAACTTCTTCATTCGCTTCAGGGTTTTTTTTCTGCTTCTTTCTAGCGAAACAACTAGCTAACGACGTCGGGAAACTTGTGCAACTTGGCGCGCACTGTCTTTGGTGTACCAATTTGGGAAAGCCCCCCCTGCAATTTCGACACCCTCTCAAACGGACGGTGAAAGAAATGAAGCCATCATTCCGTGGGGAAGGAGAAAAAACCATCCCTGTTACATTCCGCCATCCGACGTAACTGTCATTAAAGTAGCGTTATCATAAATCATAATCCGCTGACAATCGTACTCCAATCAGTCTCTTTCTCTCGCTCTCTTTCTCTCGCTGGTTCTGTTGGGGCCGAAGAGGGCGGGAACGTTCCTTTGGGAACTACACCGGAATCCCAGTAGAGGAAGGTAGCAGCGTGTAGGGCTTATGATCATGATGATGATGATGATAACCTTTCCTGGTTTGGTGTGATATTATGTGAAAAAGTAAATTATAGTTGTCAACATCGTATCACCACAGTGTACACTTGGGACGTTCGGTAATAACCGTTCGAAGCCGGCGAGCAAGGGCGTCTTTTCGCCATATTTCCGAGTATCTTCCCCGAGCACTCCTAGCGACAGGTTTCATCAATGGTTTGCTTCTCACACTTCCCGCTGAGGAAACGCTGCAGTGGGTTTGTTGCTGGATCAACCACCATTAGTAACGTTGGTTTGGTGTTTTTGGAAGTTTGGTGTCAGTAATTATTACTTTTTAATTAGTTCCCCCCCAAGCATTGGACAGCATAAGCGCCGCACGGGTAGTGCGAAGTACGAAATAATGGCTGTGGTTGAGCGAGTAAATCACCAGCCCATCCCGAACTACTACCAGCCAGACAGCCCAAACCAACAGTCCTTGTTCCGGTGTTTTTTCTTTCCCGAAAGCTCGAATCCATGGATTATTCCCACCCCTCCGGGCCCCTTGGATAGCGTGTGTGTGTGTGTGTGGCTTGTGGGCCATAAAACTTGTCCATTGTAGCGGCATAAAAGCGGCCGCTTCTGTTTCCATCCTTTCGGGACGACCCGTTTGCGAGATTCGCAAATGGTATTTCGATCAACTTGTCGGCTTTTTCGCTGAGCTGTTCCGCTGCCCCGTACCAAGGTTCTAAACCCTCGCTGGAATCGATCCCCCCATCAACGATACACGGGTACAGTGAAGCGAAAGTGTATGGTCGTAAAAGCAAAACTAAATCCGGATGCTTTCCAGTGCCAAAACACTCAAACAAAGGCACAAGGGGGCTCCTTCGGGTGCGGGTGTTTTGGGGACGAAACTCGAAAGCTCGTAAAAACACCAACACCACTTCTAAAGGCCGCTTCGCCAACAAAAAAGGCCATCAAAATTGGAACCCATTCGTTCCAAGCACACCGTAGAATGGCTTTACCACGCGGGAACTCTAGAGGAGCTACGGTCGCTGTTGTTTGCTTCAGCAGCTACTGGAATGGAGGAAGTAAAGGTAAAAGTTTCCACCAAAGTCTGTTTGATTATAGTACTGGCCACTTCCCTTTTTGGACTCTTCTCTGTTTCTTTTTTAGACTATTATCATCATCATCATCGTCATCTTCAGAACGATCTTTCTCGTACGCATCTCGTAGATCATCAACAAACGGTTGGCTAATCAAACCCGACAGTAAAACAGACAGCAAAAAGACAACGTGTTGGTAATGGTGAACGGAAATAGAGGAAATAGCGCCAACACAGTCCACTTCAAGTGTCTGGTAGTGGGTAAGTTTTTGATTCCGGGTGATCCGGAATAGAATAGATCGGGTCTGGGGATCTCATTAGCTTGTATTAAACATCTCATTCCCAATCCTAAACCCAAGAGATACAAAGAACGCTTCAAAGGCCACCGAAGAACCCAGCCACCAAATTTTGAAGATCTTCAAACGCAAACGTAAATAGTTTTATGGGCTGGGTATTCCGATACATCCAAAGATTTCATCCCATAGCCATTTACTGGTAGATCGTTACGTTTGCAAGAACCCCATCAAGAAATGATGAAAGGTTGTGTGAAGTGAATGCTGGGCTAGTGCTGCTGCCTTTTACGACCGCGCATAAAGCAAAAGATAATGCGCTCTCGTGCTAAAGTTTGAGCTAATCTTTTGATGCTAGTTAGAGATTATAATTATGAAAACTATCGCCATAAAGTGAAGCCGTAAAGGGAATAAAGAGAGAGAGAGTGTGTGTGTGTGTGTGTGTGTGTGTGTGTGTGTGTGTGTGTGTGTGTGTGTGTTAGGTTATAATGGAACTATCCGATTGATCCATTCGAATGATTTGAAGGTACGCTTCCGGAGGGATATTACAACGTTCCAGGCACATTTTACTGACATTAAAAGACATTACTCTTAGAGGTGATACTGGTTTACGATGCTGGTGTTACAATCTATTCCATCTCGACATGGTGTCTTTCTCGGGGCAAATTAAGTCCCAAACCTCAATTGCTCAATTTAATTACTTTGTGTCGTTGTGGCGGTTCCCAGGCAGTAACAAGATCCTGTGTTCCGCATTTTAAGCCAAACGTACATGTTCTATCTGGCACTGCTCAATCCATTGCAAAAGGCAAACGACTGTAATCAAACATCTCGAAACCCTCGGCCTTCGCTTCCGGACGTTGCCCTGGATGCTGTTGTGTTGCGAAGAATTGAATGGAACCAATGACTAATGAATGAAAATCCTGCAAACAGAAAACGAAACACGTGCCACTGCTTGTAAGCCAACGCACACGTGGCGGACACAAAAATCTCTTTGTCCCTAGCTTGTGCCTATAATTAAACTGATTTGTACCAAACCCGCACACACACACACATCCCATCCAGGCGTTCAATAAATGAATGCCGAGCCCAGTTTCCTGCCCGAATGTCCAGATTTGCCAACAATCTACGAAAAAGCTACAGCTACATCACAGCCAATCGAAGTCCTTCAAATGATTCTCCCGCAGCGCAGCACAAGGTGCTAAAATGGATGGTTTGAAGCACACTACAGTGGCGTTGATGATGGTACGGATAAAACCTGTCACGAGTGCGACCGCACGTACGCACCCGACGGGAAGTGCGCACTTGATTCCATCCTCCAGCCCCCCATGGCCATGAAACCGTGAATTTTGGGCACGCACAAAGCTCCAAGGCCGAAAATCCAAAACCGCACCGCACTCGACGGAAACCAATTGGAACATCGCGTGAGAGAGAGAGTGAGCATCTTCAAGACCTTGAAGCAGGCTGATCGTAATCGCGTGGAGACGGGTAAATTGGAGGAAAATGATTGACTTTTGATAGGCGGCACAGGGCACTAGTCAAGTGGAAAATTCGGAGCAAACGAAATGAAGTGCGGGAAGTGTGGATGGGGAAAACAAACAACGCGTCAAAGTTGTGTGTGTCTAAGTTTAATAGATTTTCCCGCACCGGTATTTGCGGGAATTTGAATTTGACAGGTATAGAGTAGCATCGCGGTTCCATTTTTGTTTCCCCCTAGTAGGCTATGGCGCGCTGTCGGTGGATGTGACGCATGTGTGACGTAAAGCTGGTGGATGTCAAGTTGTGCGAAAGTGAAACATCCCCCGCTCGCCAAGGTCGGAAAGGGGGCAAACTGGTTGACTGAATTTTCCCGGGTGCTTCCGGGTTTTTGTTACTTCGTGCCGTCGTGGGCCAATGCCATACAGAGGCGAAATGTCACTCAGTGTCACAGGAGTAGAACGGCCGCACCTTTGCTCGAAACCATCTGCTCATCAGCTGTTCAAGAAGAGCGGCTGGGCGTTAGTGCCCATAGCATGTCCGAGAGTTCGCGAGAATTCACGTAACGACACTTGCGGGCAGAATTCTGCAGCGGCATCAGCTGTCAATCAGTCGTCGGATTTCCGTCTAGCTGCGTACATTTCTTACCAAGCTGACCATCAGTGATGGGTGTGTATGTGTTTATTTTAAAACGCAACGCTAGCTCTACTCGCCTTCCAAAAATACTACAACCAAGCATGCCTTGACCCAGCTGGGTGGTCTACGGAAGGAGCTGAACAGCTGATGATAGGTAAGCTGATGGCATTCGGGACGGGAAGACTTTCTTGTACGTTTGTTCTTTTTATTTCCCTTTTTCAGAACTTGAGGCCCAAGGAATACAAAGTCATACAACATCCCAACATGTTGTGTAATTAATTCTGCAAAACCGAGTTCTCCAATACATGTGTTTTGCTACAAGAACCTACGAAGTCATCCCGGGTGTGAGTGTCGGTGGGAATGGTTGCTTAATTTTGCATTGCACATTGTGTGTAACCTGTGCAGCATCCATTCATGTTCAGGATGTCTCCTTCTTCGCCTCTCTTATTTATCATATTCACCCCAGGTCCGGAAGACCATACTGTATCCTGCCAGCAGTTGAACGCAGTTGCTCCGGTTCCCGCAATATACGCCCCTTCACACTGGTGAATAATGTAGTAAAGCCTGTGTACAACCAGGAGCAAAGATTCTTATTCACCCCCCGGACAAGAAGCGAATGTAATACCTGTTTCCGCACCCGAAAGCAAGGGACCTCGCTAACCCGAGCAATACGAGAGGAAGTGAACAACTAATCGAACACACGACGGCTTGGTAATGCTACTTCCCTTTTTTGGTGCCCGGTAGAGCCGGTTGGTGTATTTTGAATTGTAAATTGGAGCACTTGGCCTGCTCTTGGGCGGCCGGAGGAAGTGGCATTTAGTAAAAGCGGGCATAGGAAATCGGTTCGTTTGTCGCGCTCGAAGAGTTGACGAACTCTCGCGACGGGCAGTGTACCACACAGCATCAACTCCGCTGGGTGCCAAGGAACGGCGGGCAAATGCCATGGCAACCAGAGCAAACCGTCAGCAAATGCAAATGCCTTTATGCAAATCGTGCCTGCTCAAGAACCTTAGAACTGCTGCCCGTATCCGATGTTCGCGTTCCGAGGTCTCTTGGTACATCTACCAGGAACTGTGTCTGTCTGTCATTTGAAGAAGAAGTGTAGCGCCCCGTCACGCCATATTGGCGTTCGATTGAAGAAGAGCAACAATCGTTGCCCTCCGGACCACACTTTATCTTTTCCCTTGCACCTTGGAAGATGCAATGCAATTAGCTTCCTGCGAACCGCGATAAAAAGAAAGAACCGGTGAAATGGAAAGTAATAACTCTTCCCTAACCTCTCACCGTACATGGGAGTCGTCCCCTTTATCACACCAACCAACCGTTGCGCTTTGTATCCACGGTAGCGGCGTATCGTTACGCACCACCACCGCATCTTGCACGCATCTATCGTACGGGTTGTCGTTTGGGAGGCCCATTTCCTTGGCAGACGGTGCTTGATACGGTGCGCATCTTCTGCGCCGCCTCCCCCCGCCCCGTTCCCGGTATGCCTTAACACGGGAACGCCCGGCGTGTGCGCAAACACAGTAAATCAATTTTATGACTCTTCCGTCAGGTCGTTACGCATATTGGAATTGATTACCTCGCAACCGAGCGCGGGGAGAAAGAGCGAGCAGCTGACTATTTCCGAGTAGCTTGACTTCCACTTAACATGTCGACCCTGTGTGTGTTTTTCTTTTTTCTTCTCCCAATTTCAGCTCCCCGTTTCGAAAACCAATAATATGGATAGATGTTTCACGCCACGTTTGGCCGGTCATCGGCCTTCAGCCTGGGCTTGCTGTCGTCTCCTTCTCCTCCTCCTGCTCGATGACATCTTCGCGCGCGCGATGATAAAGTGGGACAATTTGCCCACCTTCTGCTTTCTTTCTGGAGGGAGTGAAAGCCACTCCAGCCCGGAGGATAATATTCACACATCGTGGAAGGATTGATGGCAATGTCTTTATGGGGACTCGCTTACGACGGAGCTGCAACCGGACCAGCTGCTGGACCACGCGTGTGTCTGTAGGTATGCGCGTTGGCCCAGCCGAGCAGCTCGAAATGGGTGCTAATATTTACCAATATATTCATATTTATTATTATCTTAACAAACAACCAATTCGCGCCATCATGCAATCCGGCAGAGGGGCAAACCGTCCGTCAGGACCCGAGCGCGAGCTAATGGTTTGGTGTAAGCAGGAGCGCAAGCGGAGAGATGTTTTACGATTTGCAAACACACCCGTTCGATTGCATTCGGATGCAATCTTCTTAGGGCTGGATTGGATGTCAATCCAAGGTTTTGGTTACTCGGCGCAAGACGGCGCAGTAAAATAGCAAACCTTGCTAGAGGGTATGTCTACGATAGATTTACGACCTAACGAGCAACTTTCGGTTACAGTAACAGCCCGTCGAAAGTGTTTTTTTTATAATACTTTATGAACTTAATCCATCCTTCCTCCAAAACGGCTCACAACGATGGGTTTATGGGATATAATTGTGTGCGAAAGGCGAGATTCCGCTCATCGTTTCCCGGCCACATCATCAGCACGCATGCCTTCCTCTGCAGTGAGCGAACCAATCGTTCGATACGGTGAACCACGGCTCCTATCAGTCAATGATTTGTGTTGATTTATATTCGAACCATATACATATCATCAATATTAATTACGGATCGATCAACAGCGTTGGCAGCACAGGCCGCACTGTTTTGGATGCTGTTAGCCGACACAGCTCAGGTTAACCTTATGCTTGTCCGTTTGCATGGATTCCGACGAGCACTCCAATTTCCATTCGGCTGCAAACACACGATGGTGACCTGTTGATTGATTTTTGGAACCTCTTTTTTTATAAAATAGGCATACCATTTCACACCGCTAATGAGATGCTACACCTTCACGTGTGCTTTGTCACAATGGCTCGATGTGCCTGTAACGCAACAGCAATCAGTAGGTTTAGCTGTATTAAATTACAATTTATGAAGCTCGTCGCTCATCATCACCATCGATGGAGTTTGTACAAATTATGCAATCCGAGAAATTGTTCACCGAAACTGCTAGTTTCGAATAACACAACCGTGCCCGCTCATCGCGGCCCGTCACTCAAGCGCTAAATTATACTGAGCGGATGACGAAATGCGGGAAGAGTTCATCGGAACACCACCAACGAACGATGACACATAATTGACATGTTCCATAAACAAACTATATCGAACATTCATCATTAGCCTGTCGGTTGGAAAATACAATTAAACCAAAAACCGAAAACATCCAATCGAAAACAGCTCCGTCAGATGAAATGCACCAGACACCAGTGCATTGGGAAAGGGGCTTTGTTCGCTCCATACAACGCAAGATACTGTGCGATCTGTCAAAATTCTGCTGCCTTGTGCTGCTCCCACATGATGCCATGCAGAATTCCTGCGCCTAGCAACGATCGAAAGGAAAATTAAATTTAAAACATTCCACTTTGTGTCGCATTCTTGCCCATCCCACCCGTTTTGCTAGCTTGTTTTTGTACGATGAATGAAGCGAAGCGAAGCGATATAAATACATGCCCACTTTTGAGGGGAATTTTGTTCCCAACCACACATCATTCACACAAGTAATTATAAACGCATTGCATCATTTGCACAGCGATTTGCGTTCATTCCGTTGCAACCGGGTGCACCCTGGTTTGAATCGGCGTTGTCAGCGAATCGTTAACTTGTGCGGACGTATGGTAGATGTGTTGCAAATGAATTAAGACTAGGAATTTGTTATTCGCGTTTATCCATCTTTAGAAATTAGTTAGTAGTCGATTGGTCAGAATCGTTTGGATATGTAAGATTTGCATTGAGAGCTAAGCATTATGTACTACAACACATTCTGACTCAGTAAGATTCCTATTAGATTCGTTATTAGTTTGCTATTCCTAACGTGTATTTACTTCTAATTAGGACATTACTTATTTGTCTTCTTTTGTTTTAGCTCTTGTTTTCAATTTTAGTTTCTCTGTTTTGAGTTTCACATTTTGGCGCTATTTTTGTTGTATTTTCTGATCTTTTATCCATTTTCAACCATTTAAAAACTCTTTCTGTTTATTTTATTTGAGTTCTTGGTTTGAGTTATACATTTTTTTTCATAAATCATTTGCCTGTTGTGACTGATTCAAACGTTTTTTTACTCACTTGTAAATTTGCATATTTTATGTTTCAAGTTCTTGCAGGTCATATTCGATATTTTGACCTTTTGAATAAATGTCTTCTATGTTTTCTTGATTGATTGATTGATTATCAATTGATTGGTTTGCTTCAATATTTATGCATATTTGTGAAATCAGTCTATATTTACTTGTCAGTGTTAACTTTATCCAATTTTTTGTCCTTTTTTATGGAAACACAGCGATTGTTATTGTTTTATTTACCTAAAATTTAAATTATATGAAAATATTTACTTTAATTTTTTTAATATAATCCTCTTTAATCGTATTGCATTTTCTATAACAATGGACAAACTGTTGATCTCAGTACATTTTGCATATGAAAGTTAATATTGTACGCTTTATTTCTAAATTTAGCCAGCACCTTATGGCACATTATTCCCCGCCGTCCCATCAGCGTTTGGTATGCGCTTCCTTTTAATCGTACGTCATTCCGCTCCGCCATTTGGCAGGGATGGAAATTGATTTTAAAATTGAACCTGACGCCTAAGTATCGTTTTTCTTCTGTCAACTGCTGCCCTTTGCTCTCCCCACCACCACCGTCGTACTCGAGACGAAACATCGGCGGAAAAATAGTTTTCCGTTTTCACCTGTCACTCACGTCCCCGTTCGCGATGGTTCGCGGTTCGGCTTCCGTCGCGCGGCCAACGACACCGCGGTAACGTAACGATCCTTCGAAGCGCGAAGAAATTTCCCTCCATCATCCGCTGATATTCATAGACTGACTGTCACCGTTCGGTTTTAATATTAGAAATCTCACACACCGAACCCCGTGGCAAGACGACAGTCCCGGTGTGCTGGTGTGCTACACCTGAAAACATCCTCGTGGGCGCGTATGGCAGTGGGAGGAGTGGAGTGGGCCACTACCGTTGCCTGTGCACTGGGAAAATGCATTAAAAAGATTACCGTGTCAAATGAGCTTCCGACGGTTTGGTGCAGAAGGATGGCGAGCGAGCGCGCGCGCGCGCGTTTACGTTCGTTCGCGCTCCGTTGCAAACATATCACTTTCTTTATGAGTTTGGTGACATTTGCAATTGCAGCCACATTGCGGGATGCGCATACATCAGCGGCGGTGCACAACCCTACTGTGTGCTGCATGCCGTTTTGTGCCAGTGTCGCGCTAACGTGACGCCCATAAAGGTTTTTCGTCTGCGCAAATTATTATAGCATATTAATTTACTATTCATTACAACCGCATGTCATGTGCAGCGCGCTCGTCTAATGTCAAACCGTGGTTCCTTATTGGAGGCTGGTGATGGTTGGCTGGTGGTTCCATTAGAGCGATCGGGGATATATAACGTGCAGCGAAGAAGATGATAATAAAAATGGAGGTATGCGTGTAGTGCTACTATTACTAAGTGGAAAAATATGTAACAGTGGGGAGAATCAATGAAAAATTTTCAAAAGAGTTATGTAAAATCAGAACAAGACTTACCAAAACCGTATGAAAACATAGAAAATAAAATTAAATAAAAGGAGAAAAATAATTGAAATAAACAAAAAATTGAAAACATATGTGGAATACACGTAAAAAGGAAAAACCAGAAAATAAAGAGAAAAGAAAAACGAAAACAGAAACAATTTAAAGAAACAAACGACGCTGAAAAAATAAAATGTAATAACAAACACAACATAAATGTTACATCAAACCATACAAACCAAGCACACACACAGCAAGTTTGTTTTCACATTTGCAAACATTTAATTCTTTCCCCAAATCCACCAACATTCCGGAAACTCCATTTACTGCTTCCTTTTAATGCGCTGCAAATAAAAACAAACTATGTTCACTCGTCATTTGTACGCAATACGGTTACGCGGCACAGATTTTGAGTCTTTCGGGTTTAAAATGCCCATTCCCGGGCATTTTACAACCTTTTTTTCTCGGTGCGTTTGATTTTTCCTCATCTTGCTGCCTGAACACCGGTAACAAATGCAGAAGGACCAGACCGTCGGACCGGTGGTATCGTTCAAATGCCCGGAAATGTTTCGAACCCTGTAAAGTGCAACAGTAAAATGCGCTCTGTAAAATAAAACACTCCTCAAACGGACTTCCTGGTGTGCCATGGTGGTGATGATAAAGTTTTTTTTACTCGCTTTTTATATGATGAACGGAGAAAGTGGAGGAGCAAATAAAAAAAGAGAGAGAGAGAGAAAGAGATAGAGAGTGAGAGAGTGAGGGGGGGAGGGAAACACCATCACAAACGAGTAACAAAATAAACGAATAATCGTTAACTCTTTTATTTTTCAAACGTGAGCATCCTCCCATCGCCAACCGTACTTCATTTAGGTTTTATTTGTAATGGGCAATGGGAAAAATTTCCTTCGCGTCCATAAAAGCGCTCACAACAACACATTCGTTTTTTTTACAATCAAAACAAGACATTTCCTCAACCTGGGTGGTCGAAAATGGATGGGATTAGGGGTGCTCCGCGCCTCACAATCGTTTGTTTTTTGGGGTGTATTTTTAATGCTGCGTGTACTTTAAAGACTGGTCTTACGTTTTAAATGGCCGGTCTGGAACACTGCACATTGCTAGGCAGCGGAGGGATTAGACGGCGCTATGCCGATTGGGGGCCCGGTGTTCGGTGTTATTGGTATCGATGACGCGGGTGCGCTGGTCTGCTGCTGCTCCTAGAGTGTTGCAATGGTAATGGTTCTGTGATTTCATCTCTCAAGATTCTTTTTTTTTTTTGTTGTATTCACAATGTTTGTCTTAACCCGCTTCACCCGGGATATGGTCTAACATCTGCTCACTAATTGCATTAAAAGCGGCAGTCTCTGGTGTAGGTAAAACACGCGTAAACCATAGTGCCGCACAACAATGTGCCTGTTTGCCTCTAAATCGAGGAAAATGTAAGAAATCTAACGTTTCTATGAAACAAGGCAATATTAGTAGAAAATAGCGTTCTTTAATACAAGGTTTTCCAAGTCAGTTTCGAATGTTAACATTGTTATTCACCGCACGCACAATGCTGTTCGACATGGATCTGACATTTCATATTAATCTTAATAATATTTAATTTCTTCAGGTTGATTTTCAACACGACTCAAGCTGGATTGAAACTAAAATTTCATGTTGAAGCAAATACACCATTTGAAAGCTGTTGAAAAACACCTTGAATGCGGTGAATAACAATGTTTACAGTTGAAAGTGCCTTGGAAAACCCTGTATCAACTGTTTACGTCAGAGAGACTCAAATCTTTGTGTAAAAAATTAGAATTTTTCCTTTTTTTTATTTTAAGCTATTTTTTTAACGGATTCGATGATACAAGCCAATATCAGTTTTATTTTATGCAATTACAATAATCGATGTAAAAAAAGAGCGCAGCGTTTGCCACGCATTGCTCACCAAAACGCCTAAAAGTATGCAATTATCATTTATAAATGTGCGTATTAAATACCTGAATTGTTTGTTGAAGTTTTTTATACTCGTCTCAGGATTCAATAATTGCTTTCCACGTTTCCATAATTAACTCAACTAACAATTGACTATTTTCTATGTTTCTTTTTAATTTGAACATGTTCCCTTCAATGATCTAAAACCCCACACACCATTTGGAGATTGATTTACACTAATAATAAATTCTCTTGACCAGAAAAAGCAAACAGCATTTATGACGTGTTCATAAATGAATTGAGCTCCTTTGAGTCAACATCTCCATCAAGTGTGCAATAATGTAAGCGTGACTTCAAAGACATTCAAAAACTCGCTCGATTCTTGCGCCCGAACCTGCCTTCAAGTGGGTCGGTTTTATTAGAAAATGGAACTCGCTTTGCTACTTTGCGTAACAGCACACATTAACAATTAATAGCAAGCGAAGGAAATTAAACTCGCAACATCATATCGCGATCATGCGCAACCCCGCAATCCCTTGCCACCCGAAACCAACGCGTACCAACGCGAAAGAGAGTGCTGGTTGGGATGAGGAAAAGAAGAAAAAAACTTGAACCACTTGAACGAACTGGCCATGGTATGGCACCCGCTACCCGGGCGACTGTTACGCGAAACGGTACCGTAAATGAACTGGCGGAAGATTTTATTTCGCATTTAGTGCCCGGGAACGATCGGGATGGTGATCTCGACCTGCCTGGTGCTGGTAAACGATTTCCTATATTCGTTATCAGTTAATTAAACGAATCGTCCGGGTGTAATGGGAGAGAGTGCACGCCCCCCCCCCCCCCTCTGCCCCGACTAGTAGCAGTTTGCGTTACACAAGCAGAGTGCACAACCGGGCTGAACCGGGCGTACTGCTGGTGTTTGGTGGGCCAGAGATTTTATGTGAGCGTTGCCCCCACATTCCCCTTCTCTATCATGGATTGCAACTGTTCCATGAAGTGAACGAACACGACGATGGCCAGGAAAGTCGTTAAGATACATTCTCTTCCCTCGAAATCGGAGGCTCGATACCGGCTCGAGCATATAATGGTCCGGGGCCCCGGTTTTTGGTCGGAAGAACGTGCAGGAATAATTGCTTGCACAGTGAGTCAACCAAAACGCAGTCGAGAGAGAGAGAGAGAGAGTTTGTACGACCGCGTGCCGAATGTCCCAATAGTCACATTTGCATCACAGCTCCACAGAACCGTGCTGAATCGGCGCGTAAAATCGGCTCCATCTCTCTTACTCTCGCCGTATTTTTAATTCCATCATTAATTCTCAACCATCCATCGGAGGCAAATCTACCGGAGCGGACAAACGGTTCTGTTGATGGTAAAACTGTCCCACCTCGGCTGCACCTTTTCCGAGCGATCAAATGCGAGGTTTTATTGGACAATAAAATGTCTCATTATTTTAGTCGCTGGAATAGTTGGCAAAGTTGTTGTTTTTTTTTGGTGTATATTGCCTGCTGTTTTCTAATTTAAATGCTAGGGCATTTGGCTAATGGGCGAAAGATTGTTAAACAATGAGGGAGAAAGGGACCATTAGTAACAGTGTGTATGGGTCATTTGATGACACTGCATTGGAATGTAAATTGGAATAAGCTTTGAGAATATCCCAATAATGTTAAGAGTAGTAATTAGATCATAGCATTATTAAACAAACTTTGACACTTTTCTGTTTGATTTGATTGATTAATTGAATTGATTGTTGAGTTAAATTTTGGATGGATTTGGATCGAGAAAAACGCGCGACACATTGATCTATATCAATGTATTGATCATTTTTAAACTGTACTGTAATTGGAGATGCTCTAGAACTCTGTAATTTGACAGGCCTAAGTAAATAGGCAGTAATTGGGTTGAACTGCCCATTTTAGTGTTTCTAAGTGAATAGGTAAACAGACGGTGTTCGTTGTCTATTGGCTTCAGTTGGAATAGAACACCAATCCTTTGGATATTTGCTTTTAATCGATGGAAACATGTGTATTTGCGAGTTATTGTTGTTTCTGTGCAGGATGTAGTAGTGCCTACAGTTGTTCATCCAAATTTTCAAATCAAAAGAACTACTAAACTCTAGAGACCACTTCAGACAACTTGCGACTGCAAGACCAGTGCTCTCTAACCTTTTTAGAATCAAGGATCACTTTCACAAGGATTTCACTTTCACACACTATTTCAAGGATCACAAGGACTTTGTTCAAAGCTTCTTTATCAAATATAGTTAGCTCTTATTCTAGGCATGCCTTTTGGGAGTTCTACTCTATAAAAATAAAAATTCTTTCGCAGACCACGCTTGATAATGCCTCGGATAATAGGTTGAAGACTACTCAAATATGATGGCTTTTATCAAAAGATCTGTCCCTTTATTCATACAAAAAGTAAGACTTAACGCAAAAAACACTTTTCAATGTGAAAGATGTCATTTTTGGGGCTTACAGAAACAATATTGTATCAACTGTAGTGAACTGACAAAGTGAGAGTTAAAAAAACGATCTTGGTTGGACCTGGAGGAATAAATCTTAAAATAGAAACATTTGCTTCATATGGTACATGAAGCCTTCGCTTTTTTCTTCTTGCTGTGTGTGCAATCAATTGAACAACTATTTAAAGATTACTTTTGCGTTACACTTATTCTTTAGTGTAAAATTGATGTTTATTCCTTTACTCGTTTCCAAGCAAGAAGCAAATACTTGCGTCTAGAAAGAGCGTTTACTGATAGTCTGGATAGCATGGTCTATCTAGCTGTATCATCCCAAAATCTTCAGCATGGAATGATCGATCATTATTTTTTTATATCAAATTGACCCAGAATTACACGACGATCATTGGTTAACCAATTTGAGATCAATATGTAATTCATTCTTTTCATTCATGTAATTCAAAAGTTTTTAATTCCATTAAACTCAGGTGATCAATGTACTTCTTGTACGCTTATTTTTAAAGGCTGCCCCATACACCTTTTTTTACCTCAAATGATACGAGCCATACTCATTTTAAACTTGTGTACTTTTTTTTTTTTAAATAAAAACAAGTATCTGCACAAGAACGCTTTGAAAAGTGAAAGTTGATGTCACGGGTTTACAGTCACAGCCTTCCCTACAGTCACGCTGGTTTGGGTTGATTTTGTTGGGCTAATGACTTTTTCTCCATAACGTTTTTTTCTGCACCCTATTCATCCTTATTTATTCTTTTAAAACACACACACACACACTCACCAAAGACCCCTTTTCACGATGAAGCAATCGCGTGCGCATAACGATATTTAAATATTTGCGTACCATTTATGATATTTCTTGGGGCTTTTTTTCACTTTTTCTCCATTTCCATTCCAAAAGTTGCACGTGAAGAAACGAACAACCGGTACAAAAATGTCAGCAAAGTGTGACTGTGTGTATGTGTGTGTGTGTGTTTTTCCTACCTCTAACATCAAATAAAAAAAAAAGGTCGTCTGATAGATGATAATGTACGTTTGCACAACTTTCTTCGCCCGTTCGTGCTTGGGAGGAAGTGGGAATACAGGAAACAGAAGTGACATTAAAAAGTCGCCCCGCTTTGATGGTTCGTGCAGCCGTTAACAGCGAAAAAAAAACTGTACAGAACCCGTGCGAACCACGTGCGTTATCGTGCAATCAGTGACGCATTTCAATGTGTCGTACGTTACTTTTCTTTAGGGCAATTTCGCTGTGTGTTTGAGTGTGCTTTACGGTTGGTTGACTATCTTGGAGCAAAAATCTAATGTCCTTGCTGTGCAAACGGTTATTAAGTGTAACCTTGCCGACAGTTTGAAATTGATGGCTTCTTCAGAATTTGGGGAAAGAATGTTCCCAAATGCCTTTGCTTTGCATGGCGAGATCCTGAAGAATCTATATATTGCACTGTAGCATTGCATTAATCTAAATTTCAGGACGACAAACTTTGTAGAAGAAGTATGCAAAATCAATGAAAATGTGTGCAGAATTTACTGGTGGTTTACTCTCGAATACATAACTCGATGTTAAACTTAAAGGATCTGCAACTATTCCGTTACATTTCCAAAAAGAATGTCAAAGTTTGGGTTAACTATTCTTCATCCATTTTTATCCTTGCTGTTGCTCAGTTTTCTTGTTGCAATGACTTGTACATTGAGACTGTAACGCAATATAAATACCCACAAAACCAGTTCTCAATACGGGTGCGATAGAAATTTTGATCACGTCCAGCCTTTACATGACCTTGCGCTACTGCTATAAGACCATCTAGGCTACACTGTGGTGTAAATACAAGAAGCATTTGATTTGATTTCAATTATTAAATTTAATATCTGCCATCAAAGCTAAACAACAAAGAATTAAAACTAATCAGTAACAACCAAACAAACAAACAAAATCATTCATGATCGAAACTGAACTAAGCTTGGCTTAACAAAAAAAAGAAAAAAAACACAAGTAGAGCGCAAAGATACTAATTTCAACTTTAAGAAAAAAGAGACTAAAAGAAAACTAAGAAGATGAAGTAGAGAAATAAGAAGAAAGAAGACGATTATGGAAAGAGTTAAGAGTGGAGTCAAAATCAGAGAGATAGTAAAAGATAAACAACCTGAAATAGGAAAGAAGAGGATCATTGAAAGTATCTAGAGTATGACGTGTCTCAACTGACAGAGGGCCACGTGGACGAAGAGAACGAGAGGGAACATACAGCATGAAAATGACTTTTTGTTGTTATTAAGTGCAACAACCTTAGTAAGCTTAAGTTGTTAGTTGTTGTAAGAAAGCATCCCAAACGTCAAACTAATAGATATTTTAACGAAATATCAAACAGTTACTGTTTAATAAAAACATTGTTATATTCCACATTTAAAAGAAGTCATTATTGAAGAAGCCTCTTTGATTATATTTACAATCTGTTGTTCCCAAGTTATGCGTTTCTCGACATACACGGATTAGGAGATAAGCGGTTTTCTGCCACTTTAATGCAAGAAATATTCTTATTTTTTTAAACAAATCGTTTTAAATAAATGCAAAAAATTTTAAAAATACTAAATTTAATCAATAATTCCCATTTATCACATGAATTTGGGTTGAAAAACGTAATATTCGACTTGCATGAACATTCGAAGTATGCGAAAGCCTAGAGAACGCATTATCCGCGTATCTCAAGAACATACTGTACTGCACTGAACTAACCTGAAACTTTATCTTGTAGCTATTTATATGGTTTCATCTGTACATCTTGTACGGAGAAATGAATTTCAATTGAGGTTTTCTGGGTTATTTCTAATCTACCATGCCTTCCTCAACCTCCATTCTTAATGGACAGATGAAAGTAATACAAAAAATATACTTAAAAGCCATACTACTAACTAACGGACAGTAATGGTCACCTTCGCCCAACACACACTTCGACCCGATTGCAAATGCCGCCGGTCAATGGTCCATGCAAGCCACATGCGTTGCCAGTTGCTGGACATAAAATCAAACACATCCCCAATTACTGTAAATCTTTGATGGACACAAAATCAGCACCATAAACATCAGTGCCGGATAGGAAATTATATGCCCTTTTCTCTTCCCCCGCTGTACATTGTAAACTGCACGCGTGTATATATGGTGTCCCATCAGTTGGAATCAAAGCGTCCTTTCATTCCCTCTTCCCTCCCGAAGTCTCCGATAGACCAAACAACCACAAAAGACGTCTTTAATGTTAAATGAAACGGAATCGTACGGCTTGGTTCAAGCAATAAGCAATAACCATTTCCCCAGGCTTGGCCGGGCACAGGCTTTCACAATCCCGGCGGTCCTGTGTCAGCAGAAACGCTCCGCCTTTGTGTGGCTGTGACTGTGTGTGTGCCCCCGGCCGTGCATGCGGCCGTGTCAGTATTCTAATCAATATCGCCACATCGGACATCACAGCGAAACCATTCATTTCCGAACCATTTGCTCGAAGTTTATTTGATTAATAGGGCTTCGGGGGTTGGGGTGGCTTGCTGTACGGTTCTCGGCGCTGAATCTCGGCTGACCATTTCTATTCACATTTTCACTGTGCACGGGAAAGCGAAGGAAAGTGCAAAGTGTGGACAATTGGAATGGGTTGGCATCAGAAAGCAGACTACAAAACTTCACCTGCATTCAACCCGCTTCTCCCGAGTGCTGTTTGATAAAGATTCCATTTCCTGTCAAGTGGGTTTCGGAACTTCAAAATCTCCGGTCTACGGGTCGGATTTCTTGTGAACTCATCAGGCGACAGGGGCGTCTTTGTCCGTCGTCCTTCTGAAGCCCCGGCTGCCGATGATGGCGTTTCTTCCCGGGGACCGGTGGACATTTTCCAATTTCTTTCCATCATCTACAGATGAATTGTTTCTAGCTGAAGGAAAGCTTGGCTGGCGAAGATTGGAGATTGAAGACCGGGGGAGAGCGATGGGGGACCATGAAACTTCTTCGAATCCCACCCACCCACGCTGGACAGTAGGGCCCTTTTTCGGACGGCCCCTGTATAAAGGCGAAAGGCTACTTATGCCGTAAGATATGCCAAGCGAATCGATGCCCCGGTGAGTCCATTAAAAGGTGGACATGCAGTGAAAATAACAAGCTGCACTGCTAAACCGTCCGGACTTGTCGAGAGGAAAATTGTTATGTTGAAAATTGTTTCCAACCAGCTTCTGACCTCCCCGGCCCTTGCTCCTCCGGGGGTCTGTCCGACCGAGCAATGCACCTCATTTGAATGATAGGAAAATAATAACGTTTGCAAAACATGGCTCCCTTTGCTCGGCAAACCGAAGGGGATCAGGGAGGCGATATGTTTGCCCGGTGCCGGTGGTGAACCCCCAGTGTCAGTGGTTTTGATTATTTCTGTCTACCGGTCCTGTCCTGATTGGATTGGACGTCCAGCTCGTCCGGACGGCGCTGCACCCGGCGTGTTATGGATGGAGGCTCCATTTTTAGGTCGGATGCACGCAGGGCCAGAGTCACAGCTGCCACCCAGCACGGTACGTTGATGTCTCGGATCGGTGTGCGGGTGGGTGGTTGGTGCGGGTTTCGATGAATAAATATAATAAACTGAAAATTTGCCTCCTTCCCAGCACCTGGCCTGTGCTGGCCACTTTGACCAACGTAAAGCCATAGAACGGGCGTGTTTCTATTTACAGCATTCTTGAATAAAGCAGGGTAGCCGTAACTACTTACCGTGTGCTGCTTCACTTGTAATTTGTTGGTTGTATAAATGAAAGCTATCATTTCATGATTCGATGGCAAAAGGACATAAAAGGATGATTTTTTGCTGTTTAAATTTATCTTCCTTGGAAATGTCCTTTTATTTCGTGTTTTTTTACTGCTCTTTTAAATAGAATGCAGCTGATTGAGATATGCAAGCTATAATTTAGTTGCAAATAAAAATCACTCAATTGAATTTAAATGAAAAAATGCCATGGAGATTTCAATTCTTCTATATTTACCATTCCAAATTGCCATGCCAAAATCACCCAAACTAATAAAAAATAATAAATTACTCAAATTCATAACTAAATGGCAAAGGAGAGAAATCGTCATAAATTGGCGAAGTAAAACAAACTACTTTTTGAGCAAAAATAATCCTGTACTGATGTTCTTTATATTTCTGTCACAAAAGTGCACCAAAAGAGGTTCAGATTTAACATAATATTCTTTTTTCTACTGTTGACACTCTTACTTTGAAATAAAGCTGAATAAGTTGTACAGCAGCAGATATTAGTTACTACAATTAAACGGATTTGCATTGTATTAGTGAAGGGGAATAGAAAAAAAAACAAAATAAAAACAATAGTAATTGAACAAAAGAAAACAAGAAAAAATTACTTTATAGAAGTAAGGAATACGAGAACAGAAAGAGAAAAGACAAAAAAAAGATATCAAAAATGCAGCAAACAAGAGAGAGAAAAGAGAGAGACAATAAAATAGAAAACTATATAGATAAATTGAGACATATAAAAAGATACAAAAAGAGAAAGAGAGAGAGAGAGAGAGAGAGAGAGAGAGAGAGAGAGAAAGAGAAATATAGGAGGAGAAGTAGATAAGATACATGAAAAAAGAAACAGTAAATAAGAATTTCTAAAATCATTTATTTACGATTTGATATTGGAAACGCACGAAAGAAATTAGAAGTCTAACCAAATGAAAGAATTGATTGTAAAAATTCATGCTTCATGTACTTTACTTCATGAAAACTTCATTGGAGCTTCATAAAAAGGAAAGTGTTCAACATGACTATAAGAAAGTGTTTAACTAGATAAACCTCAATTTGAAAGATTTTTTCTTTGATTATTTCCTATCGAACAACAAGTCAACTACATCGAACGATTTCCATGGATCATGTCGTACTACAGTTTGGTCGGAGGAATAAAAGCAAGTCCTTTCTTGCAACTAAATTGATTTTATCCTTGTCCACCATCAGCAACAATCCTTGCCTTGTACGCATTAGAAGACGTTGCGTGTAGTGTTGCCTTGCGGTTACTATGGCGATTGTTGTCTGCACATAAGCTTACAGCGCCCTCCCAAACTGCTTGTAGAGTAGATTTCACTTGCATCGAAACGACGCTACCGTGTGCATGCCTAATGCGACCGGATAGGCATGCCCAACATAAACAACATCAACCACCACACCACTCTTGGGGAAGGGGATATACTAAAGGATGGCCAACAAAAAGAAGTAAAGTATCACAACAATATCACACACGGCACCAAACACAAAATAGAAAAGCACTGTCGTCCAAGAAGCTCCCATCGTTGCACACGTTCGGGACGTAAGGACCGACCCCATCGGAACCAGCTTACACGCTTTACAGTGTGTGCTAACTTGTGTGTAAGGGAAGAAAGCCCCTTTGGTTCGCTCTGCTCTATCTAATACCGTTGTTCATTACGTTTGAGTGGGCTTAAAAGATTTGCTCTGCACAGCACAAAGCGCATAAAGTGCAGAATTTATGCAAGCACCAGCTTGCGTGCCCTTGTTTGGTGCCCTGCTGTTGTCTGCTGTTTGCTGTTCTCGCCCACCGCCGTCCCAAGCTGCACCGCTTGCTTTGTTCTGTCCTGTGTTTCAATGTTTGAGATTGGCTCCCTCCCCATACCCAAGCAAGTGGCGCTTCCGTTGGTGTAATCCCTTATTATCGATGATATGTTTGTTTGCGTTTGTGTGCGCACAGCGGAAGAGCCAAATGGTATCACGTGTTTGTATGTGTTTCGAAGCTAGCTACCAAGAGGTGCTTGCATAAAAGGAGAGGACACTGTGGAAAACGCAAAACGGGAGCAGCTACATTTATCTAACCACTTCAAAGTGATGCCCTTCGCCCGGTCGATCGGTCGGTCGGTCGGTTGGGTTGGGTTGGGAGAGCTTTTGCAATCTCCTCATTACGATTGACGGTGTACTATTCATCGGTGCGCGGTGCACTGTGTATGCGGTTTCGTTGTGCACCCACCGAATGAGATAATTTTCCACGCTGCATGCTGATGATGTCGATGATGATGATCGGCACTTTTGGGGATGGGCTTTCGGCTGCGAGTGCTTTTGCACAGTTACTGCTGTGGAATTGCTGCTCATTATTTCGCTGCGGCTTCTTGTTTTTCCGGGTAAATACTGCAAAAAACCCCCCCCCCCCCCAAAACTGAATGGTTCTGGTTACTTCCGCTACCGCTGATTTCCGTTGGTGGAAAGTGAAATTATTATCCAATTTCAATACGGCTTACTCCACCACCAGAGCGTGTGTAGTAAGGGAATGTGCTGAAACTGTCCGAACCGAAGGGTACTATTTTCCAGAGGGGGGTTTTCGATGAAATTTCCCCTGCAGAGAGATGTGTTGAGTCAGGAGTGTCAAACTCATGATATTGGATGGTTAATTGGAGACAGTTTAATTTTCAAATAACCAATTTCAAGTAATGGATTCTTACCTAACAAACCTATTTGTTTGTGATACGACCCACTTGACCGTTCTTCCAATAAATGAAAAAAACTATTTGCTACAACTGAAAAAAACTCTAATAAAGACTTAGAGTCTTAAGAGCGTCTTAAGAGTAGCATACACAGTAACTAAGACCTGGATTGATCTATACCAACCACACCACAGTAAGCTGTGAGCAAGTAAAACGAAGTTAATAGTGCGCACCGGCCAGCGAAGAATCGAAGAAATAAAAAACCCCAAACGAAAAGGGAAGTAGCTGATGATCGAAGAAAAATAAGTACATGCGAAACACACACACACACACACACACACACACACACACACACACACACACACACACACACACACACACACACACACATACACACACACACACACAAACAAGCTCCAGAGGAAGAATTTGAAGGTCAGCTGAATGTTGAACACACATACGCAGCACGGAATGGGGAAGTGAAGGAAAACGCTTTTTGGAGCGATACTTAACAAAATATTCCCACCCTTGATTAAACTTATTAGTTTCTACTCAAAAAAAAAGTTCTCAAAAATTAAACAAAAGAGAAAAATAGTTAAATAACACCCAACACAGAAAAATAAATAATGTAATAAATAATTCTTTATCACCATCATCAAATGAGTAAACACTCATAAATATTGTTAAAACGAAAAAAAGACAGATATGAAAAAATGTTACATAAAATATAATAACAAACCAGATTGATTTAAAGATAAATAAATAATCGAAATGCTTGAAAAATAAAAAGGTGTAAAATCATATCAAGAATATATAGAAAAGCAATGATAAATGAAACAGGATAAAAGGATATTTAAGATAAAAATAAAAAATGCAAAAAAAAAGAATTGCTAACACATACAAAGTACAACAACAACAAAACATAAGTCAATAAAACTGTGTAAAACAAACAATATGCAACGTACAGTCGTCAAGTTATTGAAAACTAAGTTGAAACGAATAGTTACATTAGTAGAAAAACAAAACAAGCCACTCAAACAGAATTGTAGCACCAGAACGAACACCGCAAAAGTTTGTCTGGTGCTGGAAATCACAAAATAATTCTTCCAAACCATTATATAATACGATAATTACATACCGAACCGTGCGTGCAGAAGAGTGACGACGCCAAAAGCCTGCTGCTTGGGTATGGGGAGGGAGGGGGGGCTGGTGGCTAAAAACAAAGAAAGGTGTCAGAATATAGCCGAAATGGAACTAGCGAAAGGAAGTTCGCTTCATATTGGGGGGTTTCTTCGCCACAACACACACACACACAAACAGGTAGGTAGGAAGGTAGGTAAGCGTACTGGCAGTAGGTGGAAGAGAGTGGAAGTGGATGAATTATGTCTCGGAAAGCTGGCAAGCGGTGGCAAGTGAACGCAAAAGACGATAAAAAACGAAAAAGAGAAAACACTCCATCGGGAAAACCGAAATAAACAACAAAGCGCACAACGCAAAATGAAATTAGCGGCCAGCACGAAGATGGCCAGCCATCGGAATTGGCAAACAGTGTGTGTGTGTGTGTGTGTGTGTGTGTGAGCGTAATGCGAAAGTAAAAAGTAGCCAGTGGAAGGTAAAAGAATGAAAACATAGAAGTTGGTACATAAAGCTGAAAAGAGAAAGGAAAGAAACTGAAAAGTATTTGGATGGAAGGGAAAACTTGCAAGAAAAAAAAAACAATATATAAATATGTAAAATGCAGAAAAAAAACCCTTGTGCACCATTTATAATCCAATTCTGAAGCATATTAAAAACAGATACAGATAATGTAATTTAGAATCATAGTTGATTACCTTGCGCACGCAGTGTTGAGCCAGCTCAGCTCATTAGCCAAATTATACGTTACACTTTCGTTTCTGCTCAAATATTTACCTTCCCTGGCTGGCTATTATTCTTCCCGACCGTTTCTTTGCCGCTTTCACGCTCGTGCGTGTGCAGACTACATTAGGCGTTTGTGCTTATGACTGTCCTTGAAAACGGAGGCTTAAGCGATTAGCATATTTGGAAGCGGGATAGGATTGCAGCAGTTGTTATTAACTCGTCCAATAATTACGCTTCCCTGAAGGGCAAAGCATCCCATCCCAGGTACGGAAGCAATAACACATCAAACTCTTTTGGCGAAGGAATTTTGGACCACATCATTTCGTTTTTGCTTTTATGTCTTCGGGATAGATTGGCTTCCAACAGAATGGTGCAAATTTTAGTTTCAAATGTGTGTGTGTTGTTGTGTCCTTCGTTCCAAAGCTGACTAAATATTGATTCTTTCTGCCTTACATTTACCATTTTTGTAAGCGTAAACTTTCAATTGCCTATTAATTTGCTTAGCTTCTATGACTCTTTTTTCGGTGTTTCTGTAATTTTCCGAGTTTGAACTGTAAGTTTGCCCAAATAATTGGTGGCCCACAAGAATTAAAACATCATCATTATTCGCCACTTCCATGCTGCGTGCAACAAACCAATTCCCTGCTAAAGAATCATTTCGAATTCAGCAATCGTATGGGGTAGAACCAAAGTCGTTTAAGAACATTATTCTTCAGCAACGAGAAAACGCAAAAGCAAAATGTAACAACAGCACCAAAATTCAAGAAATCGCAAATAACTTGAAGCAAAAAAAAAAACATTCAGAGCAAGCAGCGATCCGAAAGAAGCACGTTAACGCATGATGAGCGTAAGCGAAACGAGAGTAGAACAGAAGGAAAGAAAACAAAACAAAAGCAAAACCAGCCGAAAAGAGTTAGGCAAGCAAAACTAACGGCAAAACAACACGAAAGTAGCAAATAAAATGAAAAGCGAAAACGAATAACAACGAAACAAAACAAAAAAAAGCCACATCCGTCCCACCAACACAGGAAGGTAACAATAACAACGTTTCAGAACATAGAACACAGAACAGGGAAGAGAAGCAGAAGAGAGAAAAAAAAACACACACTCCGATGGTACATAATTAAAACGAGTCAACGAGTTGGTGGTTCGGTGAAGCATGGAAGTGGAAAAACGAAGAGAAACAACAACAAAAAATCACTCCAAACCATTCACCAATCACTCCAACCAAATCACTTAAAACTCCAAAAGTTGACCTTGAAAGTGCGCGATCCAAAAACGTACAGAAAATACACAAACAACAACGAACAAAAGAAAAACACATCGCCTGCCAAAAGCGTGTCGACGCGTAGGAAGGTGAGAGTGAAGAAGTGATGAACGCAGAACAGGTAAAAGAGAAGGGGCGAGCCAAGCGAAGAGAAGACGGTAGAGAGGAAAGCGAAACAGACGCAAACAGGGCAGCGGCGGCGGAGGGTGCAGTGCATGAGAAAAAACAGCTGGGAAAGGAACGGGGCAGCAACATTACGACATAGGGAAACCGGTTTTTGACGGACTCCCCCCCCCCCTTCTAACCCCTTGCATCGCGGGGTTGATTTGGAGGAAGGGGTTGAACTTTTTTTTCTCTCTCGCTTGTTTTGTTTTGCTTCTCTTGTTCTTTGTGGTGGTGGAATATATTTTTAAACCATCCGCACGTAGGTTTTGGCATTTTCGGCAGGTTTTCTCTTTCTTTCTCGCTCTTATTCGCTCTCTCTCTCTCCGGCTCGGTGAGGTGCGTTCTTTTGCTCATCATAGCAGGCGAACTTCGCTGTTTTTTTGTTCTTTCTTTCTGTTTATTATTCTTATTTTGTTTGCTTCACTTTCTATCTCGTTCTCGAGTTGTGGAGTTGTATAATTTCTGACCAGCCCCTGCGACGATGGCCGGGATGATAGCTGCTGGGGGAAATTACCTAAGAATGCACCACTCCCTCCACCACTGGCTGGAATGAAGAACGCGAATGTGAAGAAAAAGAACGCGGGGTAAAGAAAGAGCGTGATTATTCTTCCCGTCTCACCCTCCCCTTTTCGGGTGGTAAATGTAAGTCAATCGGACACATCATATAACCGGACGAGGGGAACGCATGTGAAAACGCGGGCGGGTGTTGAAATCATGTGTTTTGTGTGTGTGTGTGTGTTTGTATGCTCATTTTGCTTTCTACTTCTTCGCTTGTTAGAATGCTGAAGAATGTATGTACATCTACGGGGGAAATTAGTTCCTTTTCCTATTCATGTCTTTCTTTTTCAACTTTAACAAAAAAGTTGCGTCGTACCACATTTTTTCTTCTCTCCTTTTCTCTCTCTCTCTCTCTCTCTCTCTCTCTCTCTCTCTATCTCTCTCTCTATCTCTCTCTCTATATATCTCTCTCTTTCTCTATTTCTATATATCTGTATAATTCTTACTTTCGTTCTGCTTTCGCTTTTTTCCAAGCATATGTTTTATGTTTTTCCAGCATAAATCAACCCTTCAGGTAGTTTACGAAGAAAAAAAGAATATCATAAACAGAGTGTGACAATGTTTTTCGTCAATTGATCAACCACACGCAATAAATTGATTTGTTCGAATGTAACTTGGCACTAGAAAGCTTAGGAAGGAACATGTTGTGGAGTATATTTATGGGCCTGATCGCCAACGAAAGCCAATAAAATTTATCGAATCGGTTAATATGCTCGAAACCACCGGTGGAATTTATTTTCCACCGATGGAAAATTTCTCCACTGGTGGATAACTCTTTCCAATTCGAGTAGCCATTGGTTTTGCCTATCTGTCAATCACACTTTTGTTTACATATAGAGGTGTTGTTTTGCGGAATGAATAAAATAGTAAATTTTGCTTAGTTACGGAACATCTAGTAAAGAATCCACACCAGAAGTGGCCTTAGACAGTACCGACTGTAGGCCTATTCAAACAATCCGGGTAAAGTGTAAAACGGGTTGTTGGCTGAACAAGTCTAGATGAAACAAAATCGTATGAACTGGAGGACGAGGTTTGGATCCTTTCTGAACTTGCCGCCTTCACAGACCCTTGTCCTGTGCCATGTACCACCGTTGGAACCGTGAACATCCGTATTTTACGCTCTAGTGCAAAAATATTTTGAAACCGCTCACGGTCTCTCGCCCTCGCCAGTCCATTATCCTGGCCTTAATGGCTGACGCCTCCAAGTCATCTGGTCACTTAATTTTAAACCTACTACGCCTCGTCCGCAATGGCGGATTTAACGGTAAGCGGACTGAGTGGCCGCGGGAGGCCCCGTGGATATAAAGTCCAACATATATGGTGTGTAAAGTAGTCTCATCGCTGGCCTCCGTGAACGATAGAAGCTCCATGGACAAAGGGGCTCAAAAACTATAGGGGGCTCATATATCAGGGATCCCGACCAACATCCCCCACCACCCTCAAGAAAAAAAAATTGGTTCTAATTTGAGAAAATAGTGTATTTGGTTCAAAGCCAAGCGATAAAACATTTCAAATAACTCAAACAGCGATTAAAACATCTTTTTAGCGAGCTTTTAGATATGGTTTTACATATTATTTAGTTTTCCACTGTTATATCAACTGGGGTGGAGCAGTAGATATGGCTATCCGACTGAAATGGTTTTTTTTGTATGGAGTTTTAAACTGCATATCCCACTGCTCGACTTTTTAACCACGTTGCTATGGCGGCAAACACCATTCCACTCCACTGCCAAACCGATCGGTTAGCGAAGATTCTGATTGAGAAAACGCAATTGGATAACATTGGAATATTGCTAACCGATCGACTACACAGTGGATAATGTACATTATCCACTCCGTTATCGACTTTCGTTCCCGATCAGGCCCTATGATAGACTAACAAGCATTAATTACTCTTTTTCTGTTAATACATTTTTCTGAATTTTGTGAGAAGAACCTCACAGCATGAGTGATTTTTCTAAGATTTGGTTTTATAAGAATAAGTTTAAGAAACTTACGCTCGAAATTTGGTTTTGTGTAAACAATTCAACATATTTATGTGTTGTGTAGGTATCGATCAATATTTACTTTAAATTGTTTGAGTAAATTGATCGTTATGGCATTCTTGTTTTAAATAATGCCTGTTTATCATAGTAAAAACGTGTGAAAAAAATCACTAAAATGTATGTACTAGCGTTAAGATTATTTAAGACATTCATTAAGACGAGCTTTCATACTTATAACTCTAAATATTAATTAATTTCTAAGTTCCTTAGCAGGATAGCATTTTATTGAGCTAATTATCTTCAAACCCCAAGCTACATGATTAATTAATCATCGTCTGTTGCTTCTCCGGTGGCCTGTGCGAGTGTTACTTAGTGAGTCCAAAATGTTGGCCTTCAAGAATCATCCCTTCCCTTTCCACCAAAATATGAAAACAAACAGCATACGTCTAGAATCGGGAAATCATTCATCCCGTTCCACCATTCAATTCCTCCTTCAAAAACCACGAGCGCTATAATTTGCATTTGATTTTACAGCATTTTAACTCCATCTGCACAGGCAATATTCGTCACTTGATGATGTGCCTGGTTGGGTAGTGTTGACTAGTGCACACAGCAACATAGCCCCCCCCCCCCACACACACACACACACACACGAATGTAATTGGTAGTTTGTTATGCTTTCGAAGCTCATCATGGTTTTTGGCAGAGATGCTGCTGTCTGTCGTTTTGCTGTCGCTTCCCTTCCCTTGTTCTATCGATGCTGCCTGTGGTGCTACTTGTTTGTTTCCTGTCCCTCGTTGCTCCTCCCCGGTTTCACATCATCTGCCAGCGCAATCAGTCGCTAGTGTACCTTATTTATTTTTCGAGGAATTATTTTAATTGGGATGCTCACGATCCGCATCTACAGGCGATGAGGCCTTGCCAAACATTGAGGGTAGCAGTGGTTGTAGTGGCAGTCGTGCCGACCAAATTTTCCTAGAAATTGTTGCAAAGTAACACAAAGTAATTGCACGGCAGCACACCCCGTTAAATCGGATTCCCGGAAACATCACGCAAAACGGTTTTGCCCATTCCATTCGAGTTGCTTTGGTGCGGAAGCTCTTGCACTGGTGTGTTTGGCCGCTGAGCCGGCGCTGAGCGTTCCAGCTGGAGATAATTGTCGACCAGTCGGGCGAAACTGGCGCCCCTAGCCCCACGGAGCAGACTGAGCGAGTGATCGCGCAGTAATCATAGTTTTGGGTGCTTCACTCTGAGGAGGCTGCGAAATGAGGTTCAATTTTTCCAACCGGAAAGGTGTACAAGGCATGTGGAAGGAGAATCAAAATGAGAACCTAAGAAAATCGCTCCAATATACCCTTCATAAGACCTGCCTTTTTGAAGACTGTCGTTGATCACCGTTTGTATTCGAGGTCTTATGCTAAGCGATGCTGTAATTCTTGGCATGTGTCCACAAACGGTGTCCACAACTCATACTTCATACTCCCAATGGATGAAAAACTGATGTCAGCAGGTTAAAGAAACCATGCATATAAACTACTAAATTAGTAGCTCTTAAACTGATGTCGTACTAGAAAGGATATATATTTTCAAGTTTTTTTGGAGGTCGGGTCCTAAAATACGAAAATAAACTAATCGAAATCACCTTATTTTTTAATCCATTTCCAAAAGTTCATGGAATGTCTTTTACAACGGGAGAAGTTGTTCAATAAATCATCTCATTGAATTGAAAAGAATTGATATATTCTAGCTATTTTGCATGCTGTGACGCACTAATTATCGCGAAATCCAAGCATGAACAACTCCAATTAAAGTTGCCCAGCAACAATTGAAAAATTGGACGTACTTTGGCATGGTCTTTGGCTTTTGGTGCAGAGAATAAAGAAGACAGCCATGGGATAGATGTTTGCATCTGTCACCGATAGACTATTGGCGAAGTTGTTGTGGAGAAGTTAGGTACATTAAACAATGTTATGATGAAACATCAGATGAAATTGGTGTAGAGTTAGGAGTAATTGTTCCAGAAAAAATCTCTAGAGTTTCTGTTGTCCTTGGAACAAATTAATGGTGTTATGACTGTACAGTACGAATCACATTAAAACAGTAGGCATAAACACGATGGCTTTTGAATCAATTGTTCGAGCATTTCGTCTTCCATGATTGTATTAATTTGTTTATGTGAAGTGTCTGAGTTTAGCCAGTCCTATAAACTTACAAGGATTATCATTCTGGATTAGTCAATCTAATCATTAAAAGAATTTTACCATCGTTTGGTGGACTTAATACTAAGTAGTATAATGATTTTGATTTGAGTTGAGTTGATGACAAACAAATAAAAATTAATTGTTAACAATCAAATTAGAATTTTGACAACGTATTTTGACGTTTCAAGAACATAACATCCTACAAGTCACCTCTTCTTCTGTCCAGCTCTTCACATCTCACGACTTTAAAATCATAAAAAAAGAAAATAAACAAACAATACTAGCACCTAAATGCGACACACTCACAACACTATGCCGTGCCCTTTTCAGAGTTTTTTGTTGTTGTTATTGCTCGTTTTATATACTGTGTATCCATTCTTCAGTTTCACCTCATTCTGAACCCGGCACGATGGTATGTATTCTTATGCTGCGCGTTTATGTTTTCAACACCCTTTCCTTCACTCTTCTTCCGCTGTACCCCTTCACCACTCCACACACACACACACACACACACACACACACACACACACACACACACACACACACACACACGTACAGACATCTGCCAACATTTGGCCAACACCATAATTCTTCTTCGCATCCCCCACCCCCGCCCCCTTTTCGCAGCATTTCATTCCGGCTGCTCTCCGGCAAGTTTTGGAAACGACGCAAAAACAGCGCGACTCCACACTCGCTCGCCCGGCCCGGCGAAGGTCACCTCTAATCGCAACGCAGATGCCGCTGCTGAATGGTATGTAATGGTCGGTTTCGCCCCGGCCAGGGCAGCACGGCGGAACTCGCACACCCACGAACCCGCCAGCACCGCTGCAAACCAAAATTCTCAAAATGCAGTAGCTGTCATTTCGCATGTTCGTTGTGTGTTTCCTTTCTCCAAAAACTTGCCACAGACGCACACACTCATGGGGGCAGGAAGGAACCGCGGGGTTGATTTTACCATCACAATAGACCACACGGGGAAGCATTCGGGGAAGGTTAGATGTCAACTCCACAGGCCGAGATACGATGACGACGACGACACGGCCAAACTTGCGTCTTTGTGCGTCCTATATGGGCATGCAACGACACAGTCAGTACACACTACCTGTGTTGGGCGCAAAAACATTGTGAGGACATACATTAACAGTCACTACACGCCGATGGCAAGTATTTCTAAGGGCCCGCTTGCAATCTCCATAAATAGGCGTTCCATTGTTTGGCGAGCTTTCTCACAGAAACAGACCGTGTGGAACCGATTTCGAAGATAAACGATTGCTGGTGTTGCGTTGGACAGCGTCTTTAGTGAAGACATCCAAGCACCATTAAGTGATGGTTTCTCCTGCCTGATTGCTCTCCTCCCCAAACTGGTGAAGCACTCGAGGATGAAACACCACTTCACCATCGTATTTCGACGTAAATCGCATTAGTTTTAGCAAAATGGGCACCCATTTGTCTCTAAAAACTTTACTTCTGCTCTAATCCATCTGAAGCAGAGTGTCGCGCTGCTCTCTTCGCCGACGGCGTGCGCGTCGAAACTATTAAACACTCCAATTCATGATTCATTGGTGATAGATTGGGGCAAGAAGGCAATAAAACGCAGAAACGATTCTCGCAAATAAAACTAACCGTCGCCTGGGAAGCTCAAACCTCAAACGATTAAACGATCCATTTCCTTGCGTGCGGCATTAATTTATTTTACTTACTTTAATCCCGAAGCGTCTCCTTCAGTCCCATTCGTCCCGCAGTCGACATCCGGGAACTTGGGAAATGGATTTAATAATTTGCTCCATCTTATCTCCGGGTAGCTCCCTGGGTTCGAAATTTTATCGTCCACATCCATCAGGATAACGGTTGCGGCCCAAAACCCCAAAACCTTACTTCTTTCCGAGGTACCAACAAAGTCACAGCCCGAGGCTAGTCCGAGTGAATAGTTTCGGCGCAAAGACAAATAAATTCATCTGGATGTGTTTGTATGGCTTTCGAGTTGTTCGGGGTTGGGAGATTTTAAGACAAACAGGCCACTACCACCGATCGTCTTCTTCTAAATGGAGGTCACAGTGTAGCGGAGGGACGTGATAAACGTGTTTGCATTCTACCAGCCAATAAATCCGAATTTCCGAACGTCGTAATCCCTTCGCGGACGCTCTTCCTCCTGCGGAACCAACTGTCCGCGCTGGTAATGAACGGATGTGCTCCTTTGCTGCACACTTCCTTTTCCTTTGGTGGGTGAAAGATTTACTGCAATAAAGGGACACACACATAGGCGCGCGCACGCTCGTGTAAATTATACATCCAGCTCAAGCAGCCATTTCTAGGCGAGTGGTGTTGTAGTAACGCACTATAAACTATAACTACCACGGGCGTCTAGGATGGCGTCCGTACCTCCCATCTCTCTCTCTCTGGAAGAAACCGCGCACTCTGTACGCTGTACCATAAATCACTATCCAATTACCCACTTAATAAACTTCGTGATACGGTTCGCGCTCGCTTCTTGGTAAGGTTCTTCATTTAATTTAATTTAACCACTGCCTTCCACCACGGAGATGAAGTACATTAGCGCCCCCTGTTTGGAGAGTGGCGCCTCCCTTAAACTAGCGAAACTACTGGGCACGACCACACGGCGTACCTACCACTATTCACAGTGTTTAATGTCTAATTTATGCACACAATACAACCTTACCACACACCCAATCGCTTTGCTTAATGCACACCCATCGTGCAATGGGGAGGATGGCTTGCCGGTGCAAGAATGTCTTTCGAGAGATGCAGCAAAAATGAAGCTTTCACTTTTTCAGCAGCGTCCAGCAAATGTAGCGACACACACGTAAACATTGGGACTATTTTTCACAGTCATCGAGCGTTCGTTCTCCAGCCACTGCCTACTGCAACTACATACTAGGTTAATGAGCTGTCAGTCGGGGAGAATGCAGAACAGATTGACAGTTGCTGATTGGCTTGGTTGTGTGGGGAAGGTGATGTGATGTGGCGCTTGCATTACGCTGCCGTTGTTGAGGGCATTAGTGTAGACTGTCGAACACTGGCGCTGGGCGCTAGCAAAAAGCGTGACAGAATCAGGCAGCATCGATCGGCACACTTCCTGATCGGATAAGATCGGGTAGAACGGGTAGTACGCGTGATGGATGTAATACAGTTTATTCAACAAGCGTAGATGATTTGCCCGATTTTTGCTCGGGATTGTACAGCTGAATTATTGGTTTCAATGTGTTGTTTTTTTTCAATGTGCTTCCTTTTTACAGTCCGAGAGAGCCTTAAGTTAGTTCGTTTTGCAAGGACTTTCATACATGGGCCAAACGATTTTAATATTCTTTATTCTTCTTTTATTTGACGTACCGAATTACACCTATCTGACCTATCTGGGCCTATACACACTTTTAAGACTTATTGCTATGTACCAGGCAGCCGAGGGACGGTCCATAATTCAATTTTTTTTTGTTTAGGGACGACTTATAGGTAAGAATATTTTTTGATAAGAGGAATTATTCATCACACTCTTTCATTTGATGACAGACTAGCAGATTATGGAGTTGTTGAATTCTTCAGACAACAACAAGAAGAACAATTGTTCAGTAACTGATAGACCATATCCTATTGACACTCGTAGCCACAATTCTCATAAATTCCAAAATCTATGTGAAATGTCTCAAAACAGCAGGGAATGAAATGCTAGCAACAAAAATAAAATAAATCAATAAAAATTGAAGAACCACCATCAATCAATTATGCTCAAACTACAACACGAAACAAACGAGTTTCCTTCTGCCTGAAAGCAAAACAAATCTCATCAAAATTTGTTGTTGTTTCTCTTCTCCACCGGCTTCGCCGTAACCTCGCATTAGTCAACTTGTATTGTCCTCCACTCCCTCTTTTTCTCTCTCTCTCTCTCTCTCTCTCTCTCTCTCTCTCTCGCTCTGCCTCTATTTTGGAGCTCATTTTTACGAGCCACTTTTACGACGATTATCAGCCGAACATCCTGCCTGTCCCTGCTTTCGGCAGTGCGTCCCCCTAATTGCATCATAAAGAAAGGTGCGAGGATCCACATAGGATCCATACGCAAGCGAACGAACGGAAGTATTTCGCCCGTGTTGATCGCTCTTTTGTATGTGGAGGCCCTGGGAGGGAGTGTGCGTGCGATCTGCCCAAGACCCTATATACTTGTCGGACCAGGCACACAAACCCCGGCTCGACCCAGGCTGGCGGTGGGCTCGTAGCAGCATACAGCGAAAAAGAAGCACCAGAACCGGCCTAACAAGTTTTCTGCAAAACCTGCCCACCGTCGTCGTCGAGCTGAAGCATCTTTGCGATCGAGCTTTTGAGCAGGGTAGGATGAAGAGAGGATGAAGAGGGGAAGCTTGTTTCCTCCCAAGGTACCCAAATAATGAAGCAATCGCAGCGAGACGCGGGAGGTACGCTTCCTAACTGTGCTTAGTCGGCTCAGTTGGCTAATGTTGTCTTGATCCACTTCGTATTCTATCCGCACGCTTCGCTCTAATCCCTGCCGCGAGAAGCGCTTTGGCGGAGGATTAGGCGGCTGCAATGGAGCGGAGTGTCCAAGCCGCAGCCAACAAAACAAAAAGTAGACTAACATCACACACAAACACACAGACACACCGAGCCATAATCAGTGGCCAACCAAACCGGCTCCAAAACAGCTCCAGACCAGACGACGGCTACATGGGTTTATGAGTCGCTGCGGAGGGCACCGGGCACTCGGTGTGCCAGACCGTACTGGGGAACTTGGTGGAGTGATTTGTCCCCCTGGAGCTGGAGGTGAGGCACGGATCGTCAGTATATGGTTCTCCCTACCACACACTACTCGCAGCCTCGAACGATCATGATCCGTCCATCTATTCAGCTTGTGTGTTGCATTGCGATCCGTAGTTTAGCTTGTTTTTGAAGCTTATTTATTTTATTTTATTTTATTTCCCCCTTGCCGTTCACGATCAATTCCGTCATTCGATCACTGGCTCATAATCGGATTGAAGGTGTGATGGTTTAAACGATTTTTGACAGACAGACAGCACCGCAGATCGAAATAGGGTGAGGTTGGAGGGGGTTTAATCAGCCCAACTTTAGACAACGTGTTGGATCGAACATCGTTTAAATTGAAAATTAATACGATTAGTAGCACAAGCCTGTGATGCAGACAATTTTTGTGGAAAAAAATATGTACAACCTTCCCATTAGCCCACTTAAGCTAGTTTATATGGATGAAGTTAGCTACAAGGTCGGATGAAGTTCGATGTCCATCAGAAACATACTGTGCTTATTTACCGCACGAGTCACATTATAAATTGAATATTTAAAACTCAACGAGCTCAGTTCAAGAGAGTTATACAGAAATGTTATGAATATTTTTATATTATGAATATTTCATCCGAAAATCGTGATACTCGACCTACGGTGATGTCTCGAAAACGCATTAAACGCGCTGCTCAAGAAACTATAGTACTCAATTTGATACTTATTACAATAATTCAAGGCTTCGTTAGAATTAAAATAACATGCGTAAGAGTATTTCATAAAAAAAAAATTTTAATCATAAAACAATCCTGTGAAAATAATATTTTAAAACTTGTAAATTAGTACATAAGCGCGCCGTACACAAGATTAACAGGGGAGCCCGCTCAACGAGCAGAAACAGGGCTTCGTCTCATGGCTACTGTTTGTAGATGCTTCGCTTTACCGAGACGGCCATGAAGTTGCTATTAAAGAGCTGCATTAAATCTGTGTTTGATGATTACATGTTAACACAGTTCCAGCGAATTATTCATTAGTTTCTTCAGTCTTTCCCCGAATTTTGCGACACTCGAGTTATGAGAATTTTTAGTTTTTGACAGTTCATACGTCAAATTGGTACAATTTCCAACAACAATTGCCAAATTATAAATAAATCGCAGTTTGGCAAAAAACAGGGTTTCACACTTTATCTCAAGACCGCGGGACCCCTTCCCGAATCTGTCTTAGCCAAAGCCAAGATT
>KB668122.1:387891-433920 GCA_000349065.1 Anopheles quadriannulatus | reverse complement strand
AAAATCGGATGCGGTGTCCGACGAAATCAAAAATTTTTGATTCCGTCGTACGACGAAATCGCACGTCCGACGTTATCTGTCAAATCTCATATAAAATTTTGACAGGCCTACCGATAAAATCGCATCCGATGGAGCACAGACACGGTCCTAAATGATATTTGTTTCCGTGATTGTCGAATGAATGCGTGGATCTAGAATGCGATGCTTCAAAAAGTATCATTTTTTAAATATTTAATGTCGACGACTATCACCGTTCGCAACACTGGTCATAATATCGAATTTCTGCGTGATTTATTTGATGAAAATACTTATTACAATATATATCAAGAATTGTGTAAATAGGCCGAACACGCAAATATGTTGAGCTAATCTATTTTATTTGAAAATGTATTTAATACTTATTATTCAGCTATTCAGCTAATTATGTAGTTCGGTAATCATTTCTAGCGCTTATACAGGGCTTTCTACGATTTATTGATTAGTTCCTATAAATTTTTGGGTTCATCTCACGACTTATTCTCCTTATTCCTTAGGGAATTTTGGATCGCTACCACCATTTTTTTCGTCTCTTTACAAATCAATACAAGTGATTAAAACATTCCGAGAAATGCATAATTAATCGTCTAAATCATAAAAAAAATATACGAAGTATCCAAAACATTTCAGGAAACAACCCAAAATCCTTGAGACACCTTGTAAAATCAAGATTATCCTAATGAAATTTTAAAGAAACCAGAGCAATGTTGAAACATGCAAAATCCATTTAATTCACTTAAATTGTAACCTGTTTATGTCATAACAGACCACGTAAACATCGATTATCGGGGAGTGGATAAACTGGCGGGTGGCTTAAACGTGTACATGAATTTGAGCTGCTGTTTAATTGTGGTGAACTTTAGTAGCGATTGTCACGTTGGTATACGATATTTTTAAATGAAATTATGATTAAGAGGTTTTGTTGAACTTTTATTTAATGATCTAAGAATTTATCTACACCTGCATAATCGATTGTTAATAAAATAATAATAATAATAGTTGATATTAGCGCTCACTAGCGCTAAATCTACGCCAAATAGAAGAAAACAGATGAGCGCTCACATTTCAAATGTTAGTTTACATTGGAAACTGTCCCAGAAAAGCCTGTCGGAGGCGTTTATGATGAAGCGTTGAAGTTAAACTATTAAGCGCCTGAAGGTATACAACAGCTTCAATAAGGAAAAAGAACAAATATTTTAATACACCTGGAATTAATTTTTCACTTGCTTTGCATACCTTTAGGCGCTTGCCAATGAAGAGTTCAGCTCAATCAATTCCAGTCATTGTTGAGAACCATTCTAACTCATTTACGAAATTGAAGATACATGGTGATCCACTTTGTCTGCTACCGGTATCAACCCATCCCACCCAACAGCGGAAGAACCGGTTTTCGTTTTAATAACAAACCCGGTAGCAGTGCTTTCGGAGAGAAACCGGTTCCCGGTTACCGAAAGACCTTTGCTCCGTTTGCTTTAGTGTTTGTGATACCATTTTTTGGTTTCAAACAAGTGTGTGCAGGAAAGAGAAACATAAAAAATAAAAATAAACACTGTTGATGACAGCAAATTTGTGTATAATTATCTCATCATCGATTCTAAGCATGTTTAACACAGCCAAAGCACCCGGGCACCATCATTAACCGCCCGCGCGCGTCTGCCTCCGTTCCCTCCACACACGCGTCGATTAATTCTTTTGTACGAAACGATTCGGTCGGCTCCATTTTGTCACCATCCCCTACCCGTGAAGCAAGCGTGATAAAAATTGGGTGCCCACAGAGCGCCCCTCTAAATCATGCCTTATCGCGCCGCATTCTTTTCCCCATTTCTGGTCCATTAAATTTCGCCTACATTAAAAAAGATTAGACGTAAAATATTGGCTCATTTCGCCGGGGCCATTCCAAAGCATTCGCCATGATAGTGGCGCCTCGGTGTGCAACAATCGTTTGCTCATCTTTTTTTTTATTGCGCTTCGCTATCTGTGCATGCAATCAAACATGTCCCGATGTGTGGGTACATATGTGTATGTGTGGCTCATAGCCAGCGCAGCCCCTTTTTGGGTTATTGTTTCTAATGTGGCTGTCGTTTTTCGGGGTAAAAGAAAAACAAACCGGGATCCATCTCCATCCATCAAACCGTACCGATTTGAGCTCCCAGGTCCCAAGTAATCTTGTCCCAGCGATCTTCTCCTTCATTACCTCCACCCACGCCTGTTTCACATTCATGTGGAAAATCCTTCAACTAAACCGAACCGAAAACAAAGCGTCCGGCGGGGAGAGAAAAAAAACATGTTAAACAATAACCAAAAAAACGGCAACCAAATGTGAATATAACTCACACCCGATCGAGCATTGGCGAAGCCGTGCTCGCCTCGGATGGTACCGGTGCACGAATTTATAACCCCGCTGCCACCGCCGCTTATCAACAATTTATATGCGCATATATTTCATCCATGAAATATAGAAAACACTATGAATAAATTCCGTATCTATCATTCGACCGGGCGCCGGAGCGCATCCGTTTTTTTTTGCGTGTGTGTGTGTGTGTGTGTTTTTTTTTTTTAGTTTATTTCGGAACAACCACACACAACCACGCTGTTGACGCTGGACACGCTTCGCATATGCATACAATCGTGTTATACAGCACACATCCGCCCGTTGGCTGGGGTTACGGGACATTGGTCAAGCAGGCGATGCCTGCTGGAAAAGGGGGGAGAGGTTGCACAAGTTTTCCATCAATAAAAGCGCGCCCGTCGTTGCGTGGTACATGGCAGGGGCATGTTGTTTCCTACGCAACCGTACCCATTGCTCCCGTTGACATCGGGCAAGGATGAGAATGGGTCCAGCATCAGCAGGTACGGATCGAACCGATACCGAAACCGTGTGCACTGAGGGCCACCGATACACACACACACACACACGTGTATTCATTTTATTACCTTTTTTTTAAGCAACTCTGTTGGGGTTTTGTTTGGTTGGAGTCAAACGGTGGTATGCTGTATTTCTTCGCACAGAGCATACCATGGCAGGGGATCAAAAATTAAAAAAAATAAAAATTGTGCAAAATTAAAAATTTCACCGTGAAGGTTTTTATAACCGCTTAAAGCAATGCAATATGTAGGTATGATAAAATATATTGCTTGCTAAGATACATTTTTTATTTTTGTTAAAATAGTTATTTTTATCATGTTCAACCAAGAATCTTTCAAACATAACAAGATGATCAGATAACTAAATGAAAGACTTTAACACTGTAACATTAATGTTAAATATTAAATTTGTCCCTTCCAAAACAACATTGTGACTACAATATGAACCATAAACCATCATTCTGACTGTAGTTTTTAAGACAGTTTTTGTAGCTATTATTGTAATTTATCTAATAAAGGACGTATTTTATAAACAACAACTTAAATATGTTCAAAACAGATTAAAAATGGTCTTATGGTAAATGGGACGGTTTCTGTTAAAACCTGACGTGGCTCAATCCCGTTGGATCTTATAACTAGGTATTGCAAGCCTTCATAAGAACCAACAAGAGCGTGCGGATTATAAATAAAAACATAAAAACAAAGTATAAAACGAAAAAATAACAAGAAACAAAATAATATTAAGAAGCAGAAAAGAATAAGAATAACATTAAAAAATAAATTAGAAGAAACATGAAAAAGAAAAAGGAAGAAGAAATATAAAAATGAAAAAGAATGCATACATATTAAGAAAACGAAAAAGGAATAAGAGACAGAAGAAAAAGAAGAAGAAGATAAAGAAGAAGGAAATGGAAAATAATAAGAAGAATAAGAAGAAGAAAGAGACGAGAAAGGATGACAATAAAAAGAAGAAGAAGAAGAAGAAGAAGAAGAAGAAGACGAAAAAGAAGAAGAAGAAGAAGAAGAAAGAGACGAGGAAGGAGGATGAGAAGAAAAGAAGAAACGCAGAAAGAATAAGATTAAATAGAAAACTGAAAAAGAGAAGTATAAAAAGTAAACGGAAGGGAATAAAAGGAAGAAGATTAATCATGAGCAGAAACACTTGTTGTTAATTGTGCTAGCTTGTTGTTTAATTGTGATGATTGACTAACAAAAGTTCTCCAACTTTAGTGAGTATAAAATCCCTCTTCACATAAAATTGAAGTTGACAACCACTGCTCGCATGTTCGCTGCAAAACGTTGCCAAGTCAACCGCCTCCGGTACAAAACGGGTGAGAAAAATTGGCAAAATATTTCCTTTGCTCTCTTCTGCTCCCCCACCACGCTCCAATAGCGGACTACTCCGTACCGGGATACGAATTCCACCCTCCCTTGGCACGGATGCAAACAGGTGCTTGACCTGCTGTACCCAGGCCGTCAGGAAAATTCACTATCCAATAACTCATTTCCTTGTTTGCTCTTCAAGCCCAGGAGCATTGGGTTCAGCCGAACAAGAGGGGCAGGCAAGAGGTAAAATGAATTTACACCCTGCATTTCAAACCTGCCGAGAAACCCAGTTCCCTATCTCTCTGTGGCTCACTGCTCCATGATGCTGACGTGACGCTTCGTCAAAACCGTGTGCTGTTCCGGCCCCGTCCCGTGACCCGGTTGACACGTTTCTGTTAATATTTTTCGGGGAAGCATCCGAGACACCCCATTTTGTGGGTGGGTTCGGTCCAATGAAATCGAACGGTTCGATGGAAGTGTTGCAACTGTGTATCGCTGTTGGTGTGTGCACATGAAAAATATTATCCTTTGCGGTCGTGTTATGCCGGACATCAGAGCCTGATGGAACGACCCGAACCCCGATGACAAAGAAAAATGGATTCTTGTCGAACTCGTTGGTTTAAGTTTTCCGCAAATCCACCGTTGTCTCGCACAGGTGCCTTTCGTACCTTTTCCGGGGTGTTTGGATAAATTTTGCAAAACGGCAAACATTTCTCCTCCTAACCGAGCTCGGCTGCCCTGAAATTGATTGGCATGTTCTGGCAATCCTCCGCTTCTACGGGATGATCGGGTTGGCTTCTTTTCACACCTGCACACCTGTGTATCAAGGTGAGTGTGAGGTGGGACGCCTTTTGTTAATTAAAATTGAACCACCGAAAAATACCCAAAACCCCTCCCATTTGCATCATCCTCTGTCGTGCAATGGGGGTAATGCTCGACAACCGCAACAATTTATCTTCACAGAAGGGAGAGCACATACGAAGGAAGGGTAGATGGATGGCAATTTTACGAAAGTTAATTGAGATGGGCTTTATTGGACGTTTTCAGCTCATCGGGCCGGAAATGCGTAGAATATGAATAGAGGTGTGTGTGTGCACGTGTACATGCATGCATATATCTTCTGCACGGTCTGGCTTTTTCATGAAATCTGGAACGTTCAATTAAAATAATTTCTCCTTCCCATCCTCCCCATCTTTCTCTTTTTGAGGTGTAAATTTGAAGGGCTGGAGAGGGGTTGTTTTAGTACCTATCCCATAAACCTATATTTAAATCTTGGCCAGATCTGTATCCAAACACAAAGCAAAAGGTCGCTGAAGCGTATCAGATTTATTGGGAATGTTTTGCATTGTCGTTAAACCCGGATACTGGTTGTGACACAGAGGATTTTATACAGATAGAACATGTGAAAATGGACCTCCAAAGCACTGAAAAGTGAACGCATTTTTATTTTTTATTAATCTCCAGCTTACTTAATTTACTAAAGCAATTCGCAATTTGAATTAATTAACTCATTTTCACTAAGCTGTTGAAAAATCAACACATTGCATACATTTAGGCGCTTAGCAAGAGCTTATTCGATGCATTCTAATCATATGATGAGTCATTGTGCTCCAAGGCTGTTAAAAACGAACACTTTTACTTTTACATAATTTACTAAAACATTTTCATTAAAAACATTTTCAAACTAAACTTGTTTGACTTTTCAAACTTTTACTTTACTTTAAAATCCCTAATTTGCATAAATTTAGGCCTTAAATAGAGTTTGTTTTATGCATTTACATTAGAAAATAATACATCTAAAGGTTTTTGATCATTAATCAAAAATGTTTGCTCTCTTTTTCATACTAAAATAATTAAAAAGAATAACACTATTTCAACCAGCACCACAATTCAACCAACTCGTTGGCTCCTATGGCAGATTCCAGGAGTTCAAAATCCATCCAATCATTTGCCATTCCGTCGAATAAATGCACTCCAAGCGAAAATTTACCCATTCCTCTGTACTTTAATATGTAGAACCAACACAAATATAGCACTAGCAGAAGCGGCAACTAGCCAAAAAATTAAAATCACACCATCACCCAATTGCAATAAAAGTGAATCCCTTAAACCGATTACTTGCAGCACTGCTCTCGGATCACTTGCGAGAGAGCACCGCGTGTGCACGTCATATATGAATACGTTATCGCATCATTCGCTTGAAATGGTACCGAAATTACATTTCACTGGAAGCTCCAAAACGTTCCAGCCGGTTCCCTGGTTGGGCGGTGCGGTTCGATGAAGGGAAAGGTTTAGTAGCTATTGTGCACCACAGGTGATGGGAAATTTAAACAACCGTCAGCAGAAATGGCATCTCACAGCACAATTACTGCTGGTGGTGGTGGTGGTTGAAATATTTCTTTGCAATACTTTATGAACGATTGCAGTAATGGTTTGCCGATGTAAGGTAAGTATGTTTTAGTTGCAAATTACAAGAAAATATGAATAAACTTGTTTCAATTAATAAACATCAAGTTCAATCTTTTAAAAATGGATTTGTCATGTTTATTTTGATTGTAAAATTTAATACTTCTCGTGTACAACAATATTTTTGTTCTTTTACTGAGCATTTTTTTCTGTGTTCCCTTATTTTCATGAATGTTTTAAGTATTCTTTAAAGATATCCTTTACGTTATATTATTATTTAACTATTCTTATTAACATAATACAACTTTTATTATTTTACTTGTGTAGCATTTTGAATAAGCTTGACAGTTTTTGTGTTTGCTTCTTGTTTGGTATAATAATTTTACCTCTTGTCATTGTTTAGCAAGCATAATTTTGCTCTAGTTTCTTCATATTAAGATTGAATTAATATTTAATTAATGTAAATTTCACATGATAAATATTACAAGCATGCATTATTTGTACCTATTAATTTCTTTGTCTAGTATGCCGAGATGTATTGCAGACTTTTCAGAAAAAAAAGTTAAACTATTTTAAAACATATTTAAAACACTTTACCAGATACTGTCAAATAATATAAAATACAAAGAAATTATTTTAATTGTTTGAAAATCGATGTTCAGCTTAAATTTTCGAACCAAACCGAACGCGGCGGAGTGTTTAATGCGTTATGAAACGCAAACACCACGCTTCCTCCCTCCTGTTTTTGAAATAAACTTTTCAATCTTCATCAAACTTCCCTTTCACAGGAAATGGAAAAGCCAATTTGCTTCCTTTTTTTTTTTTGTTTTTGTTTATGTTTTCCATCACCTGTCGTAACTTTAAACCCGTAAAAACCGAAGCGACACGATCAGCCATTAAACAAACATCATTGATTTTAGGTTTCGCTCACGCCTCGTTCGACTGTCACCGTAAAGTTAAAAGTTTGATTGCAAAATGTGATTTTCGCTCGGGCACACGCACGCCACCACCTTGAGGTAAAGGAACCGTAAAGGTATGAGGGAAGGTGGGGAAAACCATAATCTCAACACCGCATGGCACACCTCCTAAACAGACGCGCACACACACACACACACACAGTCACCACCTTTCATCAATCATTTTGACGTGATGATACGGTATAACTTTGTTTCGCGCCCCTCGATCCGCGTTCCTTTTACCGACCATTCCCATTGCTAGCCCAAAACACTGAATGACCGGGCGTCTCCATCATCTCCACTCCATTCTCCACAGCCGGTGGTGTCGCGTCGAAAACGAAAACTTTAATTCATCAAGCTCTCTCTCTCTCTCTCTCTCTCTCTCTCTCTCTCTCTCTCTCTCTCGTTGTGTGCACCCTGTAATAAGCCATGCCACGAAATTATCTACAAAGCTGCTCCTGGCTCCCATCCCGACGCATCGAAGAGCCCGTTCCCTGACGGCTAAACATGGAGCACATTTAGCTGCTTAATTTACCCCACCAATATGGCACACTCTTACCGAAACGTGTTAGTTTTCTGATCGAAAAGCACCGATCAATCGAGCTGCTGCTGCTGCTACTGCTGCTTGTTTGCCATTTCGTGCGATGTCAACTTCAACCCCCGCGCTGGTAATGGAGTAATGGAGTAAGTTTTTGCGGGTGCGAAAAACTTTCACCTACTCGGCACTCGAACCAAATGCAACGAATGGGATGGGCCGGGAAGGCAAAAGGGGAATGTGCAACCGCATTGAGTAAGATTGATTGTATGAATTGGTGTTTGGTCAACCGAGAGTCAACCAGACTGGCCCGATGACATCGAAATTGGTTCCAGGAAGAAAAAAATCCCTTTCTACAGTGGAATTGACTTTTTTTTTAATCAATTTTCTCTTTCTGTATACATTTCGTGCATATTTCTATTTATTAGCTCGGTTAATGCGGTGATTGTGGGATGCTGGCTTGCATTAGAGTTTCATATGAGTGGTTAGGATAGTAATTGATCGATTACCGCAACTGACGGTATTGTGGGTAGGTTTGGATTAGCGTCTTAATCAGATTACGCAAAAAGGGAATTTGTGTCTGAAAGAATGGCTCTGAAAGTATGGGAAATGTGTACCAAATGACGCATTTCAAGCAACCATGCTTTTAGTTCAGTATTTGAAACGAGCCATTTCAAATGTTACTAGCTTAAAAATCAGAATAAAGACATCAATTAGTATCGTATGTAACAGCGAATTGCATAACGAAAGGCGCAATTTGTAAAGGTAGCAAAGCAGCTCAACATAACGTCACATTATTCCTTTTCAATGCTCGCATGAAAATTCTCTATGCGCTGCGATTGATGCAATTTTTCTGTTATTTTTTTTCTTTCCATGTATTAAGTACAGTACCAGCGAAGGTACAAACGAAACTATGCACCACCGCTCAGAAAAGATGCCTGTGCACCTACTGGAAACTCTTCCAGTTCTCTGGTATGTCATCTATCTCGAGGGATTATAGTTTGCAACTAGCTTTGAAACGAGCCTTGAAAACTTCATCAACTTCACTAACGAGTGTAACAGACATCGTCCAGGATATCCATTGCAGACGATATGCAGCATGCAACTATAATGATCATGGGATACAATTGGCTTCCAATGTCAGAAATATGAGCGATTTTAAAGTAAGAACGGAAGCGTTTCCATTTTTAATAAACCGCAAGACATGATGGTTTTCTACATTTCCGTCAATGCGAACTTTACTAACTGTAGCCACTTAGGAATGAGATCTCTGTAGGATTTACTGAAGGAGAGAGTATGGTATGGCTTGCAAGATGACGAAATAAGCAACTTTATTCGAAGAAGTTGAATGAAAAATAAAAACTAATATCCATGAGCTCTGTTTTTTTAGATTTTAAATAGGTTGTAGAAGAGTTTTCTGATGCTAAAAATAATATGGTTTATAAAACGTCATACATTTAAATAATAACTCTTTTAATTAAAACTAACTATTCATTTTAAAATATCTTAACGGTGAATTCGATTTTCATAACCGAATTACTTAGAGTAATTGCTACGCCTAAAATTATGCAATTTTAGAAGCAAAGAAAGCAAAGGAACTTAAATATTTGTTTTTTAAACTATTAAAATTAATAATTAGTTAAAATAAACAGGTTTAATAAAATTAGACTATTTTGATACATTATATAAAATAGGAGAATTTTTCTAATTTTTATTCAATTGCACTCTTTTTCATACGTTGCAACGATAGTCAACAAGAATAAATTTTTTTCTTAACGACAGCGAAACATGAGCGATCATTTAGGCACAACACATTTTAATCAACCCAAACTCAACATTTCTACCAACAATTTCCAATACGCCCTATTTATTACCAAACAATTCCAGCACTCCTACAGCAAATAAAGACGAAACCACCAACTCTAATCAAACGGTGCACTGGCTGGAAAATGAACATGAGCTGAGCTCGATGCCAGATCTTGATTCGCTACCATTGAACTGACATTTCTTCCGCTACTCGTTGCGCTGAAAGGGAACCTATCCCCTATGCTAATTACAAAACACGGAAGAGAACAAACGGACAACAGTAACCATTTTCACATCCCAGTGCATTCATGGATGAAAATCTTCTTTTGTTGGTTGCGCGACAAGATACCGCTGATTAGCACTCGCGGGATATATTGTTTTGCGTAGCTTGGCGTCAAACAACAAGTTGCTGCAGACAAAAATGAGCGACGGAAGTGGAGGTTTGACTAAAAATTTAGCAAAAAAGGACGTAAGGAAGAGTGCATGAAGTGATAGGAGGAATGCCATATTTAAGCGATGGCAAGATGTTGTCATGCTCGAATGTGGAGGATGTATTTTAAATAAACGTCTTATGCAGTCTTCCGGTAAGAAGCATACCAGTTGTAGGACGAAGCTTTAGACTTTTTATTTTCAAACACAAAGAGCTTCTACATTAGCGTTTGAAGAGCTGACTTAGCGTTGAGTATGGAGTGCTATAATGTGTATGCATATTTTGATATGGTGGTTTAACATGAGCAACGCCTAAAAGTATGCGAATCTTCATTAAATATTTTCTTTATTTAACTAAACAAATGATTAATGGAACATGAATTAAATCAACACTTCGGCATTCCAGATTTTAAGTTCAGCGTCCTTGGTTAAGAACTAACTAATAACAAAAAATGATCATCAAGCATGTCATGAGCATGTATTGGTCACACCAATCGTTCTGAGTATCACCTCTGATTGTCACAATTGAGTACGTGACGCTGATATGGATTTTGTTTCAGTCAGATTTTTTATGACATTGATAGTGACATTTTGCAGCACTGATTGTCGGGTTTCTCCAATCGCCTTTTTCTTCAAGGCAAAATGCTGCATCTGTGCGAAGGCCGGCTGGCAATTACGAAAAGGAAACCATTTTTCACAAACATTTCCTCTAGCTTGTTTTTATTTGTAGATGTGTGTGTGTATGTTTGTATATGAGAGTGTGCATGTATCAAGCTGCCACAAATTAAGTCGTTTTAATTTATTCATTGACTGCATCTTGGTCCCAGTTCCAGGGAAGGTTCCCAAACCGGGACGACACTAATTGGTAATTTTCCCTTTGGCAAACGAAGAAATGGGGTAAAATGCCTCACCTTCGTGCTGAAATCAACCAAAGAGAGAGAGAGAGAGAGAGAGAACACCCAAAAAAAAAACACACAAATAAAAGCAAACGTCCGGAAAGGATCGTTTGCTGTCCAAAAATTCCACAAGGAGTTCAGAAAATTTTGCACCCATAAACCATAAGAGAGTGAGCAAAAGCGCAAACCACGCCGGACCACGTTCTTCGTTCTGCAGGAAACAAAAGTGAACGAAACCTCCAGAGTCGGGATCGTAAACCACCGAAACCAGAGGCTCCAAGGATCTGCAAGCAGTTTGGATTTTTACGATTATCCGCTCCCCGGAGTCGGGGCATTTCCTTCGAGCTGCTTAATTTGCTGCCACTGCAATTGTGGATAGTGCAGCAACACTACAGCACAGTGGCATCGCATCGCTCGGAACGGAAAGAGCATCGCTGATCGCAAGCAAGCACGGGCAAACACCAGCAAAGGCTAAGAAAGCTCACACAAGACGACAATCGTGAAAAGAGTGCGAGAAAAGCAGAGGATGCAAACAATCCGGCAACACAACCCGAAGCGCTTAAGCGCTACGTGGGGGGGGGGGGGAGGGCCGCCATCATTTTCGCTAGCGTCAGCAAGCATCGACGACGCGCACTAGCACGGAACGGATGAAAGTTGTAAATTACAAAATTTGCATTTAAATAGCGGCAATAAAGCAACGATTCATGCTCGGTTTGTCCGGATGCCTGGGCTGCGGGTCCGCCGTACGAACCGGCCAGACCATTTGCCGCGTTTCAGGGCTGACTTTTGCCATTTTTGCCAACGTCTCTGTTCTCGGGCAACGCTTCTTCAGATTTTATAGTGGCGGCGAATGGAAAGTTTTGTGAAAAAACGGGGCTGCAAAAAAAAACGAGAGAAAACTTTTGGGGTTAGCTTTTTCTTCTTGCTGTTGCTCATTTTGCTTTGGTCGGGTTTTGATTTGGTACCATGCCTTTTCCCGAAAGGCACGAAAATAATTAGCCCTGCAGTGTGACTGTTTTGTTTGATATTTGGATGAGCTATTAATCTGCATGTTTGTCCATCGTGGTGCAGAAGATTTTGCTTCTTAGCAATAGCGCTTTCTGTCATAAGGAGGCAAAAGCATGCAGATTGTATACCATTTGGCGCTTTTTGCATACTATTAGGCGTTGTTTTCTACCAGGAGTTTTTGGTATCTTTTTTACGTGGTTTTACAGTTCAATGAACAATTGTCCACAAGCTTCAAATAATGCATGATTTGAAGCAAAAAAATGATATTTTTCCAATCGAAGTTGACAATTATTTAAATCATCGGGGACAGTGTACAAAATGCGGGTTGAAGTATTTACAAGTGGTAGACAATGATGTTTTTCAAATCAGGCATTGTTTTAAGCATTTATACAATTGTTTATTGGACTGTGCATCCCTGTAAGAACTTACTCGCCAGTTTCTACTTTAAGTTCAACAAAAAGACCACACATACTCAAAAAATCATATTATTTCAGTCAAAATACCCTTTTACAAGTATTGTTAAAAATTTCGCCTAAATGTATGCAATGTAGATTTCTATCCAGAATTGTCCTTTAGTATCTAGTTACCGAAGTAGGCGAGCTAATTGTCAGCAGATTTAACAGGACGAAATTATTGCCAAATTACGACCGCATGTCTTAAAAAGCATTTAAATAGAGCATAGCATACTTTTAGGCGCTCCGTTAACGACACAACCACGTAAGATGATGGGAGCTTTTTTTCCTTTGGTTTCAGTTGATCAAACACACCAAGTAAATAAACATTCCACGATTACAGTTCCACATTTTTTCCCCAACATTGTAAGAAATATTGCTGAGGGCTTGTCTTTATCTGTATTTTATCATGCAAGCAAATAAGTACCAGAGACAAAAATATTTGTATTTTTTTATATTCAACGACCAATTGCATTCTTTTCCATAAGCATCACAAAACGTCCAACATTAGCGTGATCGGAAAGTTCTCGGATTTTATTACATTCTTGCCGCACTCGAAACCTTACCACACGCGGTAAGAAAGACAGTTTCTTTGCGTACTTTCGAAACGATAATGCGTAACAACTGTCCATCTTATGGAATTGCGCCGAGAACTTTGCACAAAAGTTTCGTGCTTTCTGAGTGAGGTGGGAGGGGGTCTTCGTTCGAACGAGATTTATTTGACACAAGCCACATTTTGTGCGTGCAACGTTGCGGCAGCAAACAGGCCACGGTTAGGGCAATAGGAAAGGTTTCTTTGTTTCGGGATGGTTTTGTTTTGAGGTTTTGTGTCGTTTGGCTTTTCTTCAGCATTCCGATTTGTTGCTCCAGTGGTCAGTAGGCAAATCTGGTGTGCAAGAACAAACAGAAGAGCAGGAAAAAAACAATCAAAGCAAAAACTCCTTCAACAAACATAAATATCAGTGGACGCTGCCGACGGAATATTGGTTGACATTTGGCATTTTATGGTACTTTTAGTACTTGCTGCTTCTTTGTTTGGAAGAATTTGTCTGCAAAGGTTATATTTTTTGTTTGTTTCATTTTGTCCAAGTGAAAGCAAAAGTGAGCCCCGCTGCGTTGAGGGGAGGGCAACAAACAAACAAAACCAAAAAAACTGGACCAAACCGTTCAAGTGCTCGCTCGGACGTTAGGGACGCCCGGAAAACTTTGCCCATCACTTCGAATCGTTCATGTGGAAGAGAAAAGTATGAATATTACAGCAGTGCTGACCGCAGCATGTACGTACATGATACGCAACCACTCACACACACACACATAGATAGCCCCCATATCACAACGGGGACCAACAGGAGCAATTCAAACTTTCACACTTTTTACCCAACCATTAGTCCCCGATCGTGGTGGAAGTCAAACAACCGGAAATGCCATCCAGTTCGATAGCTTCGCTAGCAGAGAAGGGGAGTGCGATGGGAGAAGGGAGGAAACTTTCAGTCCCTTGTTGCACATGTCCACGTACACGGTACGTACGGGAGGGATAAATAAATGACCGATGAAATCGCACACTGGGAGCACACGAATCCCTCGCCACGGCTAGGGAACAGTTCGGCTGACGGGTAAAATATCGTACGGAAACTACGAAACTTTTTCCCCCTTTTTTCGGTGTGATTTGTGCGAAGCGTGTGCCATATTGAGATGCACGGTTGTTTTTTCTTCTTCTTCTTCTTGTTTTATTAATTCTGGAGCGCTGGCTGGATGATAAGAGATGAGTAATTTTCCCTATGTTTTTTTTTCTTCTTGATTTCCATCGCATCCTGTCTCATGTGTAGCAAATGGTATGGATGCATTGGCAAGCAAAACCGCTCTAAATCGTTCACGCTTGACGATCTTATTCTTTCGAAATAGGCAGGGCAAAGTTTTCTCATTCTAGTGCATGTAACTTTGTGAGTGAAAAGCGAAGTGATCCATACGCTACTATAATTTCAAGCAGTTCGGTTGGAATGAGGTTGCGCCTACAAGTATGCAATACACAGAACGTATTTTTTGTAACCAGAGCATGTAAGGCATTTTCCTTCAACTGCCGGAAGAGCATGTCATTTTAAGGCGTTTTGTAGACATTATAGGGGCTGCAAAAGCTTGAAAATATATCAGTTCTTAATTAAAGATCCAGAGCCTGGCGCAACTATCAGTAAAAAATGTAAGAAGAAAAAAATGAATGGCAAAGCATAGCTTTTCTTATAAAAAGCTGACTTAGGCTTGTCTTTTTTTTATTTATACAACGTAACCGTCCATCCGTCAGTCAGTCAGTCAAACCTTGACAATAGAGTGTTCCTCTGCTCCGTAGTGTCCGTTATGAAACATCGCGTTACATACATTTAGGGGCTTATCCAAGACTTTTTTAAGCCAATGTGGCAAAATTACACCAATCCTGGATCTCTGGAATGTTAATGTTAATGTTGGGACAGTATAAAATCTGAAATAATCTGTGGTAAGGTGCAACAGCACTCATTTCTTTTCCGAAATACAATCGAATAAACATGGAAGAAATGTAATTTTTAACTCCCTTATCCGCTAGGCCCCGGTCTGGTGGTACAGTCGTCAACTAGAACGACTTAACAACATGCCTATCATGGGTTCAAGTCCCGAATAGACCGTGCCCCCATACGTAGGACTGACTATCCTGCTATGATAACAATAAGTCACTGCAAGCCAAGCCCACTTCACTAGTAGTGTGTACAGGCAGGCCTTGACCGCCAGCGGTTGTTGTGCCAAAAAGAAGAAGAAGAAGATCCGCTAGGCAATCTGCCTTAGGCCAATGTAAAACATTGCAACTGGTAATATTGTTTAACTTGAAACATACAGTACATAAATACAGTACCATCTGTTGATAATGATGGAAAGATTCTCTTAAATGTTACGCTGATTTAAGTCTAAAATTAGACTTCTGTTAGGCGTAAACGTCCAACGCAGATATGCCGGCAGAAACAGGCTTTCGAGTATTTTATTCAGTACCGTGCAGTCGGATCCTTGCTACGGGGGGGGGGGGGCGGTCCATTTTAGGCACTAAACAACGACGGGCATGTTATTAAGCCGCTCAAGTTGACGACTGTACCATCGATACGCCCAAATTACACATAGTCGCCTAAAGGTATGCAATTTTCATTACAAATAGTAGCTTTTTAATGAATCTCAAATAAAAACTGGGTATGGTTACAAAAAAAAACAGCTAGAAAATTGTAAACTACTAATATATTTCTTTATTCATTCCTATTTCCGTGCACCATTCCAGATGGGCACTCCAATTGCTTGTTTATCAGTATTACATTTTCCACATTCTTTTTGTCTCTCTCTCTCTCGCTCTTTATCCCTTCCTCTCTCTCTCTCTCTCTCTCTCTCTCTTTCTTTTTCTCTCTCTCTCTCTCTCTTCTTCTCATGCTAATAAATTCTAAAAGTGCCTTGAATTGTGGAGGAAATGGAGTATTCATCGCAACGTTCGTGTGAGTTGGGTTGAGTGCTATATGCACCACTCGTGCACATATGTTAAGGTACAAAACAGGTGGTTACATCGAATCTAGCCTTTCCTTTAAATATCGCACACAAACAGTCCATAATCGAAAAGAGAGCATGAAAATAAGGTATAAAATTCAACCTTTTAGTTTTTTCTTCCAAAGAGATAAAGCTCTAAAAGGGCTCCACAACGCTAATCGATCCCTTGTTTCAGGAAAGTATATAGTTTTTGTAGCTACAATCAACGAGTTCGTGTAACGCGTTCGCTATAAAATCTTGCACAAAATTAATGTCAAATTTTCAACACCATAACGACTACAGATGATATCGACAAGGTTGGGACTTCTTAACAGTATACTACACAACATCGAAAGGAAGTGACCCAGAAGGGAACCTTCTCTACCAACACTAACGGCTTGCACTAGCAGATGCAACTCCATTTTGGGTTTGAAAGGGGTGGAAAGAAGGGAGGTGGTTTTGTTTGTCATCAGCACTTGGTGCCATCTTTGCACTACAGTCGTTTGCAAACTACAGTCTTGTACTCTACGCATTTGGTTTCCCCCCTCTTTCTACAGCCTCATTGCTTTGGCTCTACCGGTAAATAAGTTAGATAGATAGATCTTAAGCTAGCCCAAAACATCATCATCATCATCTTCCGCTTTCATGTTAACGCAATACTGTTACTCAGTTTCTGTTGCTAGACCAAACCCGTGTCTAGTGTTGGCGCTTAAAAACTACTGGCCTGCTGCTTCTTCATTGCTTCAGCGATCTGCTCTAATTAGGCTGCATTGATCTTGATCTAGAATATCATGTTATGAGTACGTGTCTGTGTGTGTGTGTGTCTGTGTTTATGGTGCATCGTGTATCGTGTACTACAGTCTAAGTATTGCCATGCTTGCCATGCTATCTACTAACAAACGTAGAAGCACGCAACACGCATCCACAAAATACATTGAATTTGGCCTACTCCTCGACTCCTCCAAGCTACCACAAGAGTAAAAGAGTGCGACTCTGACGCGTGCTCCCTACCACACGGAAAAATACTACCACACAACTACAACACATCCTAACATTCAACATCCCATTTAAATACTAGTTCGACAGAGCAATATGCTTTTAAAATGGGGACCGTTTTGGTAAATGAAATCTTACTTTAAAGCTACGCTATGTGTGACCCTTTTGTGCAAACTTTTTTCTTTGTGTTTTCCCCATCGCCTCTTTTTGATTTGGAAGGGTCTTCTTTGTTTTTTTTTTTTTTTTTTTTGGAAGGGAGTAATGAAAACTAGAAAGCTCGTGTTCTCGCTCAAAAGCCTCCTTCTTAACACTTAATCGGTGGTTCGTTTTGGGGTTCTTTTCATTTCTTTTTTTGTGCGTTTTCTTCCAAGCGGAAGGAAGTTGCATGTAGTACCGGACGTCTTACAGTCTTGGGGAGGTTTCTTTTGTTTCTATTCCATAAAGTGTTCAACACCATTTGGTAGAGAAGGAAGCATTACATGCTGTTTTCGTTTGGCCGCGCTCGGCTTACGGTGGCAATTATGATTTTGGCAAGTATCTTTTTGTGTGAAGCTGAAAAGCTTTTGGAAGCCGTCTCCTATCCCCGTAATGCTGGTTTTGTAGCGCTAATTTTCGTGGTGCCTCTCCTGGGGGAGGTTGTATGTTTTTTGGAATATAAAAATTAAAACAAACCGGACAGATTGGAGTTGTTAGGCACTTTCGGGCGAATGGCTGAGCGTCCTTGGCGAAATGGCAATGCAGCGCCGGCGGGAAAGGTGTGCAACAGTTTGTATTGATTTAATACTTGCGGTGTGTCGGTATGTCCCTACCAACCAACCAACCAACAGCCCTGTGCCCTCCCGGCGCTGGAAATTGAAACGGAAGTGGAAGCGGCAACAAACCCCCGGCCAGCATTCACATCACCAGACAGTCGTCACATTCGCCCTGTGCATCGTCCTCGCAGTCACAAAACCCGCAGTCACCGCCCGTCTCCTCGTACCCGCAGCAGGTGCAGCATTCCTCTTCCGCCTGTTCGATTGTCACTTCCTGCGTGGAGAGCTAAAAATGGAAAGCGAGATTTAAACATAGAGGCATAGCCCAACTTCCCAACTGCTAGGGCCCTTTTCCCTTACCGGTTCGTTGCTGATTACACCCTCCACGTTGGCCGACGCGCTGGACGACGCGCCCGGGAACAGCATCTCCGGCGGAAACAGATACGTATCGTAGTAGTAATGGCTGTGCGTGACCTTGATGTGTTGCTTCAGCTTCTCCTGCGACTCGATCGGCATATCACAGAGCGGACACTTGAAGCTCAGCACCGCCACACCACGGTCCGGTTCCATCCTGCTCACACACACGGACGCACAAGGGCTCCACAGGGAAACAGAAACGCTCGTTTTTTTTCTCTCGTGTGCCACTGGTATTAGGTCCGGCCTAAAACAGCACCATACGCTCGTTCGGTCGCAGCGGGGGACGTCTTTCGTCGTATGCGATTTGCATGGCGATAAGCGCGGGGTGATGGGATGATGGGACCTGCCGCCAGATTAACAGACTGCTTGTCTTCCTTCTCAGTCTCAAATTCCTGCGGATCGATCGTGTAGATTGTGTATGCGGTTCCCTTTTCTTTTCGGCGCGGCAGGGGACTTGCAATACAAAACTTGGCTTAGAAATATGTTAACATCGTATCGACTGTGCGGTGTGCTGCGCCTGAAGGTAGACAATCTGTGTCGGAGGCTGCTGACAGTACGCGTACCGTGCAGTGTGCGCCTGCCAGTAGGCATTGCCGTTGGATGCGTGTGAGTGTGTGTGTGTTAGTTGAGAACTGACATGCGGTAGTACTTACGCTCACTCATAGAGGGAGCTAGGGAAAACGCACAATGGGCGATTTTGTTTTTGAAACATTTTCAACGGATACTTTCGAGGGCTTATTATTTGGTTGGTTGGAGAATAATTGGGTGTATTTAAAAATACGGTCTAATTTAACGCCTAAAGATTTCTAAAGGATTGTTTCTAAATATTTATTAATTTTTTTTTTATAAAAAATTATTATCATCATTGTAACTATCAAACAAAATTAAAAAAAAAAAACAAAGTCATTCTAAAAAAAAAATGTTTTTGATGTGTTGGTCTAATGGACATTGATTATGTAAATAAATGTATTTACGTAAAACCATCTGCAATTATTGCAAAAAAGTCACAAATTCCAAAACCGCGGACCGATAACCGATCCAGGTCCTTTTTGAGCGCTCTTCTTCATCACGTTTGCTTCCAATTTCCATTAAGTTATGATCCACTCTGGTCATCTAGCTGGAATGTTTTAAAAATGTTAGACTAATCCTATACAAACAACCTCCATTTATGTTATTATCCTAACGTTACTGTTCAATTGTAGTACTTCAAGATGGTTGACGCAAGCTTATACGTTGCTTATCAGGCAACACCTATGACGGTTAGTGTCGGAAGTTGGCAAACGAACCCCTTCACCATGAAGTTATCTGCACATTTAGCAGACGTTAAGATAAGTGTACGAGAGTGTTTAAGTTTTACCATCGTCGTCTGTAATGCACTATCTGTTCTCCAAATGCCGAAAACGTGTTATTCAAGTACTAGAGGCGCTAAAACGGCATCTTAGGAAGGTTGTGACACAATCACACACAACGTCTACCAAACGCTTCCGGTTAGCAATCCGATAAAGTAATCAGCTGATAAACGATAATGCTTATACGGCAATACGACCGTACGGCCATAAACATACAATGAGTAATGAAATATTGCACTTTCAGTGTCATCAGCTTAGCTCCGGAACCACTCCCCGTGATGATTCCCTTTGAGTGAAAAGTAAAAACAGTTGCTACAAAATGTAAAATTTATCTTATTTCTACTTTTATGCGAGTAGCACACACGCTCGTACATAAGTTCTTTTATCATTTATCATATAAGCTCACGGAAAATGCTGAACACAAACGGGTAGGAAGGCTCAGCTTGGCTAGCGATCGGTATCAAACGTCTCGATAAGGAGATAAAACAAAAACAAACTATTCCAAAAATTACACTGTGTTAACTTACTATATTGGCAGCTTTCTAACGTTAAATTGTACACATAATAAAACAAAACCACGCTCTACCATCCCCTTAGCCTACATTCAGAAAGAGGGAAACCCTAGCTAGAGGAGATATTTTGTGGCACACGTGGATTACAGTTAAGAGGCGAAACTCTCCTCACACCTGAGCAGTGGAGTGAATACACACGCTCAGGGACCCTATCTCATATGCTCGGTGAGAAATGGAAAATTCGATAATTTGTTTTCCTAAGTTCAGCTCAATATGATACACTAAAATAGCCCCCGCTAGGCTAATCTGCTCACGTTAGTAGTATGTCAATGGACATTCTATTTTGCTGCACTTTTACACTTTAGCAGCAATAGAACACGCAGTAGGCCTTAGCACCACTCACTCATCGTTCCATCTCCCTCTCTCTCTCACACACACACATACAGACTAACTCTCTCTTACACACATACAGAGCTATGAGTTAGAAACGGACGGGTGTAACGATTGCACTAGTTTCGCTCCATTCTCTCTCTCTCTCTCTCTCTCTCTCTCTCTCTCTCTCTCTCTCTCTCTCCTTCGAGTAGTAACCAGGCCTTAGGCTCACATTATGGAGCAGTCGAACGAACAGCAGTCGCCACAGTCGGCGCACCCGATACAATCGCCACAGCCGAAACAGTCCCCACAGTCACCGCAGCCCAGCAGTCCGCCGCAACCACAGCAGCTGCCGCAGCCGCAGTCGCACAGATCGCCACAGCCGCACAGATCATCGCCACCGTCCTCGCCGCAGCAGCAGCAACAACAACAACCATCTGGATCGGCATCACCAGCGTCCTGCAAAGAGTAAGCAAAGCAACACGTCAAACTGGAACCAAACTAGCCACACAAGAAGGGATGAAAGGGTCAGCATGGATCGAGGCAGCCAGGCAACCGTACCGTAACGGTCGGTGGACTGGTGAGAACGGTCGTGGTCGTGCCAACCGTGGCGATGTCATTCAGCACCATCGGCACGAGCAGATACGTGTCGTAGTAGTACGTCGTGTGCTCCTCCTTCACGTGCTCGTCAAGGTCGGCCCGCGTCTCCAAGACAACCTCGCACAGTGGACAGTTGAAACTCATTCTCGATCTCGGGCAAAAACTTATCCCCCCCCAACGTGTGTTTTTACGTATCTAACGCACACTGACCGTACCGCAACCGCACCGGCTAACGTTGGAATCGATTCTAAATAACCCTTGCGACCCGCATGCGGTCATCTCTGCTGGGACTGTTGTTGTTTTGGCAGCTAAGGTGCAACCAATACGAGCAAGAAAATAGAAGGGGTCTCTTTCGTCGCAAAAGAAGCGCGACCAAAGCAACGCACAAACACACCAATACACCAAACGGAAGCCAACCCCTATCGGAACAACGCTCGAGGGAGATTTCGGGGGAACGTTTTGCCGCGAATGACATCACTCATACTCAATGCGAACGATGCCGGCATGCATGGGGCGTAGGGGCAGTAATAAAAAGAGAGAAATCCCCACGGCTGTGGTATTTTGATGCAGGGGTAGTAGCAACAACAAACACTGCTTCCTCCTCCTCCTCGTTTTGTGGTGACGTTCGCCATACGTCAGAGGCTTGGGAAACAATAACATTAAGCAAATTTCAACGCTGAATTCGCCGTGAATTTTGTTCTCCCCGGATGAGCCATACAACATGCCTGCCATCGACTATTTTTGTCTCAATTTTTTGTGTTTTTTTTCTATCGCTGTTACTTGGAATGGTTATTGGGCTGATGAAGGTTCAGAATCAATCACTGGACCGTGATGGCAGTTGTTGGAATAACATGAAGTCGAAATCCGACCCAGTACCGGCAAGAGTTTGGGTTCGGAACCGAACTCAACCGTTACGCGTTGAGTATCAATTCCGAGGAAATTTCCAGTACGGGTGTTTGATTCTAAATCAGTTCCAGGATTCGGGTTCGGGATTAGCCAATAAAGGGTCTTGGTCAGCATGAGATATGGATCAGTTTAAGGACAGGGATGAGTAAAGCATTTCTCTGAATAGATTAGGATTAAAATCAGTTTCATCAGAGCCGAGTTGTCATTAGTCATTAGTCCCAGCATCTGCACGAGTTACGCGAATCTATTCTGGAACCTTATTGAATTCGAGATAATTTCAAGGATCATTATGGGTTCCGGTCTAGTTCCTGGAGCAGAAGAGGTTATGTATTGATTAGGTACATTAGACATGATATGTGAATCATGTTAAGAACCTTTTCTGATTCTACAGTTTACGAGACCAATGCCAGTACTGGCTAGGAACTGTTACGGGTGAAAGGGTTACGATCGGGTTAAGTTCAGACTTCGTCGCAGAATCTGAATAGTTATTTGTAAATCGATTGCTGAACCTTTCAGGATTCGGAATAAATTAAAAGACCGTTATGGATTCGGGATCAGTACCAAGACCGGTATAGGGTCCGGTATAGGGTCTAGTTCGCTTTCAGAACCTTTATGGGGTTAGCATCCATTCCAACAACAGTATAGATTCGGGTACTAACCCCAGAGCTAGAACTAGTATCAGGAATTGTTCAAAAACCGGTATAGACTAAAGATCAGTTCTACAGCCAAACTAACACATTTTGGAATGAGATTACGTGTTCATGAACTCACACCATATTGATTTGCGTTGCGCTATAACTCGGTCAGGTTAACTGGTGTCTACTGGTGGTTGTAAAACAATTCTAATCAATAGCTCTCTTGAATATGCTATATTTTAGCGTAGCAACAATTCCTAAAGGGCTCTTTGAGTTGGTACATTGACCAATCACATTATCAGTATTACGCTAATATATAGTTAATTAAAGAGCCGATCATGAAAGTTCGAAATGCCTTGAAAATCTTAGTGCGACTAGACTCAGGTTTATGGTCCCTGGCTATAAATAAGCAAATCAACATCAGTCTCGCTTATCACTGTTTACGCGACTCACGTTTCAAAAGGACTTCGTCTCTTACGACCGTTAAGTAATACGTCGTCATATCACGACCTGAACCCGAAAGATAACGCACTCTGACGATACCGATAAGATATCGTCCAGATAGTTAGTTTGGTCCACACGTCTGGCACTTTATGACGTCCCACAAGGTAGGGGCGGATTAAGCAGTACGCAAACTAAGCAGCCGCGTGGGGCCCCCCGCTCACATGTAAATTTGCTTCCCAAACTTTCTCTGGTTTAGACTTCCTCTTCTCACAACTTCCCACTCGACTCTTCAGCAAAGCCTATATCCGTATGACCGCTTAGGGCCTCCGCTCGTGTTAATCCGCCACTGCCACAAGGACGACTTACCTCCATCTGTGGAATGTATTCATCCGCCGGTCCGCCCATCCGTTCCAGCTCTCCCACGTTCAGCTCCTGCATGTCCGGCACGGCCACGTCCGCTTCTACCGGCTCCTCCAGCGGCGTGGTAAACAGGTCCGGCGTCTCCCCAGCATCCGGTACGTCCTCGGGCATCGCGGGTTCTTCCTCGCCCTCGGGCAGATAGTCCATCACGCCGGCCACCATCGCCATCTCGCCGGCCGAAACCTCCACATCGGTAATCTTATCCACGGCGCGTGCCATTTTCTGCTCCATCCTTTCCATCTTGTCCATCGTTTCCTCCCCGACCAGTTCCGTCAGCATCTGGCCAGCACTGTTCGTCATAGCCTCGCTGAATGCCGGGTTAATGTGGCCTCCTTCCGTGTAGATGCCCTCCGTAAAAGCCGTCACGCCCAGCTGACCGACCGGGGTTGCCGTGAACCCGTCGACGGCGCCGCGTGCCATCGATGATTCTCCACCGGCCACTGCACCGACGGCTCCAGCACTATTTCCCAGCGCGTATTGGCTGAGAGACGGGGCCAGCGAACCTAAGCTTGCGAGCGATTCCGGCCGTACGTTGTCAACCGCAGCATCGGCCAGTCCCGATCTTGGACGGGAATAGGAGCTACTGACTGGCACACGCGACATTGTTTATCCCCTTCGAGACCGAACCAGCACCGACACCGAAAACCCACCGTTCACCGTGGTGGCGCAACGCAAACTACATAATGAAAAGGTTCTCCCCATTCCGCAAGATCAACCATTTTCAAACGAAATTGGTCCCGGTTTGACCATAAAGTTAACTTATCGTGCGTAAAAGATAACTAACGAAGGGAATAAAATGATACGTGGCTACTACTATTATTTTCAGGCCACGCGGCTACTATGTGGTGGGGTGTAGGTGCTAATCTGCCAAATTTCATGATAAAGGTAATCTACGACGGCATCGATCCGCTTCATGGAACGGGATTATTTAAACATGTTCTTCAGATTCTTGCCCGGTGCTCGGTGTTCCCTGTAAACAGACTAAAAAAATACGTTACACGCTTGTAATCTCCCCCTTTGCCTCTGTACGCAAACAAGCCTTTACTTACGCAATTTGTCATCATGTTCGATTGCACTGATTAGATGTGATCAGATAAAAGTTGTCGCTAACATTGATTGCGTACGCATGTTTGTTATACATAGTTTTCTTCATATACTTTAATAGTTTTTGTTCACCGACCTTCGCAAAATCACATTCGTACAGCTTCATTTACCGTTTAACAATTAAATCTCTTCCTTTTCCCGTGCGTGCCGTCCCTCCGAGTCTAATAAATTAGCAGGAAACTAAATCACTACATGATGAGAAAGAGCCAGCGAAAAGAAGCGAGAGAGAATGAGAGAGAAAGGCGATTTTCTTAAATACTAAACACGAAAACCGTTCACATGTTTCGGTTAAAGAAAAGCAGTGGGTGAAAGGGTGTTTTTTTTTGTCTACCGAGGAAATGTTTGCTTTTATACACAATTTTAAGCCACGAGAGTTGTTAGAAGCAGTTGTCACCATCACGAATTATGAGTTTAATCTACTTACACAATCGACAATGCCCTTCTTCACCATACTGACACCATCGATTGTACACAAAAAAGCGTCTTTCCAGTTTACGCCGGTGTTGGCATCAATTTTGTAACAGTGTGGTGAAAGGGAAAGGGGTACACGCGGCTGGCTAATTGCTGTTGTCCGCAATTCTGAGAATTTCATCGCCCACCAAACATATCTTATCGGTGCGAATGCTTAGCAACGAATTCTTACACCACACTGACCTTCTTCGCCGTGGGAGCGGGGAGACTGGACTGGACTGGAGCCGTGGAAGCATTATCGTACAGTGCCGGCTCTCTGCCGCCAACGTTCTCTTATTCGTTTGATTCCCCGTGGGACAGCAGATTCGTTTTCTCTCTCGCTCTCGCCCTTCTCTGCCTCTTTTTAATTACCACTATTTTCCTAAGACTATTTTTCCACTATTAGTTCGACATTTTTTCTTCCGATTGTTCACCCTTTCGGTTAAAGAAGTGGTTAGAAACCGTTGCAAATTATCTATTCCGAACGCCGAGTAAGACTGTGAAGCAGAAACAGAAACGGAGCATTACTTGTGTTTTATAGTAATTCCTAATACTTTCTACTACGCCATACGCGGACATGTTTGGAAACGTTTTTCCTCTCCTATTTTTTTAAATTTTTCCCTCCCTACATGAAATAAGAGCATTGTGTTTCTTCTCCGTTACACGCGACACGTTCGCTTGAGTTTAGTATTTGTTGTTCTGCTTTTTTTCGTTAGTCCACCAGTGTGCACCATCATGCGGAGAGGAAATTGAATGTAAAACTAACAAACTATAACCACGCACCGTTGTTGTGCCCGTTTGTGGGCTTAGAATGAGCATTTTAGTAAGCGAACCAATACATCGCACAGAAGAAACGGAGAACGAGAAGCAGAGCACAAACAAAACTGAAGTAACAACACATTAAGCACATGCGGTGATATTTTTTTTTATGTTAGGTGTGTGTGTGAGAGCGGTGCACATGAAATCACTGTTTTAACCCTAAACGCCTGCGGACGCATCTTTATCTTTTTATCCTGCCTTGGCCTTCGTATTTGTCCTGTTTTGTTTTGTCTAGTTGTGACAATTCCTTTCATCGTGAAAATTGAGATCTATACGCAACGTTTTAAGGGGGAGGGGTGGTTCTATATGTACAAAGTGGAAGGTTGTAATCGTGCCTACTACATGCTAAGTGTATGGTATTTGATTAGATCGAACAATAGTGAAGTCAGCTAGAGCTGGCCTTTTTTTAAGAAAAAAAAGAACAATATAAAAATATCAGTAAAGCAAAGGCAAAAGCAAATGATTGTGGCCAAAAAAATTGTATCAAAAATGGAGAAAAATAAAAAGGTACAACAACAACAAAAAAGCTTGCAAAAAAGAGTAAATGTATAAAACACATAAGCACTGTGAAGAGCCAAGTGCCAATTGGTATTTTAAAAAATAAATCCACACACCACACTTTTTTCTTGCAGTGTGTACATAAATAGTACAAAAAGAAAGAAAGCAAAAAAAAAACAGACCATATCAAAAATATTGAACGTTGTTAGACAACAATTATGCAAAAACCACTTAAATGATCGCGTTTTGTTGTTGTTGTTGTTGCTTGTAACTGTCTCTTCTTTTCCCGCCTCGCGCATGTAAACACTTCCGAAAACGGAAGCAAACAAATAAATTGCTAGCTCTTTCTCTCTCTCTCTCTCGTTCTCTTTTACTTTGAAACTATCGATAAATGATCTCCCCTAATAACTTAGATTGTTTGCTTGTATGAAATTAATCGCGGTTAACGTGTGTGTGAGTAGTGTGAGTCGCGCTTTGAACCGAAATCAAAATCGGATGGACTTTAACACTGCCTGACTTCCAAAACTTGATCAGGCTTTACTTCTACCTAATGTATTTATGTGGTATGGATTTACTCTAAACTTGCCCCTTTCCTTCCTCCATTATTTTGCCTGCAATTAAAGTTCCCCGACGCACCGACTGGCAGTGTAGTGTGGAGGAGCGACAACTTCCTTTTAATTTAATCTTTTTTTGATTTAAACCGTCTAACTTTTGCCTGCCTTGTTGTTGTCTCCTTTTTGTTTTTTGCTTTTGCTCATCTCTGCCCACACGTCTTCCTCTTTACTTGCTAAAAACACAGCAAAAACTTATAATACGCGTGTCCGCTTTTTCCCACAAACACACACACACACACATACACGTACACAGTTTGCTCATTTGTACGGACCACTTCTGTTCCACGGCACATCGCCGAACTGCCGCACCGTGCGCTCCTGCCTCGCGCCGCCCGACGGCGTAGCAGCGCAGAAGCTGGCCGCATGTGTTTTGTGTGAATGTTAAACAACGGAATCTTTGCGAATCCTAAAAGTAAAGGTAAGTAAAGAAAGAGGTTGTATGATTGTTAAAACAAAAAAAATATATGAGCAAAACAAAAACCAAAAACCACCGTAAGCGGTGGTGACCTGGCCGCGGTGATGGGTGAAGAAGCGGTGTGTGGTGGATGGGATGGAACGTGTGAGAAGCGTGATGAAGGATGAAGTCGGGCGAACGATGGGGAAGAGCGGGGAGAATGATGAGAAAGTCGCTTGAACGGTGTGATGGGAGGCGGTTTGGCGATGATTTTTAAATGACACTTTGCACACACGCTGCTAATTATAGAACGACGAAGACGAAACTAAGAAAAGAAAAGCGCACAAGCGAAACAATGAGGCTTCTTTATGAAACGTTGAACGCGTACTGAAGTGAATAAATAATTTTGCTCGTTTCAAAAAAGCCTAAAAAAGAAAGAAAATGTTGACTAAAACATTGACTGACTCATGGATAGCGTGTGGCTTCTCTTTAGAGGCTCCTTTCTCTTTAAACGCTTTTAATGCTAAACTTCCAGACGTACACCTCGATGTACTGGCCTACACTTGTTTTCCTCCCTCCTCTCATTTAACAACCATTTTCTTCCTATCACAAACAAATCGCACTCCCCCCCCCACGGACGGATAGGAAATAGAAGGTTCCATCATTGCATGGTCGTTTGCGGAATTGCACACAGATTACGGATGAGGGCAGGGCAAAGGAAAACACGGGAGATAGAGCGAAAGAATCTAGAGCACAGCTGCTCGAGTTTCGAGGGCAGGTAGGCAGACGGAGACAGCGAGGGAGAGACAAAGAGAGGGAGACAGAGATAGAGGCAAAAGCGACTATTTACCACATGTAGTTCTCGGTTTGGGGCGCGCGCATCACACCGACACCGCCACCGAGCCGGCGATAGTTCATGCAGCCGCACAGGCGCCACTGGTTCGTTTCCGGATCGTACACCTCGATCGTCTTCAGGTAGGCGGTACCGTCAAAGCCGCCGACGGCGTACAGCTGACCGTTCACCACCGCTAGTCCAACCTGTGTTTGGGGCAAAAGCACATTTTCGTTTTAAACAATTGCCGTGCGCCAATATTCAGCAAAAAAAAAACTCGCAATCCACACTTACCCCACTGCGCCTGGACGTCATCGCGACGATCGGGCTCCACGAGTTGGTGTGCGGGTTGTACCGCTCCGCCGACGACAGCTCCATACAGTCGTCCCGCCCGCCGACGGCGTAGATGAAGTTGTTGAACACCGCGCAGCCGAGATGTTTCCTTCGCGTCGACATCGGGCTGACGGCGCACCACTTGTTCTGCCGCGGATCGTACCGCTCGACCGTGTTGAGCGGGCACTGCCCGTCGGAACCGCCGATCGCGTACAGGTAGCCGCCGAGCACGGCCACCGCCACCCCGAGCCGGCGCGTCGTCATCGGCGCCACCTTGGACCATTTGTTCTCCTTCGGGTCGTACCGCTCGACGTGGTTCAGGCACTGCACCCCGTCCTGGCCGCCGACCGCGTACAGGAAGCCGTCCAGCACCGCCACCCCCACGCTGGTGCGGCAGCTCGTCGTCGGGGCGACATCGCAGGACCACTGGTTCGTTTGCGGATCGTACCGCTCGATGCTGTTCAGGTAGCTCTGCCCATCGTGGCCCCCGACCGCGTACAGCAGATCGTTCAGCACGGCGACCCCGACGCCGCAGCGGCGCTTGCTCATCGGCGCCACCATCTTCCAGTCGGCCGTTTCCGGATCGAACCGCTCCACGGACGCGATCGCGTCGCCCGAGCACCAGCCACCGACCGCGAACAGCACCTCGCCGCGGCGCGTCGGCTTCCGCGGCCGGGTGCGCGGCCCCTGCATCAGCGGGCGCTCCTGCGGCAGCAGCAGATAGTTCTTCGCCTCGTCCACCAGATCGCGGCACGCTTCGTCCGACCGCACCAGCAGATCCGACCCGACCGTGCCGACCAGGAACTTGGGGCTGAGCAGCGGCATCCGGACGTGCTGCAGGACCTGCGCCAGGTGCTGGCGCCGGTCGGCCACGTTGTACTTCAACCAGGCCATTACCGCATTAAACACCTGCTCCTCCGATCGCACGTTCAGCTCGTCGCTGCAGATGATGTCCACCAGCTGGCCGACCGGCAGCAGCAGGAACTCCTCGCTCTCCATCACCTCCTGGAAGTTGTGCTGCGTGAACTTGTCCGCGATCCGGAGCAGCTCCCGGCAGGAGTGCGTATCGGCGAACGCCCGTATGCCGAGACAGTTCTCCGGGTCGAGCTGGCGCTTCAGAAACTCGCAGCAGATGTCCTGTATTTCCGCCAGCTGCAGCAGGCAGGCGGCCGGCAGCAGCGGCTGCACGTTCGACTCCTCCACCACGATGTGCGAGGTGTAGCAGAAGTCGATCAGCAGCTCCATCGCGTTCTCGTCGATGTCGCAGATCGTCACCTCGGTCTGGCGCGACTCCTCCAGCTCGCCGGTAAACATCGCCCGGAAGTACGGGCTGCAGGCGGACAGGATCACGCGGTGGGCGAAGATTTTGCGCCCCTTCACGTTGATCACGACATCGCACAGCTCCCGGTGGCGGCGCAGCACGTTCAGCTCCTGCAGCGTCACCCGGGGATGCTTCTCCGATGTGTGCGATAGTCTGCTGGAAGGGTTTTGGAGAGAGAGAGGAGAAAGGAAAATAGATCATTAGATAGATTTTGGAGTTGGACGAGGCCTCGCCGGCATCGCAAAGGCATCTACTACTACTAACCTCGCCGGTGACGGTGGCCGGTCCGATATGAGCACGTCACCCATTCTGTTACCCGCAAGGCGCAGCGGGGCAGAGGCCCAACCCCACACGGTATCTATCTGCAAAGAGGAAGAAGAAGAAGAAGAAGAAGAAGAAGAAGAGACGGTATGTTTAGAATGAATTTAACCGAGATGCAATCACTTGGTACGGAATGTGCAACCTTTTTCTTTTTGGGACTAAGGCCCGTTGCCATTAATTGCACAAAGGTTACTTGGACCATCAGAGAGGAAAAACCCAAAATCGCCTCTTTATTGTGGAGTGAAAATTCTTCCGTCCGCGAATGACGAAGCGCAACTAAAAACTGTAAGAACCTGTCCTCCGTGCCGTTCGATCCCGTGCGGGCCGGGGTAGCGGTAGTATTTTCTAACGTTCCTTTCCAAACAGGTTAATTCGTGCGGGTTCGCCAAAACGGCAACAGGCAAAGAACGTGGCAGCAGCAGCCGCGGTTCTAAAAACGAGTTCCCGAGATTTGCTTCCCGGCTGGTTTTTGGCCGTGCTGACGATGCGATGCAGCCGGACTCTGACCCGGTGTGGCGATAACGGTGCTCCCACTGGCGGGCTGCAGTGTTGTGGCGGTGTAAGTCCCCGCTTGCGCGCAACCAAGGTACAGTACAGTGTGTGACACAAATAATGCGTCATCGAATGAATTGGATTTGTTTGTACGAATATATTTGGATTTTTTTACGCTTTTAAAATTAATACATTGGAACATTAAGATTTGGCGTTATAAATTACGTTACAGTTAAAAAAGCCCTAATAATGTTTACCAATTCCATGTTTGTTTAAGGAATTGAATGGTCGTGCGTTTCAGTTTCATTTCTCCAGATATTATTATCGGATTTTTGTTGTATCTTCTCAACGCATCGTACCACCTTTTGATATAGGCCCGGGGTAGCGCCCAACCGATGTGATTTTATCGGACGAATTTTATACGAGATTTGACAGATAACGTCGGATGTGCGATTCGGTCGTACGACGGAATCAATATTTTTTGAAGCATGCAATTTTATCTGTCAATGTAATTATGTAGGTTATGGATGAACAATATCATTTTTTTTAAATAATTGATGATCTTTCGGAGTCGCAGGTGTCCGGAGTTGTTTGGAAGTCGTAGGAAGTCATCCGGAGTCGTGCAGAGTTGCCCGATGTCGTTCGGAGTTCCCGGTGGAAACCGGAATCAACCTGGGCCGTCCAGTGCAATGGGCTTCTGATCACGCATTTCATTACATAGTGTTGTTTTTGTCTTTCACTTTGCACTTCGTATACAGCCCTTTGCTACGAAGGCCGGCTCCGGCTGGCTCCGGGACGACTCCGATTTCAGACGACTCCAAACGACTCTGAGCGACTCCTGACGACGCGCGACTACACGAGGTGAATTATACAGCGAAATGAACTATTTTACAGATTAAATAACTGTCAGATAACGCATCACAGCAATCAGATGATGTGCAATGTAAACAAATAATGTGTACAAAATCGCAACTAAATACATTAAATGACTTCAATATCAAGCAATTCCTCAATTTCCAGCCAACAATTCATCATTTCCTCAAATTAGAGAGTGTTCTGCTTAAGAAGATACTCTTATTAAGTGAATTTTGAAAGCGGATGTTCAGCCATCCCCAACCCTTCAGCTATATCTGTCAGATATTTAACCTGTCAAATCAAAGTGTATGAAGATCCGGTGGTCTCATAGCCTGTTTTTCATAGCAAAAGTTGAACGTCACTTTTTGACAGCATGGGTGAAAACATTTCCCCAAACAAGCTTTCTGACGACTTGCCTAATACACAAACAATCTTAGAATCTTCGTTATTTGCACTGAAATATCTTAAAAAGCACTCAAAATATTTCTTATTATAAGCTAAACCAAATCTGAGCTAATTAAAATCCATTTTTGGATCAAAATAATGCCATCGATTAGGACACCAATGTGTACTGCGTATGTGTTACTAAGAACAAAGAGAACGGTTCCTATGGATATTCATTTCACCCATTCTGTCAAAAGGAGCTTTTTTTTATTCCGAAATTAGTTGTCAATTTGAATGGGACGAGACGACATGGTCTTCATACACTTTGTGTCAAATAGTTCATTTCGCTGTATTTTTCACCTCGTGTAGTCGCGCGGCAATAATTTCGGACAACTCTGGATGACCCCGGATGACTCCTAACGACTCCGGGCGTCACCAAATCCGGGAGACACTCGGCCGACTCCAACTCCGGATAATGCTGGGAGGACCTACCTTCCGGAGTACCTGGCGAAATTTTTAAGAACTTTTCTAAGTAGTATACAAATCTTTACACAATATTGTATAATCATTGTATCATTGTAACACATCCTTCACAAAATTAGCCACCAATTTCGTGCTGTAGACGATGCTGTGTACCGCACTGTACATTAGCGCAGATGCTATTTGCAAGGATTCTAGAGCAGCAGCAGCAGCAGCACACCATCTGCTACGCGTGGAAAACGGCAAATCGCAGAAGCCGGTGCGCGATGATGGTATTGATTGTTTCTCCCAGCCAAAGAAAAGGGGTGGGGGGGGGGATGATGGGTAACATTTCAACCCGTTTTCATCGTACCCCATTCAACCCCTCCCTCGAACCGTTGGTCCAGCTAGGTCACAGAATTATTCAATTTAATTTAATTTAGAGCTGCTTCTCCGCACAACCTCGCTCTTAAACATTCTGCCGATCCCATGTGCACACCCAATTTTCCACGCACACACACACACACACACACACACACACACACACACACACACACACAGTACGACACGATCCTTGACCTGGTGCGCCGGGGGAAGGGATGATTTTTGCACGAATTTAAGCCGCTGGTTGCACAATTGTAACCCCGTTTAGCCCTCACTCCACCCCCCCCCCCCCCCCCCCCCCCCGTCCCTCCTCACTACTTGCTTTACAATAGAAGAAACCCACCCACTTCTTACCTTTGTAACTTTTATTCACACCACGGTGGCGAGCGGAAGCGGGCAGCCCTCTCTTTCTTTCTGTCGCGCGCGCACACACACGGGCACACACACACGCACGCACTCACTCTATCTCGGGGGACCGCCCGTAAACCCTTTCCGTGCGCTTTGGCTACACCTTTTATTTTACGCGAAAAAAAAAACACACGCACAACACGGATGTGTGTGTGTGTGTGTGGATATCGCCGTTCGGATTCTTCTGCTTCTTCTCCCACACACACACTCTTCGCTTCCTTCGCACGCACGTCTTCTCGGCCCCTACCCTTCTGCTGCTGCTGCTGCTACAGCAAACCAAAAAGGGCACCGTTTCCTTTCTTCACCTCTCTTCACTGCACATCTGCCCCACAGTGTTGACCAGCGGGGGTGGTGGTGGCAGTAGCAGGGCGGCAGCACACACTGGAGGATGCTGGCGGGACCATCTTTTTCCCCCAAAAGCGCAATTACGCTTCCACCTTCTTCACACCCGAACCGCGAAACACTCTAGCTAGGGGGCTTTTCTCTTTTTTCACTGCTTTTCACGAACGCACACACACACACGCGCGCACACACAGCAGGAACACACTTTTGCACGCAATTGCTCACTGATGTTCCTGTTCTTGCTGGCAGCGCGGTCGTTTCGATTTCGATTTCGATTGTGTCGGCTACTTTGATCTGGCGGAAGATGATCACCAAACACTCTTTTCACCTTTAACACTGCAGCAAGGTGCAGTTTTCTTTTTTTCGGAAGGGTTCAGCTAGGTGCACAATTATATTTTCGTTCCCTTCCGTGTCGTACGCGAAAATGATGATGATGATGGGTTTGTTTGACAGGCGCGAGCGAGCGAAAAGGCCCAGCGCAGGCAGACGGGTAAGAGAAGTATTCAACCCGAGATGTCATAAACGCGTGCGCAGGAAAATTATTATTGTTTCGATTATTTCTCGTAAAAAGCAAAGTTTTTTGCTTCCAAATTCATCTCAATATTATGAAAATACTAAAATCTATTTTTTGGTTACTTAAAATTGCTTTTGTTCGTGTATTTTTCTAAAAATCAACACCATTCCCGCATCGTTGCGTTTGACAGCGGGACGTCCCACCGTGCCTGATCGGCTGTTGTTTTGTCAGGGAAAGAAAAAAAAAACAACAAACCGATTCCGTTCTTTGGAGAAGAAAGAAGAGAGAGTGTGTGAATATCGCTGGGTAGTGTGTTTGTGCAAACGTTCGGGGTTTTCGTAAATTCGCCGTGATAGAGCGTCCAGATTGAGGATCACCCCAGTGTCCACACCAGTCCGCCCCACCAATGGAGGCCGTGCCGCGGATGCCGATGGTTAGCTTCGAGCTGAAAACCAGCCCGGAGCAGACCAACTTTTCCTCCCTCAAGCAGGTAAGAGGGGTGTGCAGGAGGCGATGGGGGGTTGCAAATGAATCATCGTTTTCTATGGAGGACGTCACAGCACAGCCTGTCGTAAATTAAATTAGCATTTGCTGCAATGACCTCGCTCGTTCTTTATCTTCCGTCCCCGACAGTACATTGCGGAGTACTACCAGGAAGATCCGGCCTCGTACAGCAAGGAATGCTATCAGCTCGAGCAGCTCCGGGGTAATGCCGTGCGGCCGACGCGCGACGTCGACGGGACGGCCACCGTCCGCCGCTACTACTGCCAGCTCCACTCGATCCAGAACCGGTTTCTGCTCGGGGCGGTGAGCGAGGGCCAGCAGCTGCTCACCTTCCACTGGAAGGACCTGTACTCCGGCGCGACGCTCACGAAATGGAACCTCAAGTACGAGATGGCGGCCGTGCTGCACAACTTTGCCGCGCTGCACACGCAGCTCGGGGCGGCCGAGGGCCGGGCCGATCCGGAAAGCATGAAGAAGGCGTGCACCCACTTCCAGTGTGCGGCCTGGGCGTACGGGTACGTGAAGGACAACTACGCGCTGCTGCTGCAGGGCGACCTGTCGACCGAGCTGCTCATCTTCATGCAGGCGCTCTGCCTTGCCCAGGCCCAGGAGTGCATCATGGAGAAGAGCCTGTGCGACAACCGGAAGTCGGGCATCATCGCGAAGGTGACGGCACAGATCGTGAGCTACTACAATTCGGCGCTGGCGGCGCTGCTCACGCAGAGCGGGGACGACGGGCGGGTGCAGGACATTGTCGGCAGCAAGCAGTTCAAGGAGTGGCGGCGCTACGTGCGCTTTAAAATCTCCTACCTCTCCTGCATACTGCTGCTGTACCAGGGGCAGCAGTCGGAGGAGCAGCAGAAGATGGGCGAGCGGGTCGCGCTGTACCAGGCGTCGTTCGACAAGCTGGAGGAGGCGCGCAAAGAGTCGAAGGGGCTGGCGAACATTGAGCAGGTGAACGACGCGCTGCAGTTCACGATGGACGTGGTGGAGGCGAAGCGAAAGGCGGCGAAAAACGAGAACGAGTTCATCTACCACGAGGAGGTGCCGGATCTGAGCGCGATCACGGCGGTGCAGGGCGCGAACCTGGTGAACGGGATCGCGTTCAACGTGACCGACCCGGAAGCGATGGGCGAGGACATCTTCCATCGGCTGGTGCCGATGAAGGCGCACGAAAGCAGTTCGATGTACAGCGAGGAGAAGGCTACGCTGCTGCGCACGATCGGCACCAAGCTGGACGATAAGGAGGTGGAGCTGCAAACGTTTATCGACTCGCTGAACTTGGACGCGATTGAGGCGCCACGGGCGGCGGACGACAAGCGACTGCCCCAGGGGCTGGTGGATCGTTGCGCGGAGCTGCAGGCGAAACCGAACGCCATCAGCGATCTGGTGCAGTCGATGTCGACCCTGGCCGACACCTGCTCGGACGTGGAGCTAACGCTGAAGGAGATCAAAAACCTGCTCCGGCAGGACGAAATCCGCGAGGAGCAGTATCAGGCCAAGATCGGGCAGCGATCGAACGGTGGCGCTCACATGGTCGAGCTTGGGCGCGAGCTGGCCAAGTACCAGGAGGCGCACAACAAGGCGGGCGAAAGCAACGACACGCTGCGGAAGGCGATGGGCCTGCACGTGCACAATCTGAAGATACTTTCGCAGCCGCTGCCGGACATTAAGGCGCAGATCCCGGTCTGCACCGAGCAGTTCGACGAGGCGGTCTTCCAGGAGCTCAACACGATCGTGCAGAAGGTGAAGGAAATGAAGGTGCAGCGCGTCAAGCTGTACCAGGAGCTGCGGCAAAACATCACCGACGACGACATCACGTCGCAGCTGATCGCACTCGAGGGCGGTGGGTCGGAGCAGAAGCAGAAGATGGACGAGCTGTTCCGGAAGGAGCTCGGGAAGCACGACCAGCTGGTCGGTTTTCTGGAGCAGAACATGAAGGCGCAGGGAAACATACTGAAAGCGCTGACCGAGGTGTACGCCAAGTGTGCGCCGGCCCTGAAGAGCCTGTCCGATGTGAAAACGAAGCGCGATCAGTTCTTCTCCTCGCTGTCCGCCTCGTTCGACGTGTACGAGGATTTGCTGTCGAAGAGCGCCAAGGGGCTGGAGTTTTACCGCAAGCTGCAGAGCAACGTGCAGAAGCTGTACTCGCGGGTGAAGGCGGCCTGCGACGTGCAGGAGGAGGAGCGCAACCAGAAGCTAAAGTCGAGCAATGTGCTGAAACGGTCGTCGATCGATAGTAGTGGTGCGGTGGGAACGATCGGTGGTGCTGGGGGCATTTCGAGCACTGGAAGCAGTGGTGGAAGCGGAGGACCAAAGCTGAAGGACTATCTGAAGGCAGGCACCATCAGCTTGGGGTCTATAAAAGCGGCAGGGGTGGATAAGAACCCTGCGACCCATTTGCCTTCTGTACGACCTGCTCCGGTTGGTTCGGAAAGTAACGCGCCGGTGGTAGGAATGGCGGGAGGCGGTACGGGAGGGTACTATCACGATTCGTACACCAATTATCATCAGCAGTATCACCAGCAACAACAACAACAGCAACAGCAACAGCAACAACAGCAAATGCAATATGGAGGTAATTCCAACCTGTCCGTCGCAGGAACAGGGTATGATTACAGTCAGTACTCTACCCAGCACCAATCTCAGCCACAGCCATCTGCCACTGGCTCCACCGTTGCCACGGGATACGTGAATCCTGTGTACCAAAATCAAACCTCCACGAACTATTACTACAACAACAATCAGGCACAGATGCCTCAGTCATCGAACACTACCGGATACGACTACGGCCAGTACGGTCAACAGCAAATGCCCCCACCGGCTCAACAGCCCTCCCCAGCTCCGTCGGCGTCATCCGCTTCGTCCGACGTGACCCAACAGCAGGCCTCCTGGGGCCAGCTGAATCAACAGTTTTCTGCCATGAATCTCCAACAACCGACGGCGGATGGAAGTTACGCGAATCAAACCGCCGGCACGAGCTCCAATCCGGGCTATTCACAGGTAGCGGCTTATCAGAGCTCGGTTGGAGTTAACCAACAACAGCAACAACAACAACAGCAATATCCAACTGTATCACAACCCAACGCCTACCCCGCACCGTACCCGACATCTTCGAACGAATCAATGACGTCCGTGTCTTCGTCTCAAGATCCCGCCGCCTACGGAAACTACGGACAAACAGTGCCCCAACAGCCGCCGTATCAGCAGCCCGCACCGCAGCAACCGTACGGCGCCGGCTCCTCCACCACCCCGTACTACCAGCAAGCGCCTTATCAGACGGAACAGACTGCCTCGTACGGGTCGCATCCGGGCTATTCGTACAATCCGCAAACCGGTGCGTACGACTACACCAGCGGCTTCCAGTACGATTCGAACAACGCAACGGCCGGCTCGTACGCGAACCAGTACGTGTCCAATCCGCAGCTTGGCAGCAGCAGCATGGCCACCACGTACTCCGCATCCGGCCAAACAGCGGCACCAGCATCGGTCGACTCATCCGCCTCCCAACCGTATCAGCTTTCGACTGGTGGCACTCCAGCGCCCTCTGCGTACCCACAAGGACAGCCCGCGAATGCAACTTCATCCTACTACAACACAACCAGCGGTGCAGCAACCTCCGCCGGCTACTATCACCAAACGTCCACCTACTCCACCGTACAATCGAACCAGTATTTAGCATCGCAACCCGATCCGACCGCCGTTGTGCAGCAGAGCCCACTCCCGCCAGCGGCGCACAGCGCACCGAACGACCCCACGGCCAATGTGGCGCACTATTCGCATCACACCAACTCGTACGTGGACAGTACGGGATCGCAAAACACGACAACGACCACCGCATCATCATCATCCTCCTCCACCACCCAGCAGCAGTCGGTCGTGTCGCCGCAAACGACGCAGTCGAAAAACATTGACCTCCTCTCGGGGATTGATTTTTCGCCCGCGCTAGTCCCACCGATTGCGGCACCAATTTTGCAGCCACAACCAACGGCCGGTTCAATCGCGGGCAGCACCGCAGTCGATGGGAGTGAAGCAGCGGCCAGCGTTATTCTTACCCCAACGAAAGCTACGGTTGTGGAGAAGGCGGTTGTGGAGAAGGCGGTCGTCCCAGACCCGACTCAAACCGTTCCGACCGCTGTGCCCGCTGCGAGCTCGTCGGTGATTGGGGAGCGCAAACCAAGCCTGGACAACCTGTCGCTCTGCTCCGATCTGAGCTCCAGCTTCGACTGGGAAAGTGCCTCGGTGTGTGGTGCGACCGCTTCGGTGTCCGGTGCCGCCGCCAACCCGGCGGACAATGTGTTTCTGCGCCCCACCAAACCGGACCCGTTCGAGGACGGGGCGACGCTCAAGTGGTTCCACAAGGAGGTGGAGCGGTTGGAGAAGTTTGTCGAAACGAGCGGCGTGAAAACGCTGAACGGTACGACCCCGCTGGATAGCAAGTGGAAAGAGCTGCAGGATTTGCTGGTGAGTTTGGGGTCTAGTGATGGGACTCCGATAATTTCGAAACCGACTTAGGAAAGTAGGTCCGCTCAGCATTATCCGGAGCCGTTCGGAAGCGTCTAGAGCCGTCCGAAGTCACCCAGAGTCACCCAGACTCGGAGTCACCCGGAGTCGTCCGGAGTGGTCCGCCTAGTCGGCTTTTGAAATAAAGGCTTGTATGCTTGTAGTGCACCCGCAAAGATAAAGACAGAAAAACACAATGACATGAAATGCCTGTTCACAAGCACATTGTACAGGACTCCGATTCTGGTCGACTCCATTCGACCCTGGACGACTCCAAATAACTCCGACTCCGCTCGACTCCTTCAGCCTCCGGACGTGTCCGACTCCAAACGAATCCGGACGACTCCAGACGACTCCGACTCCGGGCAGAACTATTGGTTCCAATTTTGCCGGAGTCAGAATCGGACTAACAATAGCCAGAGTCGGATCGAAGTCGTGGGAGCGCTCCAGAGAGCACATCACTAGTTTGGAGTTTCAGAAGTAGTGATAGGAAAAATGAAATTTTCGTCGGAATTGATTCCAACTAGCTCCAAAGGTTTCTGGAATTGATTCCGGATAGTAGGTCCGGGACCAGTTTTCTCGAATCGATTCGGAAATTGGCCTCGGAATTGATTTCGGAATCAGCTCCGGAATCGCAATCGGCTCCGGAATTGACTCCGATATCGGTTTCGGAATCAGAATCAGTTCCGGAATTGGAATCGGTGCCGGAATCGAAATCGGCTCCAGATTCTGAATTGGCTCTTGATTGATAGCCACAAATAATCCAAATTTACTTGTAAACGATCTATTCTCATGGAGCTGATGGATTCCCGGGCTGATTTCGCTTCAGAAACTTCTTCAAAGAAACTTCAATTCAAAAACTGATTCTCATTCTGGAGCTAATTCCAATTATGGAGTCAATTATGATTCCGTTGCCCGAGCAAAGTTGCTATTCCTTGGCCGAGTCCAATCTGATTCCTGAATCGGCTCCGGAGTCGACTCTGGAATCAGCTCTGGAATTAGTGCAAAAGACCCGAATAATGACCCATTTTCCCATGCCGTAGGTAAAGGAAGAGGCAAAGCGGCAGGTGAGCGTGGCCCGCCTGTTTCCGGAAAAGAATCGCTCGATCGACTGCGTCCCGTACGACCACGCCCGCGTACAGCTGTCCACCGATACGGACAACTACATCAACGCGGTTTACGTAAAGGTGAGTTCGTTTGTTTCGTTTGAAGAACGCTTAAACAAGGAAAAGCTAATGTGGCAACGGGACATGATCGCGAAAATTCTACTTGATAGCGATGGAAGTGGAAAAGAAGTCTTTATTTGAAACAACAAACCAAAATCGATTCCTTGGACTTCGTGTTTAATTTTCCTTCCGTTCTTTTTTTCAAACGTTTTCACCTTTTTTAAACAAACCAAAAAATAACTAAAAGTTTCAAAAGGATTCAAAATTGGTAAGTTTAAGTTTCCCCACCCGGCCTCGCCACTTTTGCCCTTTATTATACCTGGCTAGCTTCATTTTCCACCATACAGATCATAAAACGCAAACAGAGTTGATTATTGTTTGAAGAAAAGCGGAGCTTGTTTTGTAGTAATATTATTACCATAAATTTGTTCTCCCTCTTCCCACACAGGACCTTGGGTTTGGCTGCCCTCACTTCATTCTCGCCCAAGCGCCGCTACCGAACACGGTGAACGATTTTTGGAACATGATCTGGTCCCAGAAGTCGAACGTGATCGTCTGTCTGCATACCGCCAACGAGGTAAGCTGTGTGCTTTTGCTGCATTTTAGCACAAAATTAAGCAACTATACAACGCTCTCTCCGTCCTTCCCCCACCTTCTCTAAAGCTGCTGGATCCCTTCTGGCCCACGGAAGTCGGCAAAGAGCTTAGCTACGGTGACGTATCGGTAACGCTGATGAAGCAGTTCGACCTAACGCACTGCACCGAGCGTACGCTGCGCATCAGCATGCTCGGCTCGGACTACTCCCTGACCGTGGCACTGTTGCAGCCGAAGCTGTGGCCTAAAAACTCGCCCGAACAGATACTGGGCGTGGCGCAGAACCTGATCGACTCGTACCGCCAGTACAACCAAGAGCAGAAGCTACCGCTGCAGCTGCGTCCGCTCGTGCTGAACTGCCTGAACGGGACCGATCGGTCGAGCCTGGTGACGGTGGCGATCGTCACCATACTGGCGACCCAAACCAGGAAACCGCTGCTGATAAGTATGTGAAAACAAAACCAAGAGCGGGACAATTTCACGATACATTAACTCACTTTTGCCTGTGGCAATTTTTGTTTTGCAGATGTGATCGACATTTGGTACCGGATCTGCTGCCAGCGGAAGGGTGCACTGCGCGATCCGAACTTGATACAGCTGTCCTATCAGATCGTGCTTAATAACGGGCATGGCATACTGAACAAACGTAAGCGCCGGGCAGCTTTGAGCGATTGTTTCTTTTTTTTTCAATTGTTAACGTGTTTCATCTACTCCATTTCCACTGCGACAGGTGGCATACTGACGTCCTACCAAATGAAGTCGGCCCAGGTGGCAAGCAGCACCGTCAAGGAGGAAGCCAACAACGATCCGTTTAAAGATCTCGATCCACTGTGGAAGCTGAAGTAGTGTAGCGCGCGCAATAACGGGGAGGGATCGTTTGGACTTCCCGACGAGATTGCTGTGATTGCTGTTTGAGCAGCTCGCTTGCTGCTGACTGCTCGAGGGAGGAACTGATCCAGTTCAATTCCCACAGGAGAGCAATGGGAAGAAAATTCTCTGTTATTCATTGCATGGACCGCTTGAAGGCGCGCATCTTTTGCACCGACGCTATTTAATCATACTCTTTGCATTGCAGCAATTATTCCATTTTTATTCAAACGGTCTACACAATTCTATTTCGACTATTATTCCAAATTGTTGACCATTTATTGGGGTGTATAATGTATAATGTAAACGTATATTTATTTATATTGCTGGGCAGCGGAATGAGGAGCAATAATATGTTGGATGCACAGCACACCACCACCACTTGGTTGGAAGGGAGTTGTATTTAAGCATAATAGACGCAATTTTATTTTCGTTAAAAGAAAGACACGGAGAGAGAGAGAGAGAGAAAGCGAAGAGAAGAACAAAGCGTGAAAAAAAACGAGGTAGAAGCCTAGGTTTCTTCGTTTGGCAATAAACTATATCTATTATTTCTATCGTAAAAGGACATCAACGCCTCTGCTACCCACGCTTACGCTTGTCTGTGAGAAAGAAAAGAAAAAAACACTATTTTAAAAAAAACATTAAAACTCTCCTCGCCCCTTTCGCGAAAGAAACAAAAACAAAACAACGACCACACAACATTTATCAAAGAGCTGGTCCGGTTGGATGACGGGATGTTGGTGGACCGTTCACAAATCAGCTACCCCTAACAACAAGGCCGTTCATTCATCATTAGCGTCGACGCGATTCAGGTCATTTCAGGATCACTCTGCCCCCTTTAACCACTGATGCCGTCCGGATGAATATGCATGTTTGCCGGAAGGGTGGCAGCGCATAAATTACCGCCATTGTAGGAATAACAACACAGCAATCACTACCCGAAATGCGTTCAAGGATGCATTCGATTTAGGGTTTTTTTTTTGTTTCGCCTCTTGCTATTGTTTTTTGTGGATTTATACCGAACGGGAAAAGGGGTTTTAAATGGGTGGTGGAAAAATATTAAGTTAAAAAGAACATTTATTGTAAATAATTATAAGATTACTAAATTCATTTGCCATCTGAACTTAATGTGTAAGCGTGAGAGGTGCCCGTTTGTCAATAAGCGTCCCTCTTCGCAACAGGTCCTGTGGCGCAATGGATAACGCGTCTGACTACGGATCAGAAGATTCCAGGTTCGACTCCTGGCAGGATCGCAAATTAAAGTTTTTTTTTCAGTTAATTAAGAAAAATAATTTTGTTATAATATCTAGAAAAAAAAACACACACACACAAATGATCCATTACAATTAATCGAATGTTTTCCTTTCTCCCTTTATAGACACTTTTCAATCCCGCTCCCTTTATGGCTCCTCTCTCACTGTGCCGTTTCTCTCTCGCCCTTTCTATCTCTTTCCCGCGCGCTCTGGCAGCCGTTCGCACCTTCCTGCTTTAATGCCCTTTCATTCACGCGTCACCCATCGGTTCGTGCACAGCACGGCAGTACTCGAACGCCGTACAAACAGTAACGCGCGCGGTTTTCATTCCTCTCCGGTTCGCAGCGAGTTTCGCGAACACGCGGCAGTCGCGCCGCGGCAAGACAAAAGCGAACCACACGGGGGAACGTTCGCGCGCCCGCGCGCCATAAGACTTTCGATCTCGTCGTGACCCCGAATTTTGAGCGTTTCCTGTTCCTTCCCGCAGTAGAAAGTGTGGATGCCTGTGCTGTGCGAGAGATGTGTGTTTGCGCGTTTGCATCTTGAAACCTCTTGAAACACGCCGTCCAGCTGTGAATGTGAAAGAAAGGTTACGTGAAGAGGATTGTTCGTGCAAAGAAAAGTCCCTTTTTCCAACTGTTTGTGTATTTGTGTGGGAAGCAAACTCCTGCAAAAAGTTACCGTGCATAATGCAAATGACGAGTTGATAAAAAAACGGTAAGAGCTGCACACAGTGGATTGCAAACGTTGCGTCTTAGTAGGCGCGACGTCTTAAGTAAAAACAGAGTACAGGAGCGGGCAACATCGTCACACACACACACACACACACACACACAATCGACCGTCGTCGGCAGGTTTTAGTGCATGTGTTAGTGAAGAAAAAGAACAAGAGGCGTGCGATCTTTCCTACCCTCCCCCCTGCCCCAAGCAAACAGCGCGCGACGAGGCGAAGATTTTGAGGTCAAGATTGAGAGCATCTTCATCTCGCTCCACAGAGCTGCGATCGCGATGTTTCGTTCGGTGTTTCGTGGCGGCGTTGATTATCGCGGTGTGCGTCAGCCGTGTGGAGCCGCTGTGCTACACAGCTGTGCCGTTGTTTTGTTTGTTTATTGCAGCACCCGTTGGTGGAGGGGAGAGAGAGTAAAAAGGGGGGGGGGGGATGTGTGGAAGCTGTGAAGGACAGCGGTCATCGCCGCAACCGGGGATGGAGAGATGATTCGGCAAGATTTTACACAGACCGTCATGGGAAATATGAGCTTTTCGAAGTAAACCTGCGCGTGTGGATGCTGCGAAGAAATGACTTTTAAATCATTTTTTGCATCATTTCTGTTACACGCTCTCGCAGACAGACTGCAGTCGGAAGAAAGTTCCCACTAAAGCTAATTAAAATGCATTCCACCTCAGTGATAACATCATTCGAGAGTAATAATTTACCCCCATCGAATCAGACGAAACTTTTTTTCAAAACGTGGACACTGTCGTGTATCTTATCGTGTACCGTGTGTATCGATATCGCACAGAAAATTCCCCGCTTCATTTGTTTACCCAGCTGGAACTGCTCCAGAAGACGGACGACCTCACGACATTACGTCGTCGACGGGTTCCGCCTTTGGGGGACTGATCGGTGACGAGTGTTTGTTAGCACGCCTCAGTGTGCCTTTCACTTGTAGTAGTGCCTCAGAACCGCGATCGTGGCTAGGTGGAATTTATTAGGTCGCACAAAAAGCTCAGTGTAAATCTAACGAAATTGCTTGAGTGATTATGGGTATAGTCAAAAAGTGTTGTCCTATAGGGATAAACACCTTATAGATATGTGTTTGAGGAAAATGATGTATGATTTTTAATTAAACGCCAAAAATATTATTATGTTATATTATTTGTTTGTTTCAAATGTAAAAAAAATATAACTTTGGCAAACAAACACGGTCGTGGGTTTTGTATTGTTTGTACCTCAATAGTGCACAACATAAACGGAACGCTAGTTTAAATATTGTGATGCTTTTGGGTTCGAACAATTAACTTTTCATCATGCCTAAAACTAACACCCAACTAAGACAAAAAAGGAAGCGAAAGAACATACCGCTTCTCAACTAGACATGGGTGGAATTTACAAAAGCTAGGTAGCTAGTTTTCCGAATAATTGCGATCATGTTCAAAGTCACCTTCCGAAGGTAGGTGCAATCAAAACCGATGTGAATCGGCCGGAATCGTTCAGAATCAACTGAAGTCATCGGAATCTTTGGAAGTTTCCGACGGCGAAATCATTGAAACTATCGGTATTGTAGGAATCTTTGAAATTTGAACCTTTTTCAGGATTTCTGAACGATTCTGAACAATGCTGGAAGGTTCTAGACGGAGCGGGCGATTCCATTTCTCTGGAGTCGGAATCGGAGTGAAACCGTTCATTTGCTCAAGAGAATTAATCGCTATTCTCAATACATTAGATAGTTTGTAATGAATTTGATTTGTTCTTGCAAATTGATGTTCTTTATTGTAGCAATTTTCGTTACAAAACCAATATAAGTTTAAATACCGACACCCGGAAGGATCAATCCCCATAAACCCCAGAAAGGACACTAAATTTATACTTTCGAAGAAACAGACTCTAGTAATGGCATTCAGCAAAGTTCGGCCCTAAAAATAACGTTTTGCAATTTCATTTGCATGGTCCACTACGTGAAAGGAGCGTTTCCAGACTCGTTTTTATTGCACTTCTGCAGATTAGAACCTCAACTTAATCAATTAAATTTTTAAATTTTTGTAGCTGTGCTAAACATTACATAATCATTTAAGAGCATTTCAAGCTGGCAAGCTTGCATTTTTCATTCTAATTTATTATCATATTTCATTATTATGGTATCGTTCATCTATTCTTATCAGCTACGAGAAATTTAAAAAGTTCAATAGTACATTTTTTGGTAAAAGTAAGGCTCAGCCCTCTACGTTACATTGGAGAAGCGTTACATCCCTTAAAATAT
>KB668122.1:323585-354794 GCA_000349065.1 Anopheles quadriannulatus | reverse complement strand
GAACTAAATATAAAATTTTATTTACTGTCATAATACTTTACTACAAACGATAAAAACTAATAATTTCTGCAAAAATAATTTTATCCCGAAATTTGTTCTAAACTGCCCATTGTGCATGGGTGTGTGTGTGTTTTTTTAATAAATTATATTGTGCCTACTTTAGTCGACGCACTCTACTTGTTCGCCAATATCAGGGGCAATTACACGGAAAGAGTTCCGTTGAATTGCTGATAACGCGTCAGGGTTATTAGTGTACATCACGCGGTGTCATAAAACACCACTTTTACTGTCACCTGTCGGCACTTAATCTGGGAGCAAATCGCAGATAATGCCATCCAGTGATAATGCCATCCCGATACTCTTAGTAACTGCCAACCGATAGACATTGAAAAGGGGAGACATGATTTACTGAAGTGTGTGGGACTTGTTGAAGAATGTATATCCGCCGTGACATTACACGATCCGCACCAAGACCCACGTACAACTACACTCAAAGTTGCCATTTCGTAATGCTGTTTCTATCGCGGATTCAATTTACGTCACATCTACGTGTACGAAGGTACTGGAAGTGGAAGAAGCATTAGCGACAAACAGAGCCTCAAAGAACTGCTTCTCGGGCAGGTAACTCCGTCCTGAGATGCTTCGCTCCCAGAAAGAATCGTGATGTTAATTTTACCGATTGAATCTCCAAAACCGGTTTCGGAACTTGATCAATGTCGTGTTTTTGTTGTTGTTGTGGTTGCTGCTGTTTGTTCGATGAAGGCAAACGTTCGCTTTTGGAGGCTGCGCGTTTGTATAGCCCCACGCGAGACAGCGCTCCTCCAACGGAACGCCTTCGAAGAGCTCTGAGCTCCATGCCTGACTTAATGAAGTAGGTGTGTGTGTTTCTTTTTTTTGCATGCTTATTTCAAATACCAAGGTTTTCCAGTCCCTGCAGTAGGTCTGTAGGTCTAAAAAGCTCCGCCAACAATCCAACTGGGAGAAAGAGAGAGAGAGAGATGAGCGGTGTATTTCCCACCGAGTACGACACTAAGATTCTCATCCATGTGAAATGGTTTGAGCCTGTCGCTGTGACGAAGTATTGCGAACAATACTGCAACACTTCACCTAAAGCTCGACACCATCATCATCATTATTATCTTTACACGATCACAGAGTGCTGTTAGATCGAGTTCTTCCCCTTTCGGTTGCTTATCATTGTCCGGTCCGGGTTCGTGGAATCTTGCCAACCATTACACGCTAGTGTCAATCAGTTCTGTACGGTCACGGTGCCCTTACAGTTGATTGCCAGTTTGCTGGTTTGCAAGTTGACCCACGGATACCGGCGGGGGTCAGCGTTAAGTGATAGATCTAGTTACTCTCGCGCACCAACATTAGCAGTTCTTTGTGAGCGTGTGCGAGACATTCGAGTCTTCGAGATGGTGCAACGATGGTGGTGACACTGTGATGATCGAAGCCTACGCGACGAAGACCTATTGCCTATTTCAAGATGAGAAATAGTTCAATCGTACGATTGCTGTGAAGAAAAAGGGTGAAAGTCTATATCTTTTGATATTGGTAAGGAATAGGGACAGGTGGGGCTTGATGGGCCCTTTGTTCTTAGGTTTTTTTATCAGAGCTAGTTTTAGGAATTTTTTTCATATTTGTATTTGGAATCAATAATAATCATTACATATTTAAATATTTCACAATCGTATGATTGTTTCCATATTTTAAGCTTATACAACTCTTGTTGTTGTATTAAAGCAATTATTCACTATAATTTGACACATTCTATTCAGCATGACAAATGCTGATATCTATTTTGAAGCTGTAACATTGTGAATTGAACTCTAATTGTTCACATAGGTGAATGGAATGTTGAATGGCTGAAGGTGTTCAGTAATATAAATAATGTAAACGATTTAACTATGGATTTTTCATATTTTATATTCTGAATAGGTCAATTATGCCAAAATGTTGTTTGAGAAATTGCATAGTGATTTATCTAATCGATCGAATAAAGTTTTTGTTCTATATTGAAATGGCCATAATAACTAATAACTTATAAAGGGTTTCAAAGATTTTTTTTGTTGTTTCCCGAAAGTTGTTGGCTTTCCATATATTTTTGGTGTATTCCCACGATTTTTTTACATTTCCCAGATTTTTTTTGTTCAATTGTATTGATGTCCAACGGGACGATGCCAATAAATCGTGGGAACGAACAGAAAATCTATGGGATACGATTAATAAATCGTGATACGAGCAAACACAAAATACGGGAACCAACCAATAAATCGTGGAAAACCCTGTAAGGTTCAATGAAATGTAAACAAACAATAATTTAATCTTATCATCACCTTCAAGACGTACTCTTTGTACTACAACAAAAACAATTATTTGTCTTGCAAGGACATGGTGCCCCAATCTCCCGTAGCTCTAATATTATTCAGCAAACGTCATACTATCTACGGTACGGCACGGTTAGAGCATTGCATTTAAAACCATCTTCTTATTATTAGGTGCACTGCGTTTAGTTTCTTGTGTAGTGTAGCATTACCATTCGCCCCTTGCAATGAGGGCGATAATTTACATTCGTTGCGCTTTGTACGCCCCGCTATTACGCCGACAATCAATTTGATTTGATTTGTAATCAAGATTTCTATTCCAAACACGTGCTGAACAAGCTTTTCTGAGGCAGCTAAAATTGATTAATTGTAAACCCACCGCAGTGGGTTGCTTTTTCTCCCCCGACTTACAACAAAGAAGATGACAACAAGTAGTGCCAATTGCCAGTGCAAAATTCATCCAACCGAAGCCATTGAGAATGCGGCCTTTTCTTTGCAAAGCTGCAGCTCAAACCATTGTAAGGTTTCGGGCTTTTGGGTGGGACATGCGAGATGAATTCTGGAACAGTTGCTTCAATAAGATTCTAACAAAAGGCTCCCAAAATCAATTTAAAACATTCTTTCACCACAAGCGAACCGCCTCCCCCGGTCGAGGGAAGCTCTAAGATGAAACGTTTTCTGAAACGCCATCCATCTCCTCCCCAAAAAAAAAAAAAAAAACGGTTCAAACGGCCCCAGTAACGCTTGACTGATCTGGTGGTGTTTTAATTTAACAACTCCCAGAGCGAAGATTGAAATGTTGCTCTCCCTCGCTCGTTCACTGTCCCCATGATGGCCCGGTACGTTTTTATCGATGGTAAACATTGTTTAATCCTTTCATCCTGCCCCCGGCCATGGAGGAGGTGTGTAAAGCGTCACACTATATAAATAATGTATAAAGCTTTGGATGCACGAAATGCACGCCACACCGAGCACAGCCAGCAAACATTGTCAGCGAAGGCACCGCCGACGATGACGATGACAACACCACAACCACCACCACCTCCACCAGCGTGTGATAAGTGGCAGTTTAACGACACAGGATCTTGGAGGACACAGGAGAGACAGTAATGCCTTCAGGTCAAGACGGCACACACACGGCTGTACACTGTGGGAACGTATACGTGAGATCCTTCAGGATGTCATCCCGAGCGCCTAGGAGAAGTTCCTGCCAGCCAAGACGGCTTCATGAAAAATGCAAACGTGCATCCCCGAGTGCATCCTGACGGTGCAATTCTCCTTCGTGTGAAGTGTGCTCCCATGTGCTCCACTGGCCCGGTTGGTGGCCGGTTTGGGGCATTGGGTTGAGCGAGCAGCGAGTGTAAGCGGAACACGGTGTGTACTTACAAGCAAGAGATGCCACTTACTCTGCTTAGATGAACGACCAGATTGTTTCCGCCGCGTTTAACCTACCCGCCGAGACACACCGACGCTGTTGTAATGGCATAGCTTGAGTGCCGAGACTACGCTACGCTTCGCTTCCCATCGGGATTTGGAGTAGTCTTTAAAGAACGAGCCGAGTTCTGGTGAGACTTTAAGTGGAGGAATCCACGGCCGCACAGTGTACGATGGGTTAATTAATGTTAATCGAACTGAGAACGCACACACACACGTACACTCGTAGCAAGATGATGGATTAGTGAAAGTCCACAGGCATTGCATTGGGATGGGCAGAAGAAAATGCCTATAGGAAATATCTCCGCATGACCAGCACTGCTCGTACGAACATACTCACTCACCAACCGTTCCGGGAAGCGGATGACCGTAGCGAACCTTTTCGCTGGTAACTGGTCCATGACGCGGGACACATCATCGGCCTCGGCTCTCCCCGGAGGGTGACAAATCGGTCAATCAAATTGGATAAGTTTTAGATGAACCTTAATTAGAGCGAATCGTTACGAATCATTGGAGAGGGTGCGAGATCTCGCTGCGCTGGCAAGATTGTAGATTTCTTTTCCCTGGGCAACCTAACGACAACGGGCGTGTGTGTGTGTGTGTGTGGACCATGAATTTTGAATGTGGCATGTGTGATGCATATATAGGCAGACGATTTAAGGCACCATTTTTCTGACCCACCCAACCGGGACGTAATAACGATGTGTAACAAGATGATGCGACAAAGCGCATCCTATCATTCAAATAAATGGTTGGTTAACTGTGTTGCCTGCATGCAAGGTGTAGGTGTAATGTTCGCAAAAAGGATGAACATTAAACCACCCGTTTAGCCAGCATTGTGCTGCAGCAGCGCAAGCGTGAAAAATGGGTTGCTAATTCGCAGCTCTCGTGATTGTTTTCGTTGTGGCACGTTCACACCGGAACCGCTCGACACTTTTCAAGCTCGACAGCCTGTCCGTCAGCCACTGTCAGCCGGTGATGGTTTTAAGCGGTAATTTAAGTACACACCGGACCCGACACAGCACACCGGACACACAGGAAGGAAGACGGCAAAACGATTTGATCACCCAGCCGCATGGGAGTTCCGGGATTTTCGATCCAGTCACAACGGTCACAAGCCGTTTAACGGCAGGCTGTTGGCAAGTGGAGATCTTTGACGGAAAGGGAAAACAGTAAATTGATCGTTTAGATTGGTTTTGATTAGACGAGCCACACGACCAGGAAATCAATTCCGTAGGCCACCAATTTGGGCTATTTTAAGAACCCTTTTGGGGCTTATAGATTGAAACATTGTTCAAAGATTGATGCTTTTATTAGGAGGTTTTCGATCAATACGTTTTATTTTGGTTTATTTTAATAGGTTTGATCTTTGTACCTCTAAACGCCCCTTTGTTGTGAAAAGGGTGATGTGGAGGAATATCTTCTTTAAACAATTGAGATATAATGGGTGAAAATAAGCTTTAAGAACCAAACAATTATGGACCAAAGTTCTTTTTGGTACTGAATATTACTTAACATTCTTAAGTATTATTGCTGAAATCATCAGATTTATAAGAAGCTCTTATACACTTAGCTCTCGTTATTCACCATAGATCGAGAGCTGAAACAGTACCAAGGCTAGAGAGATTTGTTATAAAACTAGACCTATTACTAGGGACGCTTTTAGCCATACATCTTACTACTTACGAAGGATGTGTCTACGCTATCTATTCCACCTCTGCTTCCGCATTTCATAACCCAAATACGGCTAGTGTTCGTTTCGCGAATCCTATATTTAATTTGACTCTTTGAAGATCTCTCTGAGATCTGAACAGAGTGAGCAGTTCTGGAATCTCAAGAGTGGTCTTGTGAAATTCAAATCCTTAATTACTTCCTTCGTAGCTATAACTTTGGTAATGCGGTAACTTAAGCTTGATTAGCTTACATAAGACCGATATGATATGATCACGCGGACCAAAGATTCATAATATAATGCAGACGCAGAGTCAATTGCTAGATCTATCTACCGTATCCATAACTAGATCTGTGGAAAGCAATCTGTTCTTAAAGATGGGTCATACTTTTGACAAGTCTTATTATAGCTGTAATAATGTATGTTTGTCACGGTTTGTTGGACTCCAGAATGGACGAATCTCTAAAGATTCGTGACTCTATCAAAGCGGGAAAATTGTTCTGAGATATAAACTTTGAATAATTTATTGATATATTTGAATTAGATTCATGAATTAGAGTGTAATTTTATACTACTTTATAGTGTGTGTAAGTGAAGCTCCTTAAACAAACCCCTTTTCTAAAGAGCCTTGAAGATGTTTTTCTATGCCAAAGAAGCCACGGTTTATTATTTTCCGAATTTCCTCACAATATCCTAAAAATTGCCCCAGCTCCCAGCAAATACTCTTCTCGATAAGCTCTTAAATTACGTCCTCAATTATACCCAGCATAAAGCATATGCTCTCCTTGTGCATTTAACCGCCCGGTTACCCAAAAAATCGAACACACCCTTATAATTCGACATTATTGAACGGCTAGCCACGGTATGACCGCTTTTGTTCAGCAATTAGCGAGATACGAGATACTGGCTGCTTCTACCATCTCCACCACATCTCTGTAAACTGTTATCAAGCGTGTTTGCGGGCAGGTAAAACATGCTGGTTTAATTGAACCTCGTGTACACATTCGTTGGAACAGGCAGCAGGAACTACATCCGCACGATAAAAAAAAACACACACACTGCGACTCACACGCAAGACGCTCCAAATTTCTTCCAACGCAATGGAAAAGAAAATAGTCTGCTAGGTGAATCGACAGAAATAAAAATGATTTTCTCGGTCGTTTATTTGTCTGGCGGAAGACTTACTTTAAAGTATTTCGGTTCGAAAAAATGTGAAATGTACTTCCATTCGATTATATCACCTTCCAAAGTGGTGGAATGTTACCATTTATCTGAGTGGAACACTTTCGGGCGGTGAAGTGTTTGTTCAGATGGGTGGTAACACTTGCAAACGGAGCTCTGTGTATTGCGTGGCAAGAACAACAGTATCGTGACAAGTAAAAGCTTCTCTGGTAGCGCGAGTCTTTTTTTGGAGTTCTATCGGGTCTTACACGAGCATGGATTTGTAGTTTAGTCACTGCAAGACAGCCGACGTGTGATCGAAGTGAGATCTTATAAGCTTAATGTCCCCGGACCTCGTTAGTGTAGTATCGTTGTGAGCTGTATACTAAAGATCGTGGACACTAACAGTGTGACTTGGGTGTGAGAACGAGACGAAGGAGAGCCCTTCAAAATGGCAGCATCCACTGGCAACAGCATCGAGATCGGACATTCGGATCAGGTAATTGTGTACTATTGATTTTCCTACATAAAAAAGCATCTAAGAGTCTCATAAGCGTCTTATAAGAGGATAAAAGTAGCCCGTGTAAGGTAGTAAATCAATCAATTTAATTCCACTGCAAATCAGAGTCGCACAAAGGCGGTGTTACTCGAATCCACTTTTCCACATGCACGATCGCGGTTGTTGATCGCTTCTTGGACACCTTTTCGTCGCCTTGCGTCATAACTTTTTTTTTTGCAATTGCATAATAGAACAAACAGCTCCCCCTCTCGCTCTCTCTGTCCTGCTCTGTCTCTTGCTCTCTTTATTTAAACACACACATACATAAAACCTCCAAATGGTCGCGTGTTGCGTAGTGAGCGAAATTGTAAATACGCGATCAATCCGTAAAGTCTTCAGCGCGCGGGCTGGCATGTTCGCTTACCATCGGCGTTCCATGGCGTTTAGGTTCGCAATTTCCTTGCACGGCATCAGTGCCGCCGTGTGCGTTGATCGTAATACACCACCACTACCACCACTTCATCCCATACTTCAATCCCCATTGGCCATCGCCACTCGGTCTGGCTGGTGGTCAACGATCTTTTCGCCACTGCGTTTCATGAACAAATATTTTGCTTTTTCGGGTTTTCTTTCCAGATGGTAATGCATATATTTGTGGAGTGTACAGCCAAGGCTATTACGTGCCAGGGTACCGTGCACTACTCCAGCGCGAAACGAAATGGGGCCAGGCTCGATGTGCCTGGCGTACAAATTGAAGCGATCTAAACTCAACAAATTTGGGTCGCAATGCACTGGCGGACAACACGCGGCGTTAGCCTTCCGTGCACAGTACACTTTCCGGATCGGATTCACTTTCCCTTTCCACGAGACACACAGCGGCCACACCGACCGTGCAGGGTTCGGAAGTTCGAACGGTTATGAAACGGTGTTCGTGGACAGGTTTTTCGTGACCGGTTGTGCGTGTTTGCACGACGCAGGCTTACGTCGCCCGTGTTAAGGGCAATGGAAAGAAAACCACTGCAATGTCCGTTAGGGCCATCAAACCGGAGGAAGTTACTACCTTGGAATGATGTGGTAGCAACAGGTGACCTGCAGACGGGATGTACATGACCATCCACGATCATCTCCAATTAGCTATGGGAGCTATGCCTAATCGGGTGCCTCTTCCAAAGATCATCATACCCGATTGGGCTAACGAAACGCAAGGGGTTTCCCTTTTCTTAATTGGTGTTTGCGCTATTTGCGATAACATTGTTTCAACAAACACCTCCTTCTTTATCGGACCAGATAAGGAAAGGCATGATAAAGAAGCGCTAGTGTTTGTGTGTCGTTTAATAACCGGGCCGGATTGTTGCCCGACAAAGGACGTGACGAAAGCTGTCCAAAGAGGCAATTAAAAGGTGTGACAAAGATTATGATGGATGTGTAATTTTCGGCGATTCATCATGAGATTCGTTATGTGGCTTGGTGGTGTTGTAATTTAAGATTGAAACAACAGATGGAAGCGCTGATTAAAACTGATTGTTGCCTAAATAGGTTGGAATTGATGAACTGTGTTCAACGCTTCAAACTATGCAACATGTGAAAGATAAACGCTGTGGAAATAGTTTAGCAGTAGCAGTAGTGTGTTAATCCAATAGGACCATAGTAGTGAGTGGTGACCATACCATAAAAATAGAGCTATTGGATTAGACAAAGATATTAAATCTTATACAGAGCAAAATTAATTATCCATAAACACCTTATTTATAAGATCCTTGAGACTATTTCAGTTTGTTTCATGTTCTAAAAACGATTGCGTAAACAGTTAAACAATTAATAATCCGCTGCAAAATCCAGGATCTCATACCAATGGAGTATCTTTTTTTCCATCTTTTAGAGGAGATACTAAGGCTTGAAATTTTAACATTTTTTTTTCTTTTTTCTTTAAGAATTTGAGCAATTTACACTAGCCCACTTGCCTAGTGTATCTTTGGTCCTAAAGCTTCTTGAACACCTTTGAGAGTAGTGGTGGGAGCTCGGAATCGGACCTACCCGATTCCGATTCCGTGTTCGGAATCAATTCCGGAGTCGATTCCGATGCTGGAATAGATTCCGATTCCGGAGCCGATTCCGGAGCCGATTCCGGAGCCGTTTCCGGAGCCAATTCCGGAACCGATTCCGGAGCCGATTCCGGAACCGATTCCGATTCCGGAGCCGATTCCGGAGTCGATTCCGGAACCGATTCCTATTCCGGAGCCAATTCCGGAATCATCTTTGGAGCCGATTCCGGAGTCGATTCCGATTCCTGAGCCGATTCCGCAATCGATTCCGGAAACTGATTACGGACCTACTATCCGGAATCGATTCCAGAAAACTGCGGAGCTAGCCGGAATCGATTCCGACAAAAACTTTATTTTTCCCATCACTATTTGAGAGGAAAGATCCGTGTGTTATTCATGACATTCATAGCTTAAAAATTCTGATTTGATGATACGATTGCAATAAATGGCTCATCATAATCTTCAGCACCAGCTATCGCCAATATGGTATGACCTATCGAGATTTGGAGTATAGAAACTGCATCCATCTCGTATCACCTCAATAGTATATTTACTTTGGACCCTTAATCCCCAAAAAGGTGTCTCTAGATCTTTGGTCGTTGTATCTTTAATGCAAACACAAGGCTGTGACCTTGTAACAACGATAATATTGAAATGTTCTGTATGGTTGTCAGTATTATCATGCGAAAACTTTAAAAAGTTAAGTAATCCAGCCGTACCGGTAACACTCGAACGAACGAGTTCACTAGTACAACTGATTGTGATTTATTTTTTGGCTATTACTAGACCTAAATGAAACCTGATGTACATACATCATTCAAGAACCTTTAAGAAGCAATGTACTGAAAGTCTCTATAAATATATACGTTTAAAAAAATATTGAAGAACCTTGTTGGAGATGGTACTGCCAGTCCAGGCATGTTTTATTTAGAATCTAGTCCTAGCCAATTACCGCTTTTGAAAATAATTTTCAATACAGGTGTTTGGAACTTCAACACATATCCATACAGCGTAACCACAATGGTCAATACAAAACAGGGCAAAGAATAGCTGAAAGAAGTCTTATAAAAACAGTTTAAAATGTGACTGACATGGAATTAGTGAAGCATTGAACAGTCTTGTTTACCCGTTCCTTAATCCTTCAATCGTCATCGTACAGTTCGCCTTTAGGGTTTTAAGTAATTGGGTTACTGTACCTAGCTAATGCTCTTCTTTGCTGGTGCTACACGTTTATTGAAGGCTTTCGGTAAACCGGACACATAGTGGAATATCGTGCAATCTTGCAATGTTGTGACATTGATCTGATACAGTGGTTGTCTCCGTATTTTGTTATCCAAACAGTCTTCACATTTGCCTTTCCAGTTGTGTTGAGTTTGTAATATGGTAGACTCGATCATACACAGATCTCCTACACATACACAGATCTCCTACATGAGACTGTGACCTTACTTCCTCAAGAAACACAATTATACTAATGCATCATCGCCTTTCCACCCCTTCGCAGGAACTCGTTGGCTCTGGCAAGCGGAACCTTCGCCGATATCTTCTCCTCGGTACGTTGGCCGTCATCCTTACCGTCGTTGCCGTCGCGCTCGTGGTCGTCCTCACCGCTAGCAATGAGGAGGAAAGCGGTCCCGAGACGGCCCCCATCGTACGTGAAGGTGAACCGATCACGCTGGATGACTTCCTGCAGGGGCGTCTGTCAGCGAGCGGCTTTACCGGCACCTGGACCGCCAATGGGAAAATCATATTCCGCGACGACTTCGGCACGGTGATGGTGTACGATCCGGAGGACAACGACACAAAAACACTGCTCGGAGTGGCGAACGAAGAGCAGCTGCAGGGTTTCAAGTTTGACCTGTCGCCCGACGGCAAGTATCTGCTGGTAGCGCGCGGCTACAGCAAGATCTTCCGGCACAGCTACCTGGCGATCTACGATATTGTGGATATGGCGACGAAGCAGGTCATTCCGATTAATGTCGGTGGACAGAGGGTATGTTGAATGAGTTGTTTGGAGTAAAAAAAACTCTCGTTTTACCTAATAGCTTTCTACTTTGCATCTAGCGTGCCCTCAATCTCGTTGAATGGAGCCCCGTCGGCCACTCGTTCGTGTTCGTGTACCAGAACAATCTCTACTACCGCGAAACGCCGACCTCGGTCGAGATCCAGATCACCACCGATGGCAGCCCGAGCGTGTACAACGGCATCCCGGACTGGGTGTACGAGGAGGAAGTGTTCTCCACCAACATTGCCACCTGGTTCTCGCCGGACGGCAAGCGCATCGCGTTCATACGCTTCAACGACACGGAAACGCCACTGATGAAGATCCCAATCTATGGGCCACCGGGCAACCCGGACTATCAGTATCCACGCGAGCTTACGCTGCACTACCCGAAGGTGGGCACCAAGAACCCGGAGGTGCATCTGTTCCAGTACGATCTGACCGGGCGGAAGCTGGCGGAGATTGAGCCACCGGTTGAGCTGGTGAATCAGCAGCGCGATCACATCATTACGAGCGTTGGCTGGACGAAGGAACGGCTCGTGACGATCTGGATGAATCGTGTGCAGAACCATGCCATTATCAAGTCATGCCTGCCCGACTCTGGCCAGTGTATGACGGTGCACGAGATTAAGGAAGAGTCCGGATGGTTGGATCTGTTTAGTGCGCCGGTGTTTAATGGGGATGGAACACAGTTCCTGGTGATCTCGTCCCAGGCCCAGGGTACTGCCGGTGGATTTAAGCACGTGACGATGATCTCCACGACGGAACGGTCGGCCGTCCCGGTGACTAGTGGTACGTTTGTCGTGCAGGAGATTCTACGCTGGGATGCGGAGAGCAATCTGATCTTTTACACGGCCAACACGGCCAACGAATCGCACGTGCTGCATGTGTACGCGAGCGAGGGCCGACCGAATGCTCCCGCCGGGCAGTGCTTGACGTGCGACACAGAGGTGAGTGCAAAGCAGAGCTTCTTCAATGCGCAGATGAGCCCGAACGGCGGTAACTACTTGGTGCTGGAGGCACGCGGCCCTAACATTCCCTGGACGCACGTGTATCGGTGGAGCGTTGCTGAGAAGGGTAAGGGAGGGCGTTTGGCTTTGGAAATTGAGACATGAGACAATGTTAACGAACATCCCATTTCCCCATTTGCAGTTGTGCAGCTGAAGCTGATGAAGATCTGGGAATCGAACGATCATCTGGAGCGTGCGCTCAAGGGCAAAGCGATCCCACGGGTCGAGATACACGAGCTGGATCTTGGCAATGGGTTTACCGCGAAGGCGATGCTGCTCATACCACCCGGCACCAACACCTCCAGCAGTGCGGTCAAGCATCCGATGCTGGTGGACGTGTACGGTGGGCCCAACTCGGCCAACGTCGTCGGCACCTGGTCGATCGGTTGGGGCACCCATCTCGCCTCGAACCGGTCCGTGGTGTACGCGAAGATTGATGGCCGCGGCAGTGGACTGCGCGGCGATCGGCTCATGTACCAGATCTACCGTAAGCTCGGTACGGTCGAGGTACAGGATCAGATTACCGGCGCTCGCAAGCTGGCCGAACAGCTGCCGTTTGTCGATCCGCAGCGCATCGCTATCTGGGGCTGGAGTTACGGTGGTTACGCATCGGCCATGGCACTAGCGCAGGATACGCAGCACGTGTTCCAGTGTGCCGTGTCGGTAGCGCCGGTAACCGATTGGCTGTTTTACGATTCGATCTACACCGAACGGTACATGGGCCTGCCGACGCTAACCGACAACCGGGCCGGGTATGAAACGTCGCGACTGACGGCACTGCACGAGCGGTTCCGCAATCGGACGTACCTGCTGGTGCACGGTACGTACGATGACAACGTCCACTACCAGCAGGCGATGCAGCTGGCCCGGGCGCTCGAAACGCACGACATCATGTTCAAGCAGGTGGTAAGTAGTTGATTCGATTTTCCTCTGCCTGTAAGCCCAGCCACACTCACCCAGCTTTCTCACCCTATAATGTCTGCAGAGCTACCCGGACGAGGATCACAGTCTGGCCGGTGTGCGGCCCCATCTTTACCATACGCTTGGTAAATTCTTCAGCGAGTGCTTAAAGCTAAACTAAAGCTCTGCTCTGTACTGTGTTCGCATTCCAAAACCCCGCACCCGGTCGGTACTTTTCGCGCTCCTCGGTTTGCTTCTTTGCAGTGATTTTGGAGGGTGCGATGAGATTCGCCTATATATACAGCACAAACGATCCCTGTACATACTATAAGATAAGACTAACGCGGAAGAAACCAGGAGGGGTGTTTGTGAAGCAAGAGACAAGGTCCTCCACAAAAATGGAAGTGGAGCATTTGGTGTCTATAATGTGGAGTGGAGAAAAGGGGGCAAAACAGGGACAACGGCATTTGTTGCGAGAACAGATTTTAAAACACTATATGTACATAGAAGGAGAGAGCGAAAGAAGGAAAAGGGAACGAAGGGATAGAAACAGAAGTACAACGTGTTTGTAAAACACTAGTCAAAGGAACGTATTATCCCGTCGGTCGGTTCGTTATACACTTGTGGTTATGCAGGAGAGAGAGAGAGAGATAGAGAGAGCTAGGAACGGTTCTTAAAACACACACACGCACATCACGTACACAGATACATATTGGTAGGGAATTTAAGTGTAACAGCAACAGTAGTAGCAGAACTCGACTGCCACCGCGCAGTAGTGGGTTGAGAGTACGAAGAGGAGGTATTAGATGAACGGGATAGGAAATATAAATGTTTTGTTTAAAACTATTTCCTTGCTGGATGGTTATTCGAATTGCTTGCTTCAAGATATCCGAAATAATAAGCAAGGTAAATTCCAGATTTATTTTAAGTAAATATTGACTGACCTTTTCAACTGTTCAGGGTTTCAGAATGATGTTATTAGGTGTCTGGAGATGTTGGGCCGTGTATAGGACCAATAGATTGATATGATTTCAAGCGATTCTCTAACGATCAGTCTATTCAAGAGATCATATCTTTGACCAGACATTCATACTCGGGAAACAGGATGTGACAAAAAATTTAGTTGATTTTTTTTAAAGAACTATATCTTCCGGGTGCCTTCGAGGTATTTACGTACTCTGGAGTGTCTGCTAACTCTGGATCAAACTGAAATGGCAAGATATCTATGATATGATATGTTATCACGTTGTGCAGGATCTTCATAATATCCTCCAGTAAGGTTCTTCATATCATATCATAGATATCTTGTCACATCTAAATTCTAGTTATCTAAAAGTATAGATAGGGAGTCCAAACAAGTCCGTTAATGTGGTTTCTTCGCAGGATTAATCAACCTCTAGGAGTCTAGGGGTCTTAACCAATAGTTAAGGGAAACACGCGTTGCTATTCCTTATACCTGTGATCATCTTGCCATTATCAGTTTGGGCCACAGCACATCCCTTCTATCCTAGTGGACGCCAAAAAGATTATGGACATCGATAGCATCCAAACGGAAGTCCTTGTAGAGGGACATTCTGTGGCGCGTATATGCGTTTGCTCAATGAAGGCATGTTAATGCTAGAATAGATCAGATCGCCAATTGTTGCTAGAAGAACGAAGTAGTAATAAGAAGATGCTGATAATTTCATTAGTAAGTGCTTATGCTGGAAGACTCAGAGTACCAAGCATGCTAAAGCTGGTCGAGAATCTATCCTGAAATAGATCCTTTACTTCAAAATTAACTGTAACTGTACTTCAAAATTACACATTCTGCACATAGTTTGTTTGTTTTTATTCATCATTATTCTCTTTATTTACACACACATCTATAATGGTTTACCATGCTCGTTGTTTGCGCCAACCACACACACACATAAACTCAAACCACACTCAACGTAGAGCCCTTCAGTTCTCGCGTTTCGCGGTGTTTTTTTTGCTGTTGTTCTGTATGTGCTTTGTCTTCTTTCTCTCTTCTCTTCTCTTTACGACACTTCTCGTCACCCTTTGTTCTCTGTTTCAATTTAGCTTACTTAAGATTTTGTTTTTTGTTTTGTTTCATAATTTAGGATTCTTTAATTTCAATCATTAATAGATATAAATCTGTAGTGTTTTCTTTGTTTTTTTAATTTAATTTGTAGTAAATGTGTTATGGATTGCAGTAAGATTTTCCATTTTTTGTTCACATATCCCCCCCCCCTTTCGTGTCGTTTTTATATTCAGAAAGGAGTGCGCGCATCATGTGAAATTTATCTACCCCGTTTTGTTTTTCATTCTTTTGCATTATTTACCCGATTTCTTTTTTATTTTATATTTAAACTTTTGGTTGAAATTTTCACTAGGAATCGTTCGCTTCGCCCCACATTTCTTTACACAATCAATAATAGTTTGGTGATTAGTTTTTGTTTTTGTTTTGTTAATCTAAAAAGGAAACAATTGTTTTCGTTCTTTTTCTTCTTTGTTTGAAATCGAATAAGTGGAATAAGCTTTATCAATGGTTTTTTTTTCTTCTGTTTGTTCATATTTATATTCTTGTGTGCTTTGTTGCTATGGTTTTGTATTTTACAGCGGCGTATCCATCCAAAATTGCATTGCCCCATTCATTAGGTTATGTGGAACAATGAAGTTGTGCTGTGTGTACATGATTTGTCCAAAACACGGTACCCACCTTCGCCCTCAACCTTGTTTTTGATACTTTTGTTTGCTTCATTTGCTCTTCCTTTTTAAAACGTTAAGTGCCTCGATGAGATATGAAAGAAAACGTTTACATTTACGAGTTTGTTGCTTTATACAGCTTTATCATGATTAAAAGCTTGTGTGTCTGTTACACGAAGTAAGTGTTTCTTTACACGTTTATTTATATTCTTTTCTTTGCTCACTGTTGTGTGCGACCATTTTTGCTTTGTTCTTTAGAGAGGTCCTATTTCTGGTCTGTGTTTAACTTATATTGTATCGCATTCTTTTGGCGCTGAGAGGAAATAGAGATGAGTGTTTGTTTGTTTGTTTTTTTTTGTTTCACTGTAAAATCGATGGAAAATGTTACATCATTTTGCTTTGCTCTTGAGCGGTTAATGGATCAAAAAATACCAACAATTTAGTGTCATTTACAATTTGCTTCGCCATTGCACATTCACCGTTACTAACCACTAAAACTTTTCGCAATTCGTTTCCACCGCTGAGTGTGGGGGACTTTTGGTGGGTGTGGGAGGAGGGGGGGGAAGGGGAGAGCTATCTCGTACCTTTTATTTTTCATTCTTATTTTATTGGCCATGCTTTATTACCCCTGGATGCTCAGCTTATTATTCGCTAAAGTTGTACTCTGCTGCTGCTTCTGCTTCGTATTCGTTTTTATTTTGGTTAGCTTCTTTTTTTTTTCGTCTAATTGTAAAATTTTGGACAAAACACACACTCACGTTTCACTCACATGTTTCATAATTTTTCTTCGCGTTTTTATACGTTAAGTGTATCATAATAATAATAATAATAATGAAGATGGTTCACAACATTCTTTTGCTTGTTGCGTGAATGTAGTTTGGTTGTTGGTGAGAGAGTAAATGGGTTGGTGGGGAGGGAAGGATGAATAGAGCGGGGTTTCATTATTACTATTACAATGGGGTTTGTTGTATAAACGCGATAAAATGACACCAAACATAGATATATAATAGCTACTATTCGTTTAATTCTGCTCTGGCTCTGGCCCTTCCGTGTTATGTGTGGGTGTGTGGGTGTTTTTTTTTCTCTGTTTCTTACGCTTTACACCTTTTTTGCTTTGTCTTCGTTAATTTAAAGTACCAACTAGATTCTGTTTCATGTTTTTTTTTTCCAGCTTTTTTGTTCTACGCATAGTAGTAGTTTAATTATATGTATAGAGCTGCGTTCTTTAAGAGACACTAATTCACTTTTAAACATTTTTTATTACCGTTCTTTGCTTTGCTTTGTTTCAAAATCATCTATTCTTTCCCTTTCCTCTCTCTCTCTCCCTATTTGCGGTTGCAGTGCCTTTTTGCCCAAGAGGCTTCACTACCTGATGTAACACGCAAAACCCTAAACGATAGTGAAATAATAAATTAAATCATCTGTTTCGCAGCCGCATTATTTTACAGTTTGCTCGTTCAGTTCCAAGTTTACTTGTTTTTGCTAGCAAACACAATACACGACCTATGTCTCTTCCACACTTTCTTAGCATCGTCATACGTAATATGTGCAATTTTTCTCTAATTATGTTGTGTCTCGATGTATGAACATTCTTCGGCACCAAAACAAACAAAAATCAAACACGTTAAAAAAAGCATTTTTGCTATCGTTTTTAACCTTCTTTTTTTTCAAACATACATTCAACTATTCCGCGATGACCAATCTGTACACACAAGAGCAAAAAGGGCATGAAATGCGGGGATACGATTACTTAAATAACGACACATCATTAATGTGTGTGAGTGTGTATCGTGCCGGAAATAACAACAGCTCGATTTTATTGCAGAATAGGTTATTTTTTGTTAAAAACACGGGAAACACGTTAAGCTACCTTTGTTATAGAAATAAAACAAAAACAGATGCAGATATATGGCCGAGGGCTATTCGTTTTAGGTCGTTGAAATCGATCGATTGAAGGAAAAAATAGAGCAAGCGAAGAGATGGAACAAACGTGTCCAGCTAAAGAGTAAGGAGGAGAAAATGCGCTTAAAGCGAACTCAAACACGTTCACTACTGTCAAGGGATTGCTACAGAAATTTACCCTGCAAACCACCACACCATTGAACGATGCAAAGTACAGGGTTCTCCAAGTCAGAATCGAATGTCCACATCATCATTATTCACCGCCTGTACGATGATTTTCAACAGCTGTCATACATTGTATTTGCATCACAACAAAGTTTCATTTCTAACACATGATTTTCAACACTTCACAAAGAACTGTCAAACTCAATCCAGTTTGAGAGGTGTTGAACATCATGTGCAAGAACTGATACAGGGTTTGAATGTGCACATCATTATTCACCGCCTTCAAGATGTTTTTCAACAGCTGTCAAGTGTTCTAATTGCATCACAATAATGTTTCAGTTCGTCCACATAATGTTCAACACGTCACAAACTGCATTGAATTTAGCAGATATTTGTGAAGTGTTGAAAATCATGTGTAAGAACCGAAATTTTATTATGACACAAATACACCATTTTACATCCATTTGAAAAACATTTTGAAGGCGTGCACATTCAAAAGTTACTTGGAAAAACCCTTGTAAATTATTGTGATGAAAATACAGCATTCGACAGCTGATGAAAAACATCTCGCAAGCAATGAAAAATGTTGTTGACATTCTTAATTGAATGTCGGAAAACCCTGTAAAACGTCCAACGGATCTTAAACATTATCCGCCGATCGTGTTCGGCATGATCGTACTGTGTTTGAATGACTTTTCAATTGTTTTGTTTTTGCATAAACGTGTATGTGGTGGTGTAGTACGGTACGAAATCACGAACTCATGCACAATAAGTCGAATTTATTTTACTAACATTGGATTGGATTGGTTTTCCCCATGTTACTTTTGTTGCACGTAATAACGATCCCTCTTCCATAATGGTAGAGAGTCATCGTTGGACACCATTTCTGACATCGAGAATATCAAATAACGAATTGCAAAAGTTTGTTTTCATCTTTCTCTCTCTATCTCATTATCAAAATCGTATGCGAAAAGACTACGATTGAGAGTTGACAAAACTGGTCTCTCCTTATCTTTAATTTGCCCTTTAATGTAATGCGGAACTGACTTTGAGCTAAACATTTTAGCAAAAAATAAAATTAAAATGATAATTCCTTCAATTGGAAAACTGAAACCATACAACATTTCAACTACCCTTAATGCCACCCGCATTTCCCCGCATTTTCCCTTTACTCTCTACCTCCTCTATCGCTTTTGATTCTAATCTCCAAAAAAATGCCGTAGCAGCGCCCACATGCGCTCGGTTTGTCTAAGGGTCTGAGAGAAGGTTTAGCGCGCTTGGTTTTGCGCTACTAAAACTCATTTACACCAACTCCACACGGCGCCCTTTATACTCTCCGTATAGCATTACCGATTTACATTGAAATATGTAGCATTGCCGATTGTTACTTTCTATACACCGTCATAAAAATCGGGGGTTAATATGTTGCTTTTTCTTCTGCCTTTTATATGCCGGTGTGGCATACAACTTCTTCTCTATATATGTACAATATTGGTTTGTTGCTGCTGCTGTTTGTTTGTAAGGGCAAATTATTCGCCTCAAAACAAAAAGGGGGGAAAAAGTGTGACTAAAATGTACCGCGAAACCCGACGAAAAGGGAAATTATGAAGTGACCGCGCGCCAACAACACATGTAACATGTTTGCTTTTCCTCTTACTTATGACGAAGTGTCGTTACTTTTCGCCCTGCACACACAACAGCAGCTAGAAACTCGAATTTCGAATCCATACTACCATTAACTTGAAACGGTTGTGCGCCTCGATCTCGACAGATTGTGACACGGGGTTGTTGCACTGTTCTGTGCGCGTGCTTTTGATGTTTGACGACTATCTAACACGCGGCTGGATCAGCAGCGCGCACTTAAAACCTAACGCTCCAATTAAGAATGAAATAATCGATGTAAAAAAATAAACATATATACCTCCTCTCTCTCTTTTTCCCTCCCTACAAAGGGTGAGTGAGTTGTTTTGAGGTACCTTCTTCCCAGCACAAGTAAAACCTATTGCCTAGCAAAGTTCTAACAAGTTACGAGTAAAAATAAACGGGTCGTTTAAAAGGGCGACGTGAAACGAAACAACGGAGAGGAGTTAATTAAAATCTATACAAACATTGCCAACACACTTTCTATCTCCACCGATCTCTTTCCCTCGTTGCTCATCCAACCATCAACACACCAGCATCGACGACATTGCGTGCTTGTTGTGTGCTCTCCTTTAGAGGATAAAGAAATGCTTGTAGGACGATGGCAAACCGGCATGATCTGCACCACCGCCGCCACCACCACCACCACCGCCGCCACCAGCACCTTCGATCGGTTCTCCTTCTACTGCTCCCGCACTACCATCCTCACCAGCGGCACCTGTGCCTCCGCCCGTACTACTTTCCGCAGTACTAGCTGCACCACCGTCGTGCCTTTGCTTGCTGGTGCTAGCTCCAGCCGACACCTCCACGATCGTGCTGCCATCGCCGGCGTCACCAATCACTACATCGTCCTCCAGCACGTTGCCGAGTGTGCGGCGAACGATCCGGCGACGACCGGACGACGACGACAGGGGCAGCTCGGTCGTCACGAAGCTAATGCCACCACCACCGCCGTGATGGTGCGCACTTCGCGAACCCCGTGCCGTCGTAACGGTCACCACCGTTGACCCATCGAACTGCTGTACGATTTCCTCCTCCTCCAGCTCCTCCACCACCCCGGTGAGCTCCTCCACATCGTCCTCCTCCTCCACCACATGATGCACGTGATGATGATGATGATGATGATCGTCGTGCTGTTGCTGTTGGTTCACCACATGCTGCTGCTGCTGATGATGATGATGATGATGATCGTCTTCATCCACCTCTAGTGCATGCTGCAACACCTGCTGATGATGATGGTGGCTATGGTGATGATGATGATGGTGCAGCAGCAGCTCCTCCTCATCGTCCGTCGTCGCGTCGATGATCACACCGTCCGTCGTGTCGCCGCTGACGTCCCCTGCGCCTACCATCATCTCATCGGCTTGCCGGACGGCCACGACCGAACCCGCATCCATCACTATCTCCCGCACATCATCATCCTCCTCGACCTCTTCCACGTGGTTTACAACACCACCACTGCCAACACCACAACCACCACCACCAACACCGCCATCGCCACCAACATCATCCTCGTGCAACACGATCGGTCCAACAACGCCGTTGTTGGAACCGTGTTGTTGTTGTTGTTGTTGCTGCTGCTGATGCTGCTGCTGTTGTTGTTGTTCCACCATCTCGCCCGTTTCCTCCTCTATTTCGACGTCGACACCGCTGTCGATGATGCAATCGTAATCGACACCCTCCACTATCTCATAAACGTCGCCCTCCCCGTTGTCGACGTCCGCATCGTTCTAAGTCAGGCGATTGGTGGTGTCCGTCCGACGTTCCTCTATCGTGTAGACGGTGTTGCCGACGCGGAACAGCTCCGTGTGGGGACGTAGCGTCGGCTCGTGCGTTGCAATGATGCCCGTTTCGATCGGTTCGCCAGTTCGGATCAGTGTGGCCTACAGGGCGAGAAAAAGCGAATGAAATTAAGAGCACATTCCCTTACTCCGGTTGAGTTATTGAGGATTAGTTATTTAGAAGCATACCTGATTGAGATTTCCAATTGCGAGCTGGTGGCCATCGAGCGTTTGTACCTGTGCGATCGAGAGCGAGGTGGTGCCGTCCGCGTTTTCGTGCTGCGTGACCACGTGCTGCTGTCCGTTGGCGGCTGCCTGCTCGATCTGCTGTGCCTGGGCCTGGGAAACGGTGACGGATATCGTGCCGGTCGAGTCGATCGTGGTCTGCTGCTGGCCCTGCTGCTGTACCTGCTGCTGTTGGGCCTGCTGCTGTACGACCTGCTGCGCTTGCTGTCCGACCTGATCGCCCGCTACTACCGTACCGTTGCCTGGGTTTGTGCCGTTGCCTCCGTTTGCCTGGTTTGCGTTTGCAGCTTGTCCTATGGATGGCACACATCAAAAAAGGAGTGTTTTAATTATTATAAAATACACAAGAAAAATATGATAAGAACAAAAAATCAATATCTCCTTAGTCCCACTGTTGAAACATCGACCAAAATTTGGTAGTTTTTAAAATGAAAATGAAACGCTTGGTCAATTTCATTCAAATTTAAAGGTGGCATTTGTTTTGTAACCTCCGGTTGCACTGAAACGTGGGGAAGAGAGCATCCATACAAGTACTTGCTTGAATTATTGGGTTTTGGCTGTAGCTAAGGGGCAGTTTAAAGCAACATACATTTTTTTTATTTTAATTTGAACTTGAAACCTCATAAATAAGTTGAAGACATAAGAAAACATCCATCTTTTCACGCTTTGTTAGTGTTTTCTAGTTGACAGTATTCCGTACGTTTATATTACAAAACATTTACTGTGTTTCTGTTATTAGTTAGAGATGCTATTGTTTTGTAAACGGAACTTAATGTTATTTCAATTAATGTTGTATATTTCAACGTTCCACGTCCAACATAAGCTTCTGCAAAAGTGCATCCCAATGTGGCGTTGAAAATGGAACTTACAGCGTTTTCCTAGTCAATTTCTAATGTAAAAATTGTAATTCACCGTGTGCAAGTTAGTTGTTAGTTAATTCACATCAAGCTGATATTTCATTTCCATCATCATATTTTTTTTATTTCTTCAGCATGATTTCCAACACTTTAACACTCTATTTTCATCGTTTTTTCACCGGGAAGAGGGTAGCAATATTGAAATGTACAAATCGTGATGCGATGCGGTTTCAATCCCCCCCTGTGAAAAAACGATGGCAATAGGCCCATGAAGTGTTGAAAATCATGCTTAAGAAATTCAAAATAATTATTATGGAAAGTAATATGATATGATGTGGTTAACATGGGTTTCTAAGTGAATTTTCAAAAAATGTATTTCCATCATAATGAAATTTCAGTTCTTCCACATGATTTTCAACACCGTATTACCGTTACGAATAAGCGATGCGTAATCTCAAATTGCGCATATATTACGTAAAAAATATATCGTTATGCGCAGCCAACCCTGTCCTATAAACGTCATTTCTATGGATTTTCAGTTTGCGCCAAGACTGCGCATACATTTTCAAGATTATATGTCCGAGAGATATTTTTTTGATAGATAAATATATCAAATCGAGCCGATTAATTCAAAGATCATTTATTTCTACGGTCAAGCTGGAATGAGTTCTTTGTGCTGTGTTGAAAATCATGTGTAAGAACTGAAATTTCATTATGATGGAAATACACTATTTGACAGCTGTTGAAAAACATCTTGGAGGATGTGAATAATGATATGCATATCTGAAAGCTTAGAAAATCCTGTAACAACTCACACACGGTGAAAAACAACATTTACATTCGTAAGCGATTTGGAAAACCTTGTAACATTCCAATTGGATCGTGAAATTGTATTGAGATTAGAAAGCACAATTAGTTAAGGATTGTTCTTTGTTTGTTCTTGTGATGTATAAGTCATATTGCAACCAAAAAAAAAAGTGAAGATATGTGAGCTTTGAATGTTCAATTGCAAGGTCTACGAAGCTTTTAGCATTTACTTTTCGTGATACTAATCACATGGCACTGAAACATTTCCTCCAAAAACGTGTTAATGCCTCTTAGTCATTTGTTAATTGAGTTATAAGTATATAAAGCTCCTTGTTTCAACTCTCCTAGTGTTCAAAACCTCAGATAGCCCACACTCGCGTACCTTTCTTGCTCTTCCGTACGCGCTCCTTCTTTACGCCCGGTTTCTTGAAATGTCTCAGCTCCAGATGCCGGCGCAGGTTTCGCGACTGTCTAATTACGGCCTGACAGATCGGGCAGGTTGCCGGTTGTTCCGATTGCGATTTGCTCTTGATTTCTAAAAGGCAAAAAAAAAACCGTCACACATCCAGCGTAAATGTAACAAACAACGCTCGTCCACACAGCCAACCACCACCACTTACTGATGATGCCTTCCTTCGTGTCTACCGGTGTGCCGTCCGCGTTCGTTTCCTTCTTGATGTCCTTCGGGGTGGCCGGGGTCGCTTCGTCCGGGTTGTTCACAATCACCTGAATCGTGGTGCCGTCCTCGTCGGTCGTTTTCATTACCTTGGCTGCCTGGGTGCCGCCGGCACTGTTCGCCGCAGCGCCCGCCTGTCCCTGGTTGGCCGTTTTCTTGGTGCGCTGCTTGCGCTTGCGGGTCGGCAGAAACTGGCTAATCACGTCCTTCGTCACCTCGTCCGACATCTGGTCCGGTGTGATGGTTTCGATTACCTGCGCCTGCACGGTTTGGGTGGGTCCGAGTGTCGTGATCAGTTCTTCCGTTGTCTAAAAAAAAGGGAGGAAAGAGAATTTCCAGACATTAATGTTATGCTTTTTAGGGTGCATTATACGCTGCCGCGAGACGAGATGATCCGTGATGCTTCCCCGTGGTTGGAAGTGACCGTTTACTCACGCAAACATTGTTGCCCACGTCGATCACCGCCTTGACGTGGTTCTGGGGCACGAGCGTCGGGTGCAGCTGGATCGACGTGGTGTACGTCGTGTTGTCGTCCTTGTGCGACACCGTCTGGGGCGCCAGGCCCTGGATGTTGAGACAGTGGGCGGCCTGCAGCAGCGACGGCAGCTGCGAATGGTCCACACTGACCTCGCCCCGGTACACGAACTCCAGCAGCGCCTCCAGATCGTTCGCGTTGACGCCGGCCAGCATTACGACGGGATGCTTGCACGGTGTGTTCTGTTGATGTGGAAGAAGCAGAGAGAGATGAAGAGCAGTCGCGTGAGTCAGTGAGTCAGGGCAGCAGCATCAAAACAGAGAATTCCGAAACATTGCGCGTGAGGGAAACGTGGCCGGGCTTTTTTCTTCTATTTAAGAGATTGCGCTCGTGGAGAGAAGATCACTTTCAACCCACACACGCTCATGGGACTTAATGGTGTGGGGTATTGTACGGGAGCAGAAGTATTGTTGGTGGAGGAATATCTCACTCAGCTCTAAAGAGAAGTTGACGAGGGTTGATTTCCCGCCACACGTACAATATGCTCGAGACAGTGAGGCGCAAACAATCACCCAACCTCCACCTACCCACCCACAGCAATTGAGAGAGAGACAGAGAGAGAGAGAGAGCGAGAGGATGGAAAGCGTTAGAGGAGAGGGAAGAGCGTTTGGGTCGGTGAGCAAAGGCAGAGAATGGGATAAATCAACGGAGAAAAAAGGAGACGACTAACAAACGAAATGAGAAAGTGAAACCAAAAAGAGAGAGAAAGAGAGAGAGAGAGAGGGGGAAAGGATTTCTAACATACTTTTTACGAGAAATTGTTTTATCGATTCGCACTGTGTGTAAGTGTGTGTGTGTTTGAGTGTGACAACATAAACCATTCCTCCGTTGCATTGCTACACACCACCTCCCAACCCCTTTTGGCATCTATAATCAGTTTATTTTATGTTTTTATTCGATTTCGAACGCAAAATTTATCATTATGTTTTTATGCTTTTCTTATGCTTCATAGGTTGGACACAAAAAGTGCGCTTTGATGTGCGGACATTTCCGATTTTCCGTTTCTTTTTCTTTTTGCGCAAACACCCACCCATTGCGCAGAATCAAATGGAATTGCGCCACCAACACGCCCGCCCTTTGGCCTGTGGCCTTTGTGTTCGGCGTGTGTCAGTGTGTGTGCGTGTGCATGTAGGGGGTGGTTTCGTATGTCGTCCTTTCCTTCGTCGATTGCCTTATCGCGCCAGCCCGAAGTGGAGGGAGAGGGAGTTGGAAAAGGAATGTCATGCCAACGGGCAACAACAATGGGGTTCCTGGTCCGTGTGGTGCGCGCCTTTCGTTGGTAAATTATGTATCTTTTATGATTGATAGATAATAAAAGCGCGTTACCCCCTCTCGGCAGGAAAGCGGGACAAATGAAACATTGGAGAGGGAAAACCATGTTTATTGAAGAAATAGGGAAACATATTGTTGAGACTGATAGCATTTAACAGCAGCTCTGGAACAATGATTGTCAAAAAACATTCATTATAATTAATGAAAAAATACATCAAACACTCAATTTAGTTTTTAAGTGATATAAAAGTATTTTATTTTACAAAATTTCAAATTTTCTACCGTAGAAGACCCGGTAACCAGTGCTGCAAAATGTCATGAGCATCACGAGATATTCACCAACGAAAACAATGAACATATCCGTGGCAGTTTGATGAACATTACTGAAACTCAATCAAAGTGCGTCATGACATGTCGAAGGCGACGTGGGAATGCTTGAATCAAACCCTAACTCTGACTTACTTGAGCTAATCAAAATGCCATCGAAAGCATAATCATGACTTTTTCTCGTTGTGAACAGTGCTGCCACTGTTTCAGTCACCAACAGTCATGACCGAAACGAAGCTCAAATCAGCTCACGTACACAACTGAGATGATCAGAGGTGAGACTCAAAGAGTTGGTGGTCCAATCACATGCTTGATGACATTTTGTTTATCACCACCAGAAAATGTGACTGGCCTAGAGTTGGTTGCACAAAATGTCACCAAGCATGTGATGGTCGCACCAATTGTTTTGAGTCTCATCTCTGATCATCACAGTACAGCTCGTGACGCTGACATTATTTTGTTTCTGTCGGAATTTGTCATGACTATGTCCAGTGACTTTTCAGGCAGAACTGATAAAAGTAAAAACAAAGTCATTGCATAGTGACTGATCAAGCGATGGTCGCAAAAATGTCACGAAGCATGCATTGATCACACCAATAGGTTTGAGTGTCACGTCTGATTATCACAATTAAGTACGTGACGCTGACATGGATTTTGTTTCAGTCAGATAGTTTTATGACATTGACAGTGACATTTTGCAGCACTGCCCACTGTGTCAGGTTTGATGAAACGAACATTTAAACCACTTCCAGGAAATACGGTTTGAAACGCAAAACCACCCGAAAATTTCCATCACTAACCCACCCCAGAAAAGGCTCTTCTTATCACTTCTCTCTTCCCACATACTACTAGGGCGCGCGTTTGTTTATGGATGTTTTTTGGCAAATGCGAATCCGTCAAGGAGAAGGGAAAAAATCAAAACAGAGCGACGCACCTACAGCTCGATCTCCATTCTCACAGGCACACACAGGTTGCGCTTTGTGCCAATGTGTGTACCCAGAGACAAATGTTACTTCTCTACGCACTCACGTTGTGCTACGCAAAACACACAACACGCCAGGCAAGCTCATCATTTATTGAGCGAGATCATGAGGGGGTTTTGGGTGCGAAAAAAGGGAATTCGTTTTCCGTGTCTCCGAGAGCTTCTCCCGACCTCCCTGGTGGAAAGAGGACACTCGCGCACGCATATACAGACACAAACACATACAAACACGCACACAAACCCCTCTTGAGGAGAGGATTCATGCGCGCTTCTTTCTCATTCCATGCTTTGCACCCTTCTCATCAACCTACCACTGCTTGGATCATCGTCTCGTGTGCCGTGCGTGTTTGTATGGTCTACAATTTTTCTTCTTCTTCTTCTTCTCGAGAGTGCATGTGCACGAGGAGCAGTAAACAGAGAGACAGCGAGAGGGAGAGAAGTGCAATTTGCACATTTCTCTGTTTTGCTTTCGGCACACGTCAAAACACCCCCAGAGTTGGGTGGAAATGAAAACAGAGAATGCAAAATCTAACCCCCGCGTAGGTCGGAATTTGGCTCAACAAGCATTTGCACACACACTCACACATTTTGAAATAACGGAAAAGAGAAAGCCAACTCCAAAGTCTCTTTATAACGAGGAGGAATGAAAACGGGTGGTGTGTGTGGTGTGCACCCTGGGAAAGGAATTTTAATGAGCAAAATCATTTAATACTGGTTTTTAATGCTAATTTGCTATTTGAACTTGTAATATGGCCTTCTGTTGCAATTGCAAACGGCAGAGACATTCAATAAAGCGGCAATAAACATTAAAGTGACGTTGTGTGCAATGAATATTCTTTTCTTTTTTTTCTATCAAATAATCAACAAACGTCATCATCCCACAGTCTGGCAACACTGCCAGTCGTGCCGGTTCGGTCTTGTTTGGGAGACTAGCACAGCGGTAGAAGAGTGCTGTGTGCTCTGACGTTTGTTCACACCGATGTGAAAGGCAAAGCATCGCGCTCTCGTTCTCTCCTGCGCTCTCCTTCCCTATCCTTTTTCTCTCACTCTCTCTCTCTCTCCCGCACACGACTCTGGCAGTGCGCTCTCTATCGCGGCAGACTCTTTTTTGTCGTTCGGCTTCCTTTTCTCTAACCTGCACACACGCAGGGCACACACAACAGAGACACGTTAGGAGAGAGACTACCGATTTTCATCTCACTTGAGAAGAGGGAGTCTCATTTGACACTTCTCGCTTTGGGACGTTTTTTACCCTCGAAAATGTTTTGTTTTGTATCAAATTCTTTAAATATTACTAATTGTTTTTCCTTGAATGAAAATTTTAAGAAATATTAAGGAAAAGACACGTTTAAAAAGTGATTCTCTGAAAGACGAAATCCAATCATCTCATCTTTCGCTGCTCACTCGGAGCGAGCGCACGCTCACGTGCTGCTCACTACGGAGAGTAAGATGGTGGGCGAAAATGAGCCACACTCACTCACACACACACTCAAGCGCGCCCCTGTAATCTTTTTGCTCTTGCGTTCTCCCAGCCAACCCTGCGGACGATTATTCTCTGTTATGAAGTGATAAGCACACAAACACACACACACACACACACACACACACACACACACACACACACACACACACACACATATATAGGATGGAAAACGTAAAAAAACAAAAAAAAAACATTATTTAAAGAGATAATTTTTCTCTTTTTACATACACACACACATACACACATACATTGTAATACCGTGTCGCTCTATATTTAACTCAAGAGACTTTCAGTCCCTTCACTTCACCCCCTTTGCCCATTCAACACGCACACACACACACACACACCACCACCACCAGCAGCGCAATGCGCCCGCGCACATACACACGGCGAAATGACGACAAACTGAACTAGCGTGGGGAGGAAGGGAGAGAACGTAAGGAAAAGGAACCACCCCACACCCTTCCCTTACCTTCAGCAGATCGAGCAGGAACGGGCTGGCGGCACACAGGACGATCTTGTGCGCGGGGAAGCTCCGGCCACCGGCGGCCAGTGTGACGTCCACCAGGTCGCCATGGCACCGGAGCAGCTGGACCGCGGACACCAGCGAGGTGCCGTAGTCGCCCCAGGTCAGGCTGTACAGCGAGTTAATCGGGAGCGACATCGTCATTCAGGCTCCCGTTTGTGTTGTTGACTTTTTGCTTCGCTTCTCTAATCAAAGGCCTTCCTCTCAGCACACACTACTAACACACACACACACGCAGAGCGACACAACTATCTCTCACGCCACCGCAATCTCAAACAAAATTTCCGCACACTGTGATTTTGTTTTTCCTTTTCTCTGCTTCTTCTGCTTCTTCTTCTTGTATTGCACTTTTTGTTATTGCTTTTTCTCACACTCACACTGCCCGCTCTCACTCACTCACGATTTTAAGCTGCGACGGCGAGTATTCTTCTCCTCGCGGAACCGAAAATAACGCGTTTTTCTTTCCACTACACACACGCACACACACACACTTGCACCACACTTGCTCCACTCTCCACCTAGCAATAAGGGGGTGGGGGTTGGGGTGTGTGACAAGGCAAGTTTTCCACTTCAAAATCGGCTCGTTTTCACAGCACCAACAGAACAGCCACTCAACTCAATTCAATTTCCACACACACACACCATCCGCCTGTGCTAAAGGAAGAAACATGAAATTACACACGTATTAGTATTATATTACACACACACACACTCACACACACACGCGCGCATTCTATTTTCCAAACACCCCCGGGCCCATTTCGATCGCGTAGGCAGAGGAAAAACTCCCGCAAACACACACGCACAGCAGAGTGTGCGGGCACGCACACCACCACCGCACGGACACGTATACGCGCGCGCGCGCGCGCTCGCTCTCGTACCCGTACCCCGGGCCACGGCACACACGTCTTGCACTCCACACGCTACGTAGTACGCGTTCACTACCCTCTTACGGGTGGGTGATGTGGGGCGGCAGGGTGGGGGGGGAGGAGTCGTTGTCCTCCTTTCTTTCACCCTTCAGCCCTGCTTTGGTGTGTGGGGCGGGGTGAGGGAGAGGCGACTTTCCGTTACCGTTTTTCTTTTCTTTCTTTTTTTTGTGCTCTCTATACAGTGACACAAGCCGAAAATATTAAAAAAAAATGATATACAGAGAAGAGTTGGAAACAAAAACGCTCCCTCCTCGTTTGCTCTGTTAGAACGCGCGCGTACGCACTGACACACACACGCACACACATAGAATTTCTTCTTGCGTTCTCACTCCCTCTCCCTGTATCTCGCTCTTTCTCGCGTAACGGGATTGAGGGAAAGAAAGAAAGAACAAAAAATGCCACGGCAAAGATAAACCCACACCACAAGCAGCGGCCGCGTTCTCTGCAGGCCACACGGGCTGTTCCCCGCTCTCTTTCTGCTCTTCTCTGCTCTGCTCCCAGAGACAGCCCCGAGAAAGAGCACTCTACCCGGCCAGAACCCCGCGCGCCGAAAAGCAATCCGGAACGACACCCGGAGAACGACGGTCGCAGTAGCCCGCTCTACAGTGGCCCGCTTACACACTTACACGGTAACGCGCGCGCCCGTCCGCAGGTAGCTCTACGGGAAAAATCGACCTACTCGCACTACGCTCACGAACAATATGGCGACGCTCGCTCACGCTCTCGACGGTTCGAGCGAATCTCCCTCACAACGCGCGTTAGAACGGGTGGCTGTGTGTGCGTGCGACAGCTCGCCCCGTCTGCACACCAATACACGCAGGCACGCGCGCTCGCTCGCTCCACGCAGGCGAACAATGCTCGCGCACTGACGAGGCAGCCGGATAAAAAAAAAACACTTCTCACTACCCCGTCGTCTTCCCTCTTGTTTTTTCTCCCTACCACTTCAACCCGTTGCCCACCAAAAAAAAAAAAAAACAACAACTCACGCCTTCTCACCGCGCCGATGCCTTCCGCTCTCACTTGCGCTCTGCTGCTCCCGTGTCTTTTATTTGCTCTACCCTACAGGCAAAGAGAGCGAAATTTACAGGTGAGGGGCATGTAGAAACAGGGGGAAGGGGTTCGGTCGATTTTGTATTGGCCGCCATAGTCGAGCCGCAGTGATTTTTTTCCGAATTGAGAGTGAGCGCGCGCAGCGCTCTCTCGCATGCCTTCAAATTACACGGGGCGCTCTCGCGATACAAAACAGCTGATCAGCTGATACCCCCTCCCTCCCGTTTTTTTTCCTCTCGCGCTGCGCTGGATGCGCGGATCAGCTGTTCTTTGCTCTCTCGCGTTTCTTTCG
>KB668122.1:304029-321056 GCA_000349065.1 Anopheles quadriannulatus | reverse complement strand
CGAAAGAAACGCGAGAGAGCAAAGAACAGCTGATCCGCGCATCCAGCGCAGCGCGAGAGGAAAAAAAACGGGAGGGAGGGGGTATCAGCTGATCAGCTGTTTTGTATCGCGAGAGCGCCCCGTGTAATTTGAAGGCATGCGAGAGAGCGCTGCGCGCGCTCACTCTCAATTCGGAAAAAAATCACTGCGGCTCGACTATGGCGGCCAATACAAAATCGACCGAACCCCTTCCCCCTGTTTCTACATGCCCCTCACCTGTAAATTTCGCTCTCTTTGCCTGTAGGGATGAGCTCTTGTTGTTCCGCCAGCACAGGGAAAGAAACTCTTCGATGGCTTTCCACGTCGCACAAGCCAGGCCCGGGGACTGGTGGGAAAAGTGGGGAAAACGGGTGCACGGGTACACGGCAGTGGCTGCACAACGCACCCCTATCGGCTGACTGTCAAAAACTGAACGGTAAAATGGGGAAAAAATGGGATTGTTTCTATGCATGTGTGTGTGTGTGTGTGTGCGTTGACAACAAGCCCAAGCGAAATGACAAATGGCGTACATGGAATGTTGTGGTTATGTTGAATTGCACCACAATGCCGACGTAAATATTTTATTACATCTTAGCAACACTCTTTTTTCATGGCAAGGAGATATGCTCCTTCTCGCCGTGCAATCTTTTTTCTCTATTTTCTCCAGCTGCACGACAGCAAAAGCGACTTTGTTGTTGTCGTTGACTGCCGCTGCTGCTGCTTCTCTGTTTGTTTTCGTTTCTGTTCGCGTTGAGTCTCGCGTTGAGGCCCTCTTCCTCTGCGATCCTTTTCAAGAGTGTGTGCGGGCCACGGCAGCAGAGGCAGCCTCCTCTCGCTCCGACTCTCTTCTCTCTGGCTGTCTCTCTATTGTGCTCCGCCCTGTTCCCGTTTTTTTTGCACCTCACCGGCATCCACACCCCATATGCTCCGTCGTTGCTCGGATGTACGAATAATTTCTCGCGCCCGTCGTGACTACCAACTACCAACATCTGCTCTTTTCTTGTGTCGCTCCCGCGGCCCACAGCGCAGCGAGGAACCGCAGCGAGGGCTAATATTCTCGGACTCTCGAGCCAGGCAGCAGTTCTCTCGATATGTACGCCACAACACACAACCGTCCCACGGGTGCAGAGTATGAGCGGTGGCGACCGACGGGCCCAGCAACACTTTGAAGCATCATCACCTCGTGGCCGGTCGTCGAATGCTTCGCTTTCGACGTGATCTTTCACGCGGCTGCTGTGCTCCCAGGCATGCACTGTGTGATCAGTGTAGTTCCCGTGAGAGGAGCTGTTTTTGGAATTCAGCTCTAGTAATGAAGCATTTGGAGGCTACCAGCAAGCTGTAAAACTCACGAGAAAAGAGTAAGGAAGATATGAAATTCGTCCGAGATATAAGTCAGCCTCTGCGATCCATCCACTCAAGCAGCTCGGCAGACTCTCGATTTGATCGCAACATCCGAGATCTTCCCGTGAGACGTATCGGTGTTCTGAGGATCACTCGGAAGATGTAGATGTATCCTACATTGAGTATCTTCTTGAAAGTCTTCTGAATTTCAGAAGCTCATGGAACAAGGAATACAAAGCTTCGGAACAATTGCAGATCATCAGCTCTCGTTGCAGTGAAGTGGTAGTATGAAGTAAAGATCGTGCCAAGCCATTCCTAAGGTTAATGCACGGCCTCTCACACTGCTTCGGTCAGTAAGTTTCGAATCTTTGTCATCTTGATCGTCGTATGTCTTATCGGAAGTAACTGGAAAGCTAAGGAACTGGTCATAATTATGTAATGAGAATGGTATTAGACAGGTAGACACGCTTTCAGTACCTCAGATAGTGCTCTAAAATCTTCAAACTTCTTTAGAATATAGAAATTTCCAGGAATTTCCACAAATAAAGGCATTGCCCAGTTGCTCCGCTCAGCACACATCGATGCTTTTTATGTGATTGTTTTTGAAAACTGAAGATATCCGCCTTGAAGCGATATCTACACTCTGACAATGAGATGGGTAAACGTGAGAGTCACGAGAAGTTCCAAATAAAGGTACTGAGATCACTTATTGTCTTCAATCTTAAAGGGGAAAGCAACATGGAAAGGATGCAGTACAATGCACTGAATAATTCGAGCGTAACCCAACCTACCAAGACGATCTACAAGATGCTCTAAATTTTAAAAACTACTTTCTCAATCACTTCAAACAACGTCTAGAGCCTCCCGTTAAGCTGCTCCGCCTCTATACACATTTATATATATATATATCACGCCTGCATCATGTTAAACCATCTTAGTCTTTACTCTGAAAGCTCCACACAACACCTGGTGCGCTGGGTAGTGCAATTGTGGAGTATTTAAATATCATTTGGGTGTTTCATTTGGGGGACTCAACAACACAAAGTACATTACGCCACAACTTAACACACGGACCACTGAAAAATTGAAACATGGCGCAAATGGACGAACTGAAAAATAAGGATAACAAAAAAGGGAAATTTAAACACAAAAGGTACACGATGCCTTCCGGAAAGCCCTCCGAGAGCCGATTAACACCATCACGCACAGAGCAATATGCATTGTTTTTTTTTTTTTGCTGCTTTTAAGCGACCACTAATCGTAGGCTAAGCTTTGTTTCTGCTTGCTGCTGCTCCACGGGGTCTGGGGCGTCCGGCTCGGCGGTAGCACCACATTCCACATCCCGCCTTATTTGTGGTTGGTAATGTTAAAGTTTTGCGTAAAATCGTACTCGATCGTCGGAATGACGGTTTGGACGAACTTCAGAAAGATGATGAGATACATGTGCACGCCCAGCTCGCCGCCACCTTCCTCCACCGTTTGGATGATTTTCTTCATAATGTCCGCGTGTCTACAATAAAAAAGGCGAGACATTTACATCAAATGTTAAAACCAATGAGTACATAAACACACTGAAAGGAAATGTACACTCACTTGCACGGATGCACCGACGCCATGTTGGGTCCGGGCAGATGCGGATGCGTTTCCATGGTGACCGTTTTCTTCGCATGATCCTGGCTGACGTCATCGTACATCTGCTCCACGCTTAGCAGCTTGCGGTTTTCATCGTACCCGATCACCCACAGCCGGGGCGTTTGATAGTATTTGTCGTAGGTGATGTGCAGATCGTAGGTACGGGTGCGTACGACCGAGTCCCCCTCCGTCTCGGACGCAGCGACCGACGGTTTCGGCTTCTCGTTCGGTGCCGGAAGTAGTGCATTTGACTGTACAAATTAGAAAAAGGTTACATACAAACATGTTTGGTAAGAAAACCTGAAACATCCCTTCCCGCAAATTCTTACCGGATCGACCATTTCCAGCAAACCGCTCTCCTCGAACTCATCCATATCGATCGCCGCACCGTCCTCGTCATCATCCTCACCTCTACCACCATCTCCGTCCTCCAGGTTGCGCGGATCGTCCATATCGGCCGCCGGTTCGTCCTCGATCCGCGAGCTGTCCAGCTTCATCTCGCACACCTTATCCTCCAGCCCGGAGCTGCCCGCCTCGTCCGGATTGTAGTGGTGCGTCTCCACCCACCCACCGTCCGGATCGTTCTCCTCTACTAGATTTTCCTCCCCGACGAACTCGATCTGTTTGCAGCGCCGTCGGCACGGTACGTTGCGCGTAATCAGAAACTGTTTATCTGCGAGATAATGTTTAACCCACGAAAGATAGAACGTAAATACAATCGAAAACGCACAAAAACAATCCAGCAACGATGCAACAATTACCCTTCGGCAGATAAGGCTTGATTTTGCTCTCATCGCCCACCGCCCAGGACCAGGTCGGACAGTGGTGGGTCAGATGGTCCCCGGCGGCAATGAACTCTTCCGGCGTAAGCACACCCGTCTCGCGAAACTTGGACTCCTGTGTTGCGTGGAAACGTTGAGGGAGAGAACAAAGAGAATTAGAAACCAACCCCATGGACGCGTGCCTCAAACAATACCTTCAGGACGGGCGTTAAATATTCGGCCACGCCGAGCGCCGTGCCCTTGACGGAATTCAGGACATTCTGCATCCTCGTCGCGCGACTTCGATCGATCGAGAGTGGAGTATCACAAAGGAAAAATGAGTAAACAGACCGTGCTGTCGTCTCACCGTTGGACAAGCGAGAACCAGAACCAGCTAGCCAGGCACCTCACCAGAGGGGGACCAACAAAAGGTACTGTTTGCACGGAGTTTTATTCACGTTACAAAATGTCTATTGCTTTTTTGTCTTTAAAAACCTTCGTTCGCTCTCGATTGTTTCCTACCACTTGCTTTCTCTTCTTGTGTTGTGTGTGCGTTCGTCACAAACGTCAAAATCCGTACCACGATGAGACGTCAAAACAGAAGGCGAAGCGCGTGACGTTTGCAGCCGTTGGGAGCAGTGCTTATCATTGTTTGGTTGTTGTTCGAAATTCAAAATTTACACCCCATTTACATCGTTGTAATGAGATTTCCTACTCCAGTTTTATCTTTTTATCCTTATTTCTGATAGCGCAGTGGTCATACTGAGGTTCAACTTTAAGATCAACGCGTGAGAACAAAATGGGTTTGGGGAGAGTTACAGGACAAAACCAGGATTAGGATACATCATGAAGGGGCTAATTCCAGTACTTAAATATGTTTGTAACAGGACCAGGCACCAAGAAACAATAATTGCCGGTGTAATTACTCCACGCCATCTTGCCACCTCAATTTGGGCCTACCACGCCTCCTCTGTCCTTGTGAACTGGCTAAAAAGACTTTACTGGGACTGGGTCGTCCGTTTCTAGGCGTACCACATGTCCAGCCCACCATAGCCTGGCGAGCTTGATACGCTGCACGACAGTGAGGTCGTCGTATAGCTTGTATAGCGGCACCTTAATTGTCCTTCCACACTGTCGTGATTTAAGGTTCTTTTTGACATCTTTTTATTTAAAATAAGTTCCTTCTAATTAAAAAGGTTCTTTAAATTATATTTAGCTTGTTCTTGCTTTACGTCTGTCTTCGACTTCTCTAAACACAAGACTGCTCGTTTCCTTCTTTTGACGTTTTCTTCATTTTACTTGCCTGACGTTTCCTACGTTTGGGTTTTATTTCGCCCTGATATTGCTATCTCTCTCTGCTTCTCCATTTCCATCTCCTTCTGATTCGCCGGCTATTTGAAATCTCTGTTACGTCGCAAAGCCGGTTACGTTCTTCTATGTGAAATTAATTACTTTCTTGATGTTTTTAGTACAAGTTTTACGTTCTCTCTTCTTTTGCTCCTCCTATGCTATTTCCATTCTCTACACACACTTCCAAGAATCCTGCAGAGCATCTTCCTCTCGAACGCGGCTAAGAGGGTTTCGTCAGATTCGGACAGTGTCCATATCTCAGAGGCGTATGTGAGTACCAGTACTGTATAGGTGTTCCGTCGCGACAGGTTCTTTGAGGTGAACTGATTTCTCAGGCTGCAGAATGACCGGTTGGCTGCCAGCATCCTTGCGCGCAACTCAGCTACCGTGCTGCTGTCGTTGCTGACCTTTGACCCGAGATAGGAGAATTCTGGGACGACTTCAAAAGTTCGTTCACCTATCTGTACGTCAAGCCTACGTAAGTTGGAATTTTTTGTTAATAGGGCCGCTGATGTTGCCACCATCGTTTCGTCTCGTTTATCTGCAATCCAAGGTTCTTTGCCGCCTCCTCAATTCCAGGGTAGGCTTGTGCTACATGTGACAGCCGCAGACCACTGATGTCAATATCATGAGCTTATGCCAGGATCTGGGTTGGCGTATAGAAGATGGTCCCCGAAGTCTTCAAAAGGCCCGCAGAATTTTTCATCCACCATCACCTGGCAAGTGAAGTAGGTCATAGTCATTCCGACCAAACTGATATGGTTAGTTAAGATTCGAAAAGAGATCATAGCGTACAGTTTTACCCTGGCTATGCTATTATATGCACCTTTGAAGTCAATGAAGAGATGGTACGTGTCGTGTATTCTGCCATCTTCTCCAAGATCTGCCGCATGGTGAAGATTTGATCAGTGGTTGATTTTCCATGTCGATTCTGAAGGATCAGGAGAATATTTTATAGGCGACATTCAACACCGTAATACCCCTGTAGTTGTTGCAGTCCAACCTTTTCTCCCGTCTTGTATATGGGGTAGATGATGCCGAAGTTTAGGTGGGCATTGAAGCCGCGATCTAACGCATTTCTCCTCACTTTACACTAAAAAAAACAAAATGCTTTCACTCGAACACTGTTATAACATTGTATTTGACAACTTCTCTCAAGCACTCCAACAAGAGAAGACAATTCTGGTGTACCCTAAAATATGGCCGAAAACAACACGTACGCGACCGACCACACTGTAGCTTAATAGTGGATAATTTAGTTTTAAAATTATACGTCCAAAACGCTTTAAACCGAAACACTACACTATCTCTTTGCTCTAGGCTCTAAATTGCAGTCCGATACAAGATACTATCTACGCCGATCCTTCCGAAGTTTAAACAAAAAGAGGGACTACACCATCGTCATTGCGCTACTGCTATGATTCGTACTGCTTCGTTACGTTCCACAGCAAACACTCGAGAAACATTAGGCCCGCCTTGTGATCCGTCCCGACGAACACACCTTTCGGGAGGTTCCAGCCGGACGAGGTGGATGAGGATGCCGCACCGTGCTGCGGCTGGGCGTGACCAGCGGGCAACAGTTTGTGCGGCAGGTCGGCCATCGGCCAGCGGAAGCTAACGCTCGGCGCACCGATGCATCCAATCCAGTTGAAGTGCACCAGCAGCACGTTCGCTTCGATTAGACCGTCGTCCCCGGTGCGATGGAAGCACTTCTTCAGACAGAACCGCTCCATTTGTCTGTGAAGAGAAGTGTAGAAACAAATATGAACAAATGAATGGATTGGATTTACAAAAGCAAAAAAAAAAAAAATGGATTGGCAACACTTACGCATCGTAGTGCAGCACCGCATCGTTGTTGCGCATGATCGTCAGCAGCCGGTTGACGACCTCGAAGACACGCTCCAGCTGCTCGTTAAACCGGTGCCACAGACCCATCAGATCGCCCACCGTCCGGTAGGTGGAGCGAAGCGTCTGCTCGGTCGTCTCCTCGACCAGCCGCATAAACTCGATGTGCGCCAGCAGCAGCTTCGGCGAGTGGACGTACTCCTGCTGACATTCGCGCACCTGTATCCGCTCGAGGCGCCAGTTCTCCTGAATGCCCGCAGTTTGGAGGGTGGCAGCAGCGGCTTTGCCGCGCGGTGGCTGCAGCTGAACGCACAGGACGAAGCTGCGCAGGGTCCGGTGCCGGAACTGCAGCACGCCGGCATCCTCCTCCGAGCAGTCCAGCGTCCAGCGGGTGTCGCAGTCGGTGGCTAGTTTGTTCGCGATCAGCTGCGTGATGCGGGGTACGGCCGGTAGGGAGGCACCGGTCGGTGGCCCGTCGTCCACTGTGTACAAATGCTCGGCAAGAAAGCTGGAAGAAAATTGATAAAAAACGACAAATTATTACAAAAATCCTTCCAAAATCCATCCCGCGCTCTCGCACCTTCTTAAATTGTCCGCCAACAACGCAATGCTGGGCGTCTCCGGGTAGTGGCCGCTAGGGATGGCGGTCCGGCTCCTCCTCCTCGACACATCCTCCTCGCACAGCTCATCGCCCCCCTTCACGAACAGAAACCGCTCGTCGAACTGGCCACGCTGCAGCTGCCAGTTAAGCTCCTCGATTTGCTCCGCAAACGATTTCGGCCGCTCCCCATCTTCAGCCGCCGGCGAACCAGCACCCGCCGCCGCACGCTTCCTGATCGCCGCCAGCTGCGTGCACCACCGGTTCCACACCAGATCGGACGCTTCCTGGCGCCGCTTCAGCTCCCGCCGCAACGGGCAGATGCATTCCGTCGGCATGCCGCAGCACGGATGCTCCACGATCGGCCGCTGCTGCCGTATCTGGTACATGATCTCGCTGGCGATCGTCGATTCGAGCAGTTCGCCCTCCGGACCCGCTCCATTCGGTAGCAGCATATGCTCCAGCAGCAACCCCGTTTGCGCTTTTCTGGCCGCAAGCGGCACCTTCGGCGGTGTTACGATGAGCGAATCTTCATCACTAACGGAAATACATTCCGCAACGAGATCGTTCTCGTGATGCTGCTCCCCGTTCGGCGGTGAGGGCGTTTCGGTGCCGCCCTCCCAAGAGTCCAGATTTTCGAGCGTTAAGTTCGCAAAATCCTTGTAATACGACAGTTCCGCGATCCTGCTCAACCGCGGGCCCGATGACACGGACGTTGGTGGTGCGGTAGACGAAGCTTCCGGTTCCGGTTGCGTTTCTTCCGCCAGCGAAGCACAAGCAATGTCCGATTCGTCGTCCAGCAAGTTTTCCTCCTCCAGCACGAACACGGACGGATCGTGTATTAGCGTCTGGGAGGCGCGAGCGGCGCAGTTATCGATTGCTACCGACTGTCGCTCCTCCTTCACGTACACTTGCTCGATTTCCGACGTTTCCGGTTCAGGTGCTGCTGCTTCCTCTTCCTCTGTGAGCATTTGACTGACAATAGTGCAGGAAGTGCGGGCCCGTTTCTTGATCGGTCCGTTCGGCGTTTGATTGCTATCGGCGATGGTCAGCGTTTGCCGCACGTGCGTCATCTGCAGCGGATCGCAATCGTCACCAGCAGGCGACGGCCGTCGCTCAACGATCGGCGAACAGAGCACCTGCGAGTGTAGCCGCTTGCTGCTAGTGATCGAGGGCACAGTCATCGACACCTTCCCACCGGCGTCGTATGCATTCGTTTGCTCCAGCTGATCCACATCGACAAACTTCATCGTCAGGTGGCGTGTGGACCGGGTCAGCGAAAGTGGATCCACCGGCTGATCCTCCACCGGCTCATCCTCGGCATCGTAAAACTCATCGTCACTCGCGCCGTTCGGTCGCGTCGGTACAAAGGCGAGCGTCTGTAAGCCTACAGGTTCATCGTCCTCCTGTTCGCTGGCCACGACCGGCGCCTGCTGACTTTCCGCACGACAGATAACGGACACCGAGTTGCTGTGCTCTTGGAAGGATGCCGGCGGCAAGGGTTCGGTAATTTCGCGCATACTCATCATGGCCGTTATGTTGCCAATGCACGGCAGCTCCGGTCGCATCGTCGAGGTGGACATGGAGATGTCGCTCAGCTCGTGTGCGCTCGCAATGTCCGTTTTTCTCGGCATCACGTGCGACAGGTGTTTGCGGTGGTACAGGTCCGTCTGTTCTGGGGCGTTCGGTTTCGCAAACTCCGGACAGTCGTCGACGAACGGCGGCTGAACGAAGGCACGTCTCGGCAGCAGGGAGGCAGACCGTGGCACATAGTCTTCGGTCGTTTCGCGGGGAAGCATCGAGAGGGCGAAGGAGGGTTGTTGCTCCTCCTTCAGTTTAATCTCTGCCTTCTCTTCCTTGCTGTCCTGCTCCTCCTCCACGTCCATATCTTGAGGAATTAGAATGGTTTGGCGTGGTTTTCGACGCTGTTTTTGTCCCACCGCGGGGACTGTTTCGGCTTTCGGTGTTGCTGTTGCAACTGTATGTGAAACTAGTTCACCTTTCCCACCGTGCGGTGGAGTTTCTTCCATTGCTCCGGCATGGTAAATCGTTCGCCGATCGGTGGCAGGCACCGGTCTGGTCATAGTGGGTGGAGTCTCCCTGCCGACCAGCGTCAAATCCATGCTGGCAGCTTGATGGATCGTCTGTCGATTGCGCTTACCGTCCCCAACAAGGTTGTTGTGTCGTCTCGACACCACCGCGGCCGTTAGCTCCATCGTTTCTTCCGCCGGTGCGTGAGTGGACGGACGGTACAGCTCGCTCGTCGGAATTGGTTGCGCTGGACACAGGTACGGCGAGGATGCTTGGATGCTGCCGCCCAGCCGGGCAAACGACTCCCTCGTGTATCTTACATTACGTTCCACGCGGATGTTTTCCGGTACGATCGTTTCGTCCATACAGTCGTTGCTCTTGCGCTGCATTCCACCGCGTTCCTGCCCATCCAGCGACGGTTTCTGCGCCTGCCGTAATCTTAAATGGTTCATCGGTACCGTTTCCTCTACCATCGCTGCAGCATCATAAATCGACAGACGGTTGTTGTTCGTACGCCCTTTCGGTTGCTCTTCCAGCGGCGTTGGCATTTGGTGCTTTGCACTCGTCCGGTCATCCTCCATCACTGCTGGCGCGCGGAAGAAGATTGTACCACGGGCAGAAGGTTCACACGACAGTCTCGGATCGGTTTCGTCACTGTCCAGCACGGAAATGCCCTCCATATCGATCGCTGCTGCTGCACTCTGTCTCGCGATACTTTGCAGATCGGACCTGCGCAAGCCAAATGACGATTTACCGCCTGCCCTTTGCGCCAGCTGTGTGCTGTCCATTGCTTCGGCGTGGTACGTCGATTGCCGAGGAGCGTCGTTCGGTTTAACTTCGGCAATGGGTGACATTAGCATTTTCTCCTGCCCTCCAATGTGTGTTTCATCCATTGCTTCCGCGTGGTAGCTGGACGCTCTCGAACGCGTCGGTTGCACCTCTTCCTGCTGCTCGTGCGCTGTCGACAGCCGGGTACAATTGAACTGACTCTCCGGGAAGTGTTCGGTGCGCTGTGGCACGACCGAACTACCGTGCCCGGTGTCGTGCGACATTTCGTAGCGCTCCAGAAACGTGTTGTAGTTAGTAACATCATGCTGGTACTGCTGCTGCTGCTGCTCGCTGTCCAAATTTGATTGGCAAGCCGCCACGTGCGTCACATCCATCGGTTCCTTCTGGTAGGTGCTTGGTCGCAATTTATCCTGCAATTCCGATTGAACGTTGCTTTCCGGGTCGGTTAGATCCATCCGAAAACTGTTGCCGTTGGTTGGCTCAAGGGACGGCACCATGATGCTCTGCGGCACGGTGTGGGAAGATTCAACGGGTGGGTCGGCTTCGCAAATGTTGGTAGCGTTCATATCTTCCTGCTCGTAGATGGAGAGTCGTGTTTTTGGCAGGAGATTCAGTTCCGTTGCTAAGACGGGTTCTTTATCCGCTTCCACCTGCAAGCCTTGCACGATCGTCTCACGATCGGGGTTGGCGGCATCGCAATCGAGCTTTGTAACGTCCATATCTTCGCGCTCGTAGGTAGAGTATCTCGGTTTCACTCGCACTGGTTCCTCTGTGCGCTGTGTTATACCCTCCATATCCTCCCGTGCGTGTGTGGTCAGTCGTGGAATTCGTGACTGCTGTCGAACAGACTCTGCCTTTCTTTCTTCACTGTGGGGCTGAGGATAACGTTCGTAAGGTTGCACGTTCTCTTCCCCGACACTTTCATCCATTACTACCGCCTCCTCCGCGTCGTGCTGTGTTGTAAATCGTTCTTCCACCTTCTCCTCCTGGTGTGCGTTTTCGTTCGTTTCCTCCACCAAAGTAAGCTCCATTCCTTCCGCATTTAAATTGCTCTTCCGTGCCTTGATTGACCGCACACGATCGCTTTCCTTCTCCCGAGGCACATCGGCCGAATCATCCTCTTCCATCGCGTGCAGCACGTGCGTCGTCAATCGTTGTTGCCGCGGAACCCACGCACCACCATCTTCGAGGGCCATATTTTCCACCTGCATCAGCGTTGGCCGATCGCGCACAATCTGCACCGAAGACGATTCTTCGCACACTTGGGACTGGAAGGTTGTGGCGCGTGCAAACTGCACACCGACCGCGTTGCTCCTGTTGATCGCCTGTATCGACAGCTCGTCCACGTTGCGCCCGTAAACGATGCACGAAATGGAAGCGTCTGCGCCCGACCGCCCGTTCGGTGTGGCACACACATCGAGCACCATGTCGTCGTTGGGCGTGACCGTTTTGCGGATAAGCTTGCTGCTCGACCCACGTACAATCGCCGTGTCGTCCTGCTCCTCTTTCATGCCGTCCAGCGGGTAAACGGTGCGCCGATAGTTTGCCAGCGCTGTCTGCGGCGAGTGGGGCGAGCAGTCGGACTCGTCGATCACAACCGCACTGTGGACAGTGCCCCGTTTCATTCGCTCAACCGTCGACGGGTGCTTTGGTGGTGCCGTTTCTTCCACTATCGGTTGCGGGTCGTAGAGCGTGGGACGACCGGCATGGGTGTGTGTGCTGCCAGTTAGCTCCATCTTCTCATCGCACACGATCGTTGCTCGGTCGGCTGCTTTCACCTCCTCCACCCGATCAATAACAATATCGTTTGAGTGGAAAACGGTGGCCCGATAGTCTTGCTTCGGTGACTCCTCCATACCAACGGTCCGTCGGGAGAGGGTCGAAGCAAAAGAAGATTTGCTGGCATGCCCACCGACGGTTGAGATATCCATAGATACAAGTGATTTCGTTCCAATCGCAACACTTTCTTCTTCCTCATCGACCACCGTTTTCTGGCGGCTCAACATCATCCTGGGCGTGTGCTTTATCGAGCGACTACGATTGTACCCATCGCCAGCATCCGATTTGGCAGGCTCGCTCTGCTTGGTAGCGCTTTCCAGCAAGCTGGCGGGTAGCGTGGGGCGTAAAATCCGTGGCTTGGTAACTACCGGCATCTCGGGCGAGCTTGGCCCCAGCTTCAAGCTTAACGAGGAGAGTCCAAAATCGATCATTAACCCGTTACCGTTTGCTTCCCCCGCAGAAGAAGATTTGTCCACATCCGGTTGCTGCGTTAACCGATCCTGCTGCTTCTCCTCCGGTTGCTTTGGTTCGGCTAGGATGGAGATATTTTCCAGCGACAAGCTCGCCCGCTGCGCGTGACCTTCCACCGGCGAAGAGAGGTCGGCCGATTTGGTCTCCTCCCACACCCCGTCCTGTCTGCCGTTCGGTGGCGTTCGTACTGCTGCTTCCGGTGACTCGTCTTCCTCCTCCGCCGGGCGTTGGTGGGAGGGCAAAAACGAAGGCCGGGCGCGGGCGAGCGCGTTCGAGGGCAGCGTCGTGGTCGACTCGTCCAGCTCCATGTTGGTGGCTTTCTGGATCGATTCGTTCGAGCAGGACTGCAGCACCTGCGTCATGGCGTTCGTGAGCGCAATCGTCGTGTCCACGTCGGAGCTAACGTTCGCCAGCAGCTCACTGCTCGCGCGCGTTTGCCCCAGCAGCCCCTGGTACAGGGCGTGCGGATGGGAGTTCCACGTTTCGGACGCGCAGTATGACGAGGTACCGCGCAGTGTCGTTTGGTCCGCCCCCTTGCCAAATGATGACCCCCCGGTGCGCCAGGCTGGTTGGATCGGTGTTTTCTGCTCATCCGGCTGGACGGTGGTCCGTTTCGCTCCACCCGGTGGCACGTCGTTAATTTCCACAAACATGGCCTGCTTCGGGAAGGTGTAGATCATCTTGCGGGGGGATTTGATGGGGGACGGGTTCACGCCCGGCTTGATCGGGCTAATGTCCATCGCCTGCACCTCACCCTCATCGACCGACAGACCGTTCAGCTTTAGCTTAACCTTGCTGGTGGCGGGTGGCTGCTGCTGGGGCGCAGGGAACGGTTCCACCAGCAGCCGCTCCGTGGTGTTGAGGCTTTGGGAAAATACGGCCGACGTGTCGCTGCGCAGCTTTCGCCGCTCGTCATCGGCCAGCGTGATCGACAGGTCCCAGCTCGTGTTGGTGGAGTTGATCGTACCGCCCCGCAACGAGTCGTCCACCGAGGGGAGCTGATTTGTGGAACGGTTTTCCTTGTTCTGCTCGTCGCGGCAGGAACTGTTGTTGCCTAGTGTAGCGTCCTCTAGCCCACCCGAAGGTGTGCCATCGGTGGACACCTCGTACGAATTGCCCCAGATGGTATCCACATCTTCACCGACAATAAATTCCCTTTCAAAAAAATAAAAGCAAATTAGGCCACCACAATTATTCGATTACACTGCTTTTCGACTGCTTACTTGACTGATTTTTTACGGTTAAATTCTATTTTTCTAAGGCTTTTGTAACCGGTGGCGGATGACGAAGCTTTCGGATCATTACGCCCCACGGAATCGGGCACGGAGTGCTGTTTCTTCAGGATCTGCAACACAAACATTTTATGTTTATTATTTCCCCTCTTGATTTCACCGATTTTCACACTTACGGACGATCGCTTCCCTTTCGAGCTCATGCTGTGCTTGCGTTCCCTTTGCAGGGCTGGGCTGGTACCATCAACAACGATATCAACAGACGCCAAGTTGGGCGAGCGTCATCAAAGCAAGGAAGCCTGGGAAACCCCGAACCGAAGCTTGTTTTACGATATTAATTTGAACACTTTCACACAGGAATGCTTTGTCTGTTCACTGTTTACAGCCGCTGCTGTGCCGCGAAATAGTTTAATTCGTAATATTTACACTGAAACAAGCTAAAAATTGCGACCCCTTTGCTGTTGGGATGGCGCAGCAAACAACAAACGCGCTGTGGAAATCCGTTGCGGTGTTTGACAGTTGCAGTTTGCTTTGAATTTCAACCGGTTCGAAACGGTTGCATTTCGTTCGTTTGACAGCGGACGCATAACGAAAATGTGTTTTCAAAATGTTTTATCGCGTAGATTCGTTGTTTTAATAGAAAATAAATTTATGTGTCTTCTAAAAAATTGTGTTCATGCTGAAAATAGTTAATTTTAAGTGATTTTATTGAAAACAAATTAAATGCGTTCGAATCTCCCCGGTACCGGTAGCGAAACAATCCTTCGTTAAAATCGCACTGGCAGCACTGTACCGCTGTTACGTCACAGCTGTCACAACACACGATCCAGCCGTGTTGCCGCATGCTGTGTGGTGAGAAAAATTGGGCAAGCAAGGTTTTGTTATTTCCCGTCTCGCAGATTTCACAATCCCGCCACAACCGAACGCCAAAATGATTGCCCTAAGGACGGTGTGCCAGCTAGCCCGCGTCGGTCCGTTCGCGCGCCCCATCACGACCGGCGTCGTGCGGCAGGCGGAAGCCGCGGTTGCGTCGGCCGGAGGATCATCGGCAAAGCTCACGATACCGGTGCCGGAGGGAACGGACAAGCCGGCCGATCCGAAGCTCGCGGCCATCGTCGACAGCATCGCCACGCTGAACCTGCTAGAAGTGTCCGAGCTGAGTGCGCTGCTGAAGCGCAAGCTGAACCTGCCCGACACCGCCATGATGCCGGCCGGGTTCGGTGCGTTCGCGGGCGGTCCGGCACCGGGGGCAGCGGCAGCGGCCGACGAGGAGGAAGCCGCCCCGAAGGTGGTGAAGACGACGTTCAAGGTGAAGCTGGTCAAGTTCGACGAGAAGCAGAAGGTGGCCCTGATCAAGGAGGTGAAGAACCTGCTCGAGGGCATGAATCTGGTGCAGGCGAAGAAGTTCGTTGAGAGTGCGCCGACCGTCGTGAAGGAGGACATACCGAAGGAGGAGGCGGAAAAGCTAAAGGAAGCGTTCACGAAGGTGGGAGCGGTAATCGAGATTGAGTAGTGGAGGGCAGGGGGCAACAATCGCGCTTTTATTTAGCATTTAAGCTGTTTAGTTGAAGTAGGATTAAATAAACGAACACAATCTACCAACGGAATGGTTTCTTTTCAAAAAGCTGGGCAAGAAAGAGTTCCACCAATTGTACGTGTAGAAGTGTGGTACCACCGTGTTTTAATTTATTTCTCATTCACCCGAGAGCTGGCTTACACTTTCGCCCATCTTCCTTACAGGCAGTTGGCCATCAGCGGTGCCAGATTGTCGAACTCGATCTTCTCGGTAATGTGCTTCGTCTTGATGTTGTCCTCCTGGGTGGCGATCGTGACCAGTCCGCCCTCCTCCTTCCAGCCGTACCGCTTCAGCCAGGACAGCAGCACCTTCTCCTCCACGTTGCCGAGCAGCTGCATCAGGTAGCCGCGCTCGATCGTCTGGAACGTGATGCCGACGACGTGACACACGAACTTGCGGATCGAATCGTGGAAGCCGCTGATCTTCTGATAGTTCTCCGGGTGCTTGGCGAGCCGCGACCAGAACAGCGAAAAGTCACACTTTTCCAGTATGTCCGCCAGGTAGATGATTTCCTTCACCGTTTCGTCGTTCATCTGGGCGGGCAGCAGCAAACACTTGCACAGCACGAAGTCGGTGTGCGGGAAGTTGGTGAGCGCCTTCAGCAGGATGATGTACGTAATGTCCAGGTTGAGCAGGTGCGGATTGAACTGGTACAGCTTCAGGCAGGCGAGGTTAGCCTCCAGATCGTACTGGTTTTCCCGGGCCTGCTCCTCGACGTACGCTTCGATCACTTTCAGATGTTCCGGGTTGTATCTGCAATGGCGCGCGGGGGAGGGGAGGAGGCAGAAAGAGTAAAGCAACGTAAACAACTTGGGCACAGTTGCAAGGTTAGGGTTCGCGGAGTGTTTTCGCCCAGCTCCTACCGTTCGATGCTTTTCAGCATTTCCTGGATCGGCATCACCTTGCCGTCCTCCATTTTCACGTAATGCACCATGCTAGCGGCTGGAATTGATGCGTTTTTTGCTGGAAAATAGCTGACGAATAGTTTTGCCACAACCGGACGGCGAGTGAAACACAACGCGAGAGGCTGACGTTTCCGTTTGACAGGTCGAGTTGACGAAGCGGCGGGTGAACGAAGAGCATTTTTTAACGAAACAATTTCAAAACACATACCCAGGGGACAAATTTTGAACGAACTTAAAAGAGCGGTTTTAAAATTAAAAAGCTATTTTCAAACTTTATGCTAAGAATACGAGAAGAATAGGCTGACCAGATGAAGTTACTGAAAAAACGGGACATATATAAAAAAAAATACCGGTCATCGTTAATTTTTAAGAATTCGGAAAACATTTCCTTTATTTTTCCAAATATTGCAAATCATTCGCATAAATTAAATAAATAAATTACTACAATTTGGTCCCTCCTGCATACTTTGTCAAATCTTCATTTGGCATAGCTAGGGAGTCCAAAGTTGCCCAAGTGCCACAAATCCACTAAACGACCACTAAACGGCTTCTAAACGACTCAAGCTCTCTACCTAAACGGAATATAGAAAGACTTCGTTTAGCAGACGGCAAACGACTCATGCATTGGAGGAGAGCTTTCTCATTTCCTCTGTACTGTTGTATGGTTTAGCATTGAAATTATGCATCGCTAGAACTAGA
>KB668122.1:240454-303661 GCA_000349065.1 Anopheles quadriannulatus | reverse complement strand
TGTTTATTTCATTGATGACGCCATGCTTGAAAATAAAACACAAAGAAAAATAATCCATGGCACCGTAGCATAATGAAGCTGCTTAAGCGCTGTTTGAAAGACCCACCAGGAACTTTGATGCTGTTTATCTACTGCAAAAGGCGAATTAGAGCAGCGATCTTTAGCGTGCCAAAATAAGCTGCTTAAGCAATTCTGGCTATTTGGGATATTTCTCCCATCCTGATAATGAACGGTAAACATAGTGTAATTTTTATGTTTTTAGAAAAGGTATTTTTTTTAATTTCGCTTCAAATAAATTTTGTTTATATTAATTATACTAAGAAAATATTAGTTTAAAAAGAAATAAACGCAGAAATAAGATAATAAAAATCAGGATTTGAACACACGCTTTCTAGATTCGGAATCGAAAGCGTTGTCACTGCTCTATTTGGCAGATACATTAGTACGGGTGCAAAACCAGTATATAAACAAGCTAAGATGGCGGCAAGCTATCTGTCCTCATTGAATCAAAAAGTTGAAAGATTTCGAAGAGAACCCGTTACAGCCGTGAAAGTTTCGGTTGAAATCTTTATTCGCCTTCTAAGGCGACTAAGGCCTTAAATGCCTTCTGAATGCCTTCAAAGCCGTTTAATGCTGGTAGGGTGCAATCTGTTAGTGGGATACCCAACCAGTGGAGCGCTTTCCTCGCTTTGAGTGCTTTCTCCTTTCCTCTGTACTGTTGTATGGTTACGCATTGAAGTTTGCTCAATAGATGGCGTATTATAACTCATCATTATATTGCTGTTCTTTTCTTGCAATGTATTTCGGCAAGCTGCATGTAATCATGGCCTATACAGCCTTCTATCTTTCCGAGCAAAAATCTATGGGATTGATCGAGTGGACATGGGTCAACTGCCACGGCACAAGTCCAAGGGGGTCGACACGGCTGCCCTCCAACATGCAGAGATGAGATAATTCTGGATGTAAGGAAAAGGATGGAGTAAACATAAACATATCATGTTCGATTAAAATATTTTACAGATAATATGGAAACTTCGAATGCAAAGCTGGGATTTGTTCCATCTACCAAAAGTGCTGACTGAAATAACTTTCCGATCCCATTTCTTGTTTATCCGCAGATATAATGCAACATTCAATGCACACATAATTTAGAACACATCCAGGATCATAACAGCTTAGCAAGTGAAATTTGATTGGCCGCATAAAATAATAAATAAACACGAGCAGATTGAGTGGATTCGGTTTTCTAAATCCTTCGGTTATACCTAATTCAGTGTGGCAACCTAAATCCAGTCAATCAGTAAGCTTCCACCAGCGCCGCTACAATGCTGATTGATTCATTTGATAATGATAAGCGAGCCGGATGTAAATCTAATTAGCATTTATGGAGAGTAAGCTTCCGTGTTCCGGCGTAAAGTGGGTGTTCATGATGTGGTGTGCAAATAATTATTCGCTTTATTTACAAACCAACGTGAATGCGTGGTGCATATGGGGGAGAAACATACAACAAGTACAACCTAAACAACTCACGATTGGACAGGCTAATAGGTCAAAATGATTGATTTTCACGGGGCGCCCCCCGTTCGTCCAATAGAACCTAATTCGTATAGACGCGTCGACAATAATTAGGTACAAAACTTTACCAAATATTGCCCTAATCTGTATCGTTTCAGCTTAATCATGATGCCTAATCCGAAACGCACAATCAGAAAACAATTTACATTATCCACGATGCTACGATAATCCACGTCCGAATTAGTTTTCTTCACATATGTAGAGCTGGTGCTTCTGTACTCACATTCCATCAAGTTATGTAGTCCAGCTTTTTTTTTTTTTAAGGATGTTAATGAACTTGTGCATGATTTTCCATACATTGCTCCAATTCCAACACCGACAGTCTGCCCCAAGGAAGGCAGCAATTTCCCAAACACTCATACACGTTTTTGGACGATCCGGACAGCTTATGCGTAAAACTTTTAATCCCGTACTCTAATGCAGCCCCCTGGCCAGCCGGAGCGCTTACCGGTAATGGGGGTGGGAAGAGCGCTCGATGTTGTAACGATACTATGGTATAGCAATATATGTATCGAAGCCGTAAAGTGATACCCTGGTAAGTCAGCTTTATATGCAACAGAGCTTGGGGTGTGTACATTGAACACTGACGGTGGTAAAGCTTTCAAGCTGATGTCCTGGGGTGAACCTCCAGAAGACAGTGGGCTTGTGGGGACAACTTATCGGTAAGGGCAGACATGCAGCTCCGGATGGAGCGCTGGTTTCGGTGTTTATCGACTTGGGTGCTCTAAAAACTTTTGTTTTACAGTATCACCAACACCATCATCATCATCATCATCATCATCGTCAGTGTTGGATATTGTTGTCTTCGCTCATAAAAAGGTTGGATGCCACCGGTGTATTTAGCTTAATACGTACATTTTTCATCGGTTTCAATGCTCTCAGGAAGTTAGATGTTTTTTTTTTCTGTATTAGATAGCAAAACACATCTCGAGTCTCGATATCAGGAAGTTTAGAAACACTGTAAGGCTATGTTGGGGTATGTGAACTAGTGGTGGAAGCTTTTCGATTCCGTGTTTGGAATCTATTCCGGAGCCGATGTCGTTGCTGGATTCGATGTTGATTCCGAAACCAATTCCGAAGCTGCTTCCTGAGTCTGAACTCTGAATCCGGGATCGGTTCCAGATGCGGAATTGTCTCCGGAATCAGAATCGGCGGAATCGACCTATGAATCGCATTTTGCTCCAGAAACGGAATCGTATTTAACTCCAGAAATGGAATTTGCTCCGAAATAAGGATCAGTTCTTAAGAATCAGAATCAGAAGAAGATAAATAGGAGTTTTAGGAGTTCTATAGGAGTTCGTTAATAGGAGTTCTTAAGATAAGATCAGAAATAGGAAGTGTCAGAAGTGAAATCAAGCCGGGAATCTCCATGAGGATGGATTGTTAACAAATAAATTTGGATTCTTTCTGGCTTTCAATATGTAGTATAATCATTGGTCCCAAACGGTTATTCTTATGGAGATGCCGAAACTGACTTTGATTTCGAAGCCAATTTCGAATCCGGATCCGATTCCCGCTCTGAACCCGATACTGATTTCGGAGCTAATTTCCATTTCGAAGCCGATGTCGATTCCGGAAACTGATTCTGGGCCTATTATGCGTTATCGTTTCCAGAAAACTTCTGAGCTAGCCGGAATCGATTCCGACGAAAACTTCATTTTTCCCATCACTAATGTGAACGTGTGTGATGACTTTAAATATAATTAGGAACGTCCTAGAAAGAATGAGTCATCTTCAAAGAGCGGGAAAGTGATGCCAGGGATAAAAACGCTTTAAGGATATGTGGTTTAGTTTTAGTTCAGTAATAATTTTAGCAAACACCTCAACCACCCCTCCAGAGTATCCTGGGATCGTTACATGTGTTCGGCATGTTGTCAGGTTTTCAGGCAAAATTGAGCTCCAAAATTGCTTAGCATATTCTATGGGAAAGTTTCATGAGCAAAAAAAGTTGAGAAATTATCGAAACTTTCCAGCATTTGAAGAGTTCCTGTGCATGTCGAAGTAATTCAGCCATTTCTGCTATACGACAGTAGAAAAAACTACTCCATTACTATGGCGATATTCGGGTTTATTGGATTAGTTGTCATCCAGAGACACTTCAGCTTTGCCGGTGAAAATGTCATGCACAGTATGTGAGAGATTTTTTATTATTATTTTCCATCCATATACACAACCACTAGCGGGAGCTTTCGATCTTAAAGCTTAGATGACAGCACATCACCCACACACACACAGAAGTTAATTGACTAAAACTATTCCACAAAAGCCTTCGTTTTCTAAACTCCCTCTTCTCCCTCTGGATAGGTGCAATATGCCGGAAGTGGCATCTTTGTGATCGATTTTACACTAGTCCACAGAGCTTGCTGGCTGGGACCACCTTCGCCCTGCTGGGATGTAACTTTCGTCAAGTGGTTTTACCATATGGAGAGCGTATTAATAACCTCCCCCCTACCCTTTAGCTTGCTTTCAGTTTGAGCGCTCAACAGGATCCTTCCATTAGGAGGAACGCTCGAAGCCACCGGTTGTGAAACAGGGGTCGTCTGTGGGAAAATCCATACGGAAACTTCTAAAACGTGGTCATCCGTTAAACTCTCACCGTCCTACACCCGTGGCTATCGCCACTATCGCTTCTATTAGGGCTTTGGGAAAGTTTTGCCAAACAGAAAATTGGATTGTATACCTTTCGTACCGATCCCTGCGAGGAGTTGGGGAGTGCAGCTTCACATCACTATTAGACTTGAAGGCGCCTCCCGTCGTTTCCTGATGGTCCTTGGTATTGAGTCGAAAGGATGAGAGAAAGTCTACCAAGGCATCACTTCTAGCCCAAGCCGACAAACATACGTAATCGAGATTCACAAACACCACAATGCACATCGGTGAGCTGAGTGAAGTGAAGCTGAGCTGCAATTGCTATGGGCATCCCGGGGGCTGTAGCTGGCCAGTACTTTCCCCTCCGTGATACCGTGTTTGACCATTTTGCAAAGTCCACTCCAATCCATAAGGTGTGAGGCAGCTGGCATAAATTAGTTGCCTTTCCGGTTGATGGATGTTTGCTAATTGGGATGGAACACACCAGATGCGGGAGGCAAAAAAAAAAGTTTCCGAAAGCTGCGGCACTGGGAAAGTGCATCGATAAAACGGTCCGGGGGAACGATTACGTACTATCACGGTGCGATTGAATTGAGCGCAACAAGTGGTGTACACGTGGTTGCTTAACGATGTGTGCTAGCGGCACAGTACACACAGAGTAGTGGGAAGAATAGCGTGAGATGTAGTGGGGAAATAGTTCGTTATAGTTTTGCGAGAGTATTTCATAAGAGAGAGGTTTTAAACACACGAGTAAACAATCCTAATTCTTACATAGATTAATCTTATTACCGAAATATAGCTCCAGTATGATTGTAGAGGCTTTATTGCTGATTTCAGTCTTTTTAAAACTAATGAAACTCTTTCTTTTTGTATACAGCAGTTACTAGAGTCTTTCATGGCTCAGTTGCGATACAGGCCTTTTCAATTTTGAATGTTTTATCCTTTGCAACCGTGCAGTAAAGCATGCGCTGGCTGCCAGGTATCGCATCCAAAGTCTTCTTTTAGACCCCGTCCAGAGATCTTCTTCTTTTACTTGGTGCAACTTCCCACGCGGAAATGCTGGCGGGGGTATACATATACATGCTTTTGAGACTTATTCAGAACCACGCAGTCAGATAAGACAACAAATCCGGGAGGACGGTCTCTATTCTAGGCTTGAACCCATGACGGGCTTGTTATTAAGTCGTATGAGTTGCCAAATGTGCCACGGGACTGCCCTTTCTGCCCGGATCTTATGTTGGGTTATAATCACACTGCGACTCTTCTTCATAATGGTGGTAGCATGTGCCATCATATATCCAAGCAATGGTACATGGATTTGTTCCAACCCTACGGGTAAACGAGGTTAACCCGGCGCTAAACAAAACTGCCTCAAAGCGCTCCAGAGGATCCTGCCATGTACCCATCGAATACGGAAAGCACGCGGAGAATGCAATCTTCATAAATGTAAGTAAGTTTAAGTATATAACGCATTCTAAATGTGACCGTCGATAGCTCTGTGCACCAAAGCTAGATATATCCTAGTACCAAAGCTTTATTCAAAAATATAACTATATCAAAAGCTCACTCGATTTTATTCCATTCACTGACATCCTATTCAGACTGAGCTTGGCCCTTTAGTTTGTATTGATGATGAATGTGATAGACATTACACACAAAAGCGTCATCCATTTTGAAGAAACAAATTGGACCTCTGTCAGTAGAGCCTTCATTGAAACGTATTGTAGTGATCAAAACATTACGAGTTGAACCATTTGATAATAAGCTCAGCAGTCAGGTGGGTGTAAAGCTTTCCTAGCCAAAAGTGCAGTAATCATTGTATGTTGCACGGACACGCATTCCACTGCAGCACGCGCATTCCATCAAATGCAGCCAGAAAAATGTGCCTTTTATCCTGTTTTCTCTGGTGTGTGCGTACACATGAATGCACACTCACTCCGTAACAGACAACCAGTGGCAGAGCAGCAACATTACGACAAAACGCTTTGATGTTATCGACTCAAAGTCAAAAACCCCGCGTACAACCGCTGGTGGCAGTGGTCCCATACCATTTGTTGCGTGTGCTCGCGAAATATGTTTCACCAATTAATAGATGCATACGCATCCACCGCCCAACCTGCGCCTGTCTCCTGCGCTGTCGTTTGGATTGGAGTCGTTCGGATTGGGCAGTGGAATGTATGGTAATTATTTAGCGCAAAATAATTTCGTTTGCTGCGTGGCCTCGACAAAGGTGCATTTTGTGAAATATTTTGCGAAACGCGCTTGATTCACGCCACCGCTTGTTGGTGAATCGTTTGTGGCAAAGGGGCAGTTAAGCACACAGCAGTTGGTGAATCAAAAACACGATGCAAGGCAAATAGTTAATCCGCAGCCAAACCGGCAGACAGTAGAATGTGTGATGGGTGGACATCATTAACGCGATATGAGCCTGCGTGTGGGAGAGACGATAGGGCCTTAGCTAAGCAAAATTGTAGCACCATTCCCGGGTCGCCACTATTGCCAGGATGTTGTGAATCTGTTTGATTGCACCGCACCCCGTTGGATGCGGTACTAGCATTAATTACAGCCGACCGTAAGCGAATGGTAATTTGTGCGCTGCCAATTGCATTGCATTAGTTTCGGTTGCATTGACTTAATTTAAAGCATTTGCGTAATTTTGCATCATACTCATAAACACATCCGGCCTTCGCCCCTCCTTCACTCCCCCAGGGGGAATGCAGCACGACGTTTGTCTTTCTGGATGGAGCGAAGGGATCGGTCGGGGCTGCGGTATTAATTATTTTGCTCCTGTTTTGATTTGAATGTCATATTTTGCTGCTAATTGTCAAAACAAGGTAGCGGATGCTGTTTGATGATATTCATATGCTAGCACAACTGGCATGTGTGTTATATACAACATTGACAGCTATGGCATGTTGGCAGCTCTGCGACTGCTCGAACGAGCAGCACTGCTCGAAACAGGAAGGGAGCGAATGAAATGTCATGCATACAAGGAACTGAATAAAGAAAACGCGTGTAACATTTGTACTGCATCAAAAATACAATAATGTGGTACACGTGTTTTTCGTTTATGACTATGCGGAAATGTCAAACAGCTGACAAAACAGTTTAAGTTGACTGTTTAGTACTTTCAAAGAGTTCCATTAATCTAGGTTGCTCATTGAAAGGGTGCTTCCCAGCAGTTTGCTTTAAGAAGTTTATACCAGGTTCATGTCCAAAGCTTGTTTGTAATTGCACCTTTATCAAAGTTATTTCCTTACTGGGTTTTTCAAGGTTTTTGGTTGTTTCCAGCAAATTTTTGGTTGCATTCCATATTTTATTGGAGTGTTCCTAGGATTTTTTAGGAGTTTATCCGAATTTTTGAGTTGATTGGTTTGGATGTCCAATCGAACGATACCAATAAATGATCAAATGGAAACGAATCAAAAATCTGTGGGACACGACGAATAAATTGTGAGACAAGACCAAAGAACTACAGAAACTAACCAACAAATCGTGGGAAACACTATATTATCAAGTAGTTGCTTAACATATTTAGATGTTCTAGTGCCTTTCTTAGTTCTCTATCCCTCTATCTCTCTTTCTCTCTCCTTTTCTCTTGTTGGCCTGCTCACAATAGAGCATATTGTCGATGATCGGATGGTTGCAGCCTTCCATCCATGTAAAGATCCGATCTCCGACAAGTTCCAAGACGTGTTCCAGCTATCGAGCTCGCTCTGCTCCCCTGCGCCTTATGCCGTACTACGGGGGCATTGTCAAACACCTTCTTGGAGGCGGCATGCGTCGTATCCGGCCAGCCTATACCACTGCCATTATGTTCAGTTCACCTCACAGCTCGACAAACTCGTGGTTCGTCCTTCTCCTCCACGCTCCATGCTCGAATACACCGCAAAAGATGGTCTGGATAATGCTCACAGTCGCTCAAATACCTTGGTGAATCAATGAGCGGTATGTCTCACATTTCATGTATCCACGAAATCTTTTGGATCTCGGCAGAGGGTGACACCCATAGTATGCACGGTTCTCCTGCACAATGCGTCTTCGGATATCGCTGCTGATGTTGTTGTCCCAAGTAATGACACAGAACTTTTCTAAAACCTCTAGATTGTCGCCATCAACTAATACACTGTCCGCCCCAGTTGGGCCCTGACACGAGCTATGCCTACGGCAAGCAGTTACTTGGTAGACTACTTAGCGTTTGAGTCGAGTATACGCCTCACACACCTTTGCTGTCGTCTTGCCGGTGTTGTCGATGATGATCCGAACATGGAACAATCATTTTACAACAGTTTCTATGTTACTAATAAGCCTTACTGTTAGAAACTGGAACTCTGCCCATCGTCGCCAAAAGAATTAAAAAAAGTCAAAAAAGAAAACAAAGGTTAGGCTGGCGCCAAGGGCGCACTTAAAAATAGTGCTATATTTATTCTCTGTTATACGTTGACTCTTGGTTTTAGAGGTATTGTTTTTAACTCAATTCTCGCATTTTTTCCTTTAATAGACTTTGCAACTTTGACATATAACATCGCTTCACTTGACAGTCTGTTGAAGCCTTATAACAGTTTCCAATAATTACGTTGTTAGACATATGAATTCTGTATATAACCAATAACTTAAACAAAATGTTTAAAACTTAAATACAATTCTTCATGATCGTGGTTCTTTATCTTTCTTACCAGGTTTCTTTGTGTTATGGAACAAAGCTAAAGCCTAGCTGCGTTAACACTCGATAAGGATAAAATTTGCTAAAATATGTCGCTATTTCCGCTATGTCCATCAATTTAAAACAGGATTTTGCAGCTCAAACTTTCAAAACCATTACAACGAATTAGAATTGTATTATTTTCTCAATTGTATTTCAATCCTCACCTGCACACAATGATTAAAACAGCAACAAGCTAATTCTAACCCCCACGTACGCTCCCAAAAACCAGCACCGCACAAGTCTGTGGCCACATTAATTCATAATCACAAATTAGAGTAATTAATTTATAAATCTACTCATAAGCTAGCTTCACCGGGAGGAAGGTTAGCTGTGCATTGGAGGAGGAATTCCGTGCCGGTGATGATATTTAGAGCCAACGTTTCTATTCTATTGTGTGTATCCCGTTTGTCATCGATTGTTATGCATGCAGCTGGAATGCATTTTGTGTGGTTGATGTGGAGAGCGGGCCGCGATAAATCGAGCCGGTTGTGCGTGGGGGGGAGGGGTGGCTAAATAGTATAATGATGTCAAATCGCACTTCACTATCTATATCGCTGGCAGAAGCGTAAAGCCTTTTGAGCTTGTTATCGAGCAGTTGTAATCGATCCTCACTAGAAAACGGTGCAAACGCCGGTGCGACCATTTGCTAACAATGGTGGCAGGTTTTGGTGGGAAGGAAGGGCGTAGAGCAGCAATTGATAATGGTGATGGCAATTATAACAGCACATTATGTTTACATTACACGCGCCGTACACTATTGTGTTGCATTGTTAGTGGCCACTATTCGAGCAGCTGTCAGATTGCAGAGTAAAAGAGTGGATCCATTAGAGTTGGGTATAAATTATGTGTGCAATTCAAGTGAACGATATTAAGGCGATACTTTACAACTAGAAAAATAATTGCATTAAAGTGTAATTTCCCACCACTCAGCCGCGAAAGCAAAGTTTGATTCTGTTCAATAATCGAATTAAAACACTGCTATTTATCTTTGCTTATCCTTAGTTTATACCCGACAGTTCGAATCTTGTTCCGCTATATACTATGCTTCGACGCTTTGTGTCTGCACTTGTGCACGTTTTCCTCGTTCACGACTTTTTTTTCCTCCAGTGTGTGGACACGAATTTTGAACAGTGAAATAAAAAGCACTTCCCTCTCTGCTTTCATTATTGCACAATTACTGACAAACCTGATTTACGAAGAACCATTACTTACCGCGCGGGGGCAAGCACAGTGTGAAGCCAGCAGAAGACGAGTGAAAAGCATTACGGAATAGTGGACTACGAGTGGATGGCGATGATTTTATATTGTCTTTTCCCATCCCGGTCAGGGTCGTTGGTGCTGAAAGTTTTCCACTTTGTTCGGTTCCAGGACGTCTCTAGAATAAAACCGAAGGTTGCAAGTGGTACCAGAGAAGTAAGGAGGGACGAAAGCAAATCCAGCTTTTTAGTTTCATAAATCCAATCCCAAGCATGATCTGCGGGTAAGTTGTTTACGTCGGGACTTACTCCGCTCCACCCGGACGGACGGGTAAACGGTGGGGACTATTGGGAAAGAAGAAGCGACAGCAAACAAGCTGCCGACGGCTGTGATTGCACTCCGGTGCCAAGTCACGGGCGAAGTAATGCCTTTATTGTACACCGCCGCATCTGACTCATCTTGGCCGTCCCGGCCGAGGTAGATGGTCCTGGAGTTGAACTATCTATTCGGCCCGGAACGTGCAACGAGCGGCACAAATATGTGTACGAGCACGATCCTGCAATCGAGAAATTATCGAAAAAATATAAATTGCTCGCTGGAGCTATTTATGGCATACGTACAAGGAAGGGGATATCAACGGGAGAGAAAGAGGGAACAGTAATAAAGCTTCCTATTTCCGTCCCTTCCTACACCGCTTGCCGAGCGAAAGATTTCATCTGCTACAACCTGATGCACTGCGGGTGTTTGCCAGCTTTTCTGGCGTTTCCGGTCATCGGCGGTCATCTTGCGCTGCTTTCCGACCTTTGTACTAGTGGTGTCCACCCAGGCAGGTAGGTGGTAAGCAATCGATGGGCGGTTTATGCCGACGTTACCAATTCTGCGTAACTGGGCGCATTTGACCCGCCTCGGGATCGGTTCACGAGATTGGAACCTTGGTGCAATTTATGCAGGTGGTGCACCAGCAGCTGCACGGTGTGCATGCCTCTAGGTGTGTCTTCCTGTTTGGGGGGCTAGGCACAAAAGTTTAGGACACGGTCATGGATGGTGATACGGGTTGGCTTGTTCACCGGTCAGTCTGTTACATACATTCAAGCGATGTAAAAGTCCAGAGTTCGGGTTTCTATCTAGCTCTATTTAGGATTTGCAGCACATTGAATGTCTTACATGTTTGTACATAGTTTCAGAACTAATTACTGTACACAATAGGATATACTTTAACCTATAGTAGTTTACAAGTTTGATATTATTTCATTGAAATAGTCGTGATATACTACGACAAGCGTGTACGAAAATGTAGTGATATGGACAAGGAAAGGACAGGAAGTAGACACAAATGACACATAATTCAGGAAATCATATTGAAAAAAGCCCTTGAACTTCAACAGAGTGAGCATATGAGGAAGTGCTTCATTCTAGTGACCTTGTTTTTTTTTTAGTAATTACCAAGGTGGTTGAATATACTACAGGTGGGTTTTTAGCTCTGATTTCGGTAGCCATGATGAATGCAGATTTCTATGAAGATTAGCTTATAGGGAGTGATAGTTGCAAAGGATTTTGTATGAGTTGCTAAGTAACAATGAGCTCCCAGCTCTCAAATGTAAATTTGTAAAACTACACTGGACGGACCATACTGGCGATATTTTAACCTCGTTGGGTTTGGAGGATTGCCAAGATTGACATCTTTTTAGGAAGATGTTTGCAGAAGACTTCTACCTAAAAAGATGTCAATCTTGTACTGGAAGAATATTATTAGTACATAAGATTCGCTAGATCAGAGACAACGACAAACATTGAGTTTTTTCTGCTCAAATGGTCAGATTTGGTACAACATTGTAAACATGGACTCATTTGACGAGGTCTGAGCACTATCTGTAAATAGGAAATGCCTCGCTGTTTTTCTTAAATTATTACGAAGAGAACAAAACATACATGATTTCTTCAGTACATATAAAACATAAAAAGCGATCTATAAAAGGCATCTATCTCTGCACAAAGCAAACTAAATACAAAAAAGACTGCCTAACCCTGCTCAGAGGCACATGAAGATGTTTATCGCTGGCTCGCAAACCGCTACCCGTGCGCAACCCAGGGGCCGGTCAGCCGGGACTTCCGAATCGGGAGCCATTTACCTTTCATCCGGAACTCGAAATCCGGTTCCGTGCGGGATAGGATGCATGCCACCCTACGAATCGTTTCGAGTTGAGCTTTCAACGCTTCCCGGTTTCTGTTTCCTGCTTCCATTTGTGTTCAATTTCCGCTTCCGTTCCGCGCTGTGGGAAAGCGTTGAGGTGCAGCCACAGCGTGAAGTGATTGGATGGGTAATGGCTGAAGCGTTACGTGTGCCAGTTCTGTTACATTGCGCCCAGTAGTATGCCCATTGGAGGAGCCATTGTTAACCTGCTCGCAATGAATGGGTGAGGTTTCTCATTTTCTCTTGAAATTAAAGCAACATTTCCGTGTTAAAGCATTGGCAAAGGCTACAGAAAACAAGTCATGCCAGCTTCTTAAAGTGGTACGCTTCTTCCACGTTCACCAGGAACGAAGCAAACAGGGAAACAACGGAATGGACACAATCAGCCAACGCATCGGGCTGAGGTTTGGGGCTTGTTTTTCTACGCCACTTGCCAAGAATCGGCGGGTGAGCCCCGGGTTTCCGTTTGGCTCGCCTCCAGTGCAGAATTGAAAGTTGCAAATTGAAAGTTACTACAATTGTTTGATGGCGTTGAAGGCTGCTGGTGTAGATGGTGATAGGACAGCCGTAGGACATGACCCGCAGAGCCAATAGTTGTACGCCTAGCGGGAGGTCTAACGAGATGGCAGCAAGGCACCATCACCATGCATCATGTGCGCACCAGGCGATGGCAATTATCTGTGATTGCAAGAATAAACATTTCTTTCGAGTGTGGACTCAATCCGTGTGGGCCTGTGTGCTATTACTTCCCGTAGAACATAGGACCACTTTTTTGTTCGTAAAATTGGCTTAGTCCAACCTATTTCAACAAACTTACTTTAGGCGTCACCGTTTCCGCTATCTCAACACAGATCGAAATGGAGAATGGATTGCACTGTTCGCCCCCAAAACTGGGAACTCTTGTTTGTGCTCGTTAAGCATTATGTAAAATGCATCCTCCGCCCTGCTTGACCTGCATAGGAGTTCCCAGGTGGGAGGTCTGTTTTTTTTTTCGCCCCACTCTCCCCAAGATCCATTTCGCCGAGCGGGTGAGTTGCGAGTTGCAATTTGCAATCTACTGCCTTTTGCAATTTGTTTTCCGGGTTTTTGTGTGTGTGTTTCTCTCTGTTGGCCAACCTCTGGCAGAGGATAAGTTTCCGTATCCGATCGAACCTATGCACGAGGTGACGGCAAGCTACTGCTCAAGATGGTAAACAGTTAAAAGTGGGATTCTTTTTTGCCTCAACAAGTAGTCTCTAGTAAGAAGGTAGTAATACCCAGTGTGCAACACAAACAAGATCCATCTACGAGTGGAATTGCCGGCAGGGCAGACGTTGAATAACAAAATAAGAAATAGATTCTACAAAGCACTACCTGTCGAAGATGTAGGCAGGGCGAGACTCGTTCCCTTCGGTTCCAGTGCAAGAGCTCCCACCAGGGTTCATATCCACTGTTTGTTTTCTGTTCGCTGTCAGCGGTAGGCAGATAGGTAGAGGGTGGCGGTTATTTTCTTTGAAACTTTAGTAGCAATTCAAGTTAAGTTCAGTTCCGCCGACCATTCTTAGAACAGTTTCTAGAACAAGAAGTTCTTATCAATAAATAGAGAGCTTCCGTTTAATTCTCCTCTGATGAAAAATGTTTGCCATTTTGCAACTACACATATACACAAATTCAAGATGTACACAAACAAAGATAAGCTTTTGCTTGGGAAAACTAGCGGATTTTTATGAAAATATGCTTTTCAAAATAATACGTCCCGTTGCTTAAGGTAACGATTGCAACGGTTCGCTTCGGGGTTGCAATTGATGATGGAAAGTTTGCATTGAATCTCGACTACCAAGTGCAGCAGCATTCGTTTGATGTGTCCAGGTTTTACTGCCACCGCCGAGAAACGAGGACACACTTCACCACCGTCGGATACGGAACGGAAATACCTTCGATATAGCACACATACTCGATGCGATTCCCTCCAACCGGTTAACCAGGCGGGGGTTTAAGGGGAAAAAGTATGCATTTTACAAGGATCCAGCAGATCCCGATCCCCTCAGTGCCTTCAGGGCTGGTCGCGTTCCTGCACTTGAAAGGCAATAAATTGTCGTATTTTATTGCAAATCGCGTTCGTGTTTTCATCTTCCATCCCTTCCATGCATCAAACGATTAGAGCGAACGCAGAGATGCAGTAAACAAACAGCGTTTGCTGTCGCCACTGTACCTACACCCAGCGGAGTCGTGGTTTGGAGTAAAAATTGCAGAAAGAATTCAAATATTGATCTGCACACACAGCGGACTTGTTGGGAGTCTTCGGGAAAGAAGCCTCCCTGCCCCAGTGCGCTTGTATCGTGGTTTTACGACCACATACGATTCGTAGCAGCCCGTACTGGTGGGGATGCAATTTTATGCACCGAGAAAGCTCAAGTGTGCCGCGTGTGTATCGTAACTCAGATTGTCTTGGTGGTGGTGTTGTGTGGTCTTGGCGCGGGTTTTGTTTACGGTCAATATAAACTGTGCCCTTCTGCTCCATCTACCCAGTGCACTTAAGAAAAAGTGGATGCGGGGGCGCTTTGCGAAGTTGAGACCATTGTAAAGCATTGTGTGACTGTGCAAAACATTGTTGTTGGTGAAAGGTAGTAAAAATCGAAACCGGTCAAGTGTGAACTGTTCGGAAAGTAGTAGGGTGCACTGTTTTATCGGTGTTTTAGTGCTGAACAGACATTGGGCAATAAAAAAACATGGAGATTCTGATGGAAAAAGATGCAAATAACATTCTTTGTTTTTGACTGTCATTTTGAGTATAGCTTTGACAATTCTGCTTAGTGTACAAGTGGTGGGTTTATAGTGCCGTGTTTCAATACTAATCGTACTAAACTGTAATCATTTCAGTCAAGGAGTCATCTTCAACAGAATATCAACAGTCTTTAATACCTAAAATCAACTTTGTTACAGATTAGCGTCTAATGAAGCAGTGCAAAGGATAATATTTCCTCCATAATCCCACTCGGTAGCATTGAATCGGACTGTTTGCTCTATCGTTGTGTTGCAAAATCTGATCTAGCGCCTATTTGCGATTTCGTGGGAAAAGATATCCCCCAGAAAGCTGACACAAATCCGGCTCCATTATAAGGTTGCGATGAGATCCGTTTTCTCTGACGTATATATGAGCCTAAGCTTTGGCACGATAGAGTGTCGAATAAAACTCCAATCATTTCACACCGCCATCCAGTGTCTACCGTCCCCGCTAGTGGGGAGGGAAGCTTCTACATATTGGAGATTAATTGGTCTATTTGTAAAACCCATACCCCCAGCGCCGTTTATACCGCTTGGACGCACAAACACCCACCCACAGCAAGACTTCAACAGCATCCATTTCGATCCGTTCGGGGATGACGGATCAATCTTGCCGTTCGGTAGCACACAGCTCAGCCACCCCGCCATAGACTGTGGTAGATGATGGTAGTGAAGCACCAGCGTTAATGATCTGTCCAGTGTTTTTTACCCGCTCCCCGAGTTCGATCCGTCAATCAATTAGTGGAGAAAATTAAATCCCACCCACTCCCATATCCCCTTTTGGGAGCACGGTCAGCGGACTCCGAGCGAAAACGTGCCGTTCTGATGGACGTGATGATTTATTTTCCCATCGTCCAAAACGTACGCAGGGGCTGCGTTTCGTAAGGAAGTTAGGCAAGCTTTTTGGGGACGGAGAAAAGATAAAAAATATATTTACCGAAAGTATCAGCACACGCATAGGGACTCCCCCCCCCCCACACCGATGGCTCCCAATCACGTGCGGTCTCTCTGTCGGTCGCTGGATCGTGTGCGGAAGTGTGACATGGAACCGTTGCTCTGCTGGATGGATTATTTCATGGTTCGTGGGGGAAAGGAAAAGAAAAAACAAGCGATAGTACTATTACGAAGGAAACGAGCTTGGCCATCTAATAATTGCGCACACCAAGACGCCCGTTGTGTGTGTGTGTGTCTGTTAATTAACAGCAGTCAGTGTCGTAAAATTTTCAATTAAACCAACATAAAGAGTGGTCCAAATTGTAAAAAATAATCATCGAGTTTTATGCTTTCGCACTAGCCGGGCCGCTTTCCCTGGACGCCTGTACCACACGGGAGTGGAAGTGTGTCGAAAAATAAACTCAAGGAACGATTGAAACTGGGGAAGGAGATGGAAAAATCATTCTGTTTGGCGCTTAGCTAGGCTTGGAATGGGGGGAGCGATCGTGTGTTTTGTCACTTATTGCGTCGTGACCACACTGTGACTGGATGGCTTTTAAAAAGGAATGACGGCTGGACCCATTTCGGTTGTCAGGGGCTTTTTTTAAAGGCGTTCAAACATGCACTAAGCCCATATTAAGGCGATGAAAGATAGAAGTAGTAAATCAACTGTATATTAAAAATGTGACACTTTGACATAGCTATATTATTGGAGTTTAAGAATGGTGGTTTCACCGATTGCGTCGACCTTCTACTCCACTCTAGCTCTACTTATTACTATCCGCTGCCATACACTTGATAAATGATACGAAATCTTGAAACCATTGCTGACTTAGTTAATAATCACCCCGAATGTATCCTTCTTGTGTGCGACAAGCAACGAAAACATGTAAAGAAACCATTCTCTACCAGTGTTAATACATTTTATGTGGTAGTACAGTCTGTTTGCAAGGTATGTGGGTCATGCGTTTACCACTATACAAATTCTACTAAATTTCCTACGCTATTTCCTACATTAATTCCTACACTCTTCCTACTCTGCTATTTCTGGTATTTGGGAGCTATTTCTGGATCAGAATGGGTTCATGATCGGTTCCAGGACCGGTATGGGTATAGTATCAGTTCCATGTCCTTTAAGGGACTACTTTCAGTTCCAGGACTGGTATGGATTCATGAGTCGTTCCAGGACCGCTATGGGTTCATGCTCAGTGGCAGGGTCAGTATGGGAACATGATCGGTTCCAAGACCGGAATGGATTCTTGATGTTGGTTCATAATCAGTTTTTGGACCAGTATGATCAGTATTGATTCCTGAACCGGTATGGGTTTAGTATCGGCTCTAGGACCGGAATAGTTTCAGTATTAGATCCAGGACCGGTATTAGGTCATGTGCAGTTCTTGTACCAGAATATGTAACGTATTGATATCAGGACCAGTATGAGTTTGGTTTTGATTTTAGGTCTCTTAAGGAGTCGTCATATGTCTTCTATTTGGCGTAACGTCCTACGCGGACATGCCCGGCTTATACAGGCTTTCGAGACTTAATTCATTACAACGTAGCCGGATAGTCAATCCTTGCTACGGGGAGATGGTCCAATCTAGGCTTGAACCCATGACGGGCATGTTGTTAAGTCGTACGAGTTGACGACTGTACTACGAGATCGGCTCAATACTTAAAATACTTTAATCACTTGTTCTATTGTGCAGTAAACCCGGCAAGATATGTCTCAGAAAACGGGTTGGTTACAATAACTTTTAAATAAATGATTTTACATTTTGCTCGACGTTGGTTTCAACGTCTGTATGGATTGAACATTTCAATATATCAATCCCAGTCCCAGTCCCAGCTAGCGACTAGACCACTAGACCAAAGTGGCTAAAGCTACCATGCCAAATAAGCAGGCGGAAATGTTATGTTGGAAATATAGAAATGTTATGCTAAGTTAGCAATTATTTATCAACTTTTTGGTTAAACAACGACAGTTTATGATGATATATTAAGTAGCAAAAGACTAATAACTATAAATATTAAGAAAATACAGCAGAAAGTTATCAGACAGTTAAAGTAAGAACAGAGCAAAGGAAAAATGATGTAAATAGAACTGTGGACGATCTTTTCCCTTTCCAACATTGGGTGGTTTTACGATTCCAACTAGATTTTTTATCTTAAGTTATTAATCAAACGAGACGAAAGTTGGCGGCTGAAATTATGTCACCAGAACAGGACCCGGTGAAACAATATGATGATTATACTCAGAGTTAAAAAGTTCAAAACCATCCCCGAATAAGCATCCATAGATATGAAAGGTAATAATATACTATCGAACTCTAAGGAAAACATTTTGCCTAACGCTAGGGAAAATGGAACAGATGGACCTGACAACATGCCGGAAACTACAGGGACCGGAAGCAAAACAATGTAAAAGTTTTTTTCTCTCTCCAAAAGCCTCCGTTTTCGTAACTTGCTTTCCCCTACTTATTGACAGGGAAGACTTGTCACCGCCAGACGCCAGAGGCCGATTATTGTACAAATGTTACTCATCAATTTACCCTCAAAAGGCTTACCCACACACACACACGTGGTCGATTGTCTCTTTGTGGGGTTATTGATTTATCTTTTCTCTTTTTCGTTCTTTTATTGGTTCATTTTGCAATTTGCTTCGAGTTCAATGGGGGACAACGTTTTCCAGTCTCGCTGCAAATCTACCTTACGACAGGAAATTCCGTATTAATATTCCACCAATTGAAATCCTCCTTCGTTCCGATTGGCACGGGATGACAGGTTTTACGGAGAGAAAACTATTACGTATCAATTCCAGATGTTTCAGTAATGGTAGAAAACGGAAGATTCGGTACATTTCCCCCCATTTGTTTGAAGGAAGTATATGAACATATGAGTTGAGCTGCTAACAGTAGGTAGGTTCGAAGAGAGGACTTTCTTCCGTCTTTTTGGATAGAAAAAAAAACACACACACACACCTATGTCTTTGACACTTTGCAGTGGACAAGGGACAGCATTTCGTTCATACCATTTCCATGATGCGGTTGAAATGAAAATCATAAATTTGCTTGCCAAGCGCTCAAGCAGAATGGGGATCCAATGGAAGCGGGAGGGGCAAGCAGACCATCCAATGGTGTCGTTGGCCGCATCGCGTGAATTATTAGACATTCCAAAGCCCATAAATCGCACCACATTTCTCGGACTTGTTATCACGAACCACCCTCCGCACGTCTTCTTGATGAGCCTTCCGGGGAAGGACAGCCCGAAGATGACTAAAAGGACCCATTTTGGCAGGGCCCAAAATGGGGCTTCGCCTTTCAGACGACCGTTTAACCCTTTTCATGCTACCTTTAACTTAACATTCCTGACCAACCGCCTCGGTCTCGGTCAACAGAGAGGCCACAACATGCTGGGGGGGAGGAGGAAGGATATATTTATACAAAATCGTTTTCTATTTGCGTGTGACCCAGGAGCAGGGCAGCTGCGCTGCACAGCACATAGTCTCTAAAATAATCGAAATTTATTCCTATCATATCTGTCAACCTGGAGCGGTGTGCTCGGGCGAAGAGAAGCGTACCGCATCCAGAAGCAAGATTTATGAATTTGTGCCAAATAGTGTCCGGCATTTATTGTGCTTTTTTGTTGTTGCTGTTGGTGAAGCTGAGCTGGCTGACCCCTAAACCTTTCCCAGGCCAATCCCTTCGGCAGGGGGCGCAAAATAAATGCCGGAAGCCATTTTGCTGGAAAAGTCTGTTTGGTCAGCAAAAACGGTGGCATTATTATTATTATTATTTGCTATTTCCTTTGCGTCCGTGAATGTGCGAAATGTTTCATTATTTTTTTATTTTCCATACTCCTCTTCGTAGTTTATTGGACTTTTTTTTAAATATTTCTATCTGTCTCTAAGGTTCTGCTTCAGCTGATACGGGGTTTGCGTATTGTGTTTGCGTTCGAAAAAAGCGCGTACTTGAAAAAACAAGCGCAAGCCCGGGGCAAGGCAATGCGATCCTTAATCCGATTTTGTTCGCGATAATTTTGCAGGAAGCATTACGCTGACAGCAGCGAGGTAGACGGTTCCGGAAATTGACCAATCAAAGGGGTCTGCGTGTGTGTGTGTGTGTGTATCGGGGGAAGAGGAGTGTGATCGCCAAACCGGCTGGTCGAACTGGGGTCCGTTTTCGTTCTGCTCTTGGTCGCGCGAAAAACACATGTGAACACATTCCGGCGGAAATATTTCGGCTTCGGACGCAATTTAGATGAATTATGTTGCAACCAATCCGATACATACCCACTGCGACCCCCCCCCCCCCTCATTCTGAGAGGTGTGTGGGTTGAAACTGTTTTGAATGTGTGGCACCACAACGGAGGGTGAGTGTGTGTGCGAGGACCTGGAGGTAACAAATAAATAAACACAAACCACCGGAACGCGTGATCGAATAACGCACACCGAGTCTGGTCAAACAATGTGCCGACCATGTTCGTTTATTGCTAACGGTTACAGTGCAGGTTAGAGCAGCGATAGTGGGTATGGTAATGGGTGGGATAGTCCCACGCCACGCCAAACGAGGACAATCGCTTAAGCCGCCAAACAACAAACAGAAACACAATCGCTTCTATATCCTTTGATTGATCGGCGTAAGTGCCGGAGGGTTCTTAACAGTGGTGAGAAGAGGTATGGATACCGATACAGTAAAGCAACTGAAACCGCATCGTATGGTTGCAGATAGTTGCGGATTTGTGTAAATATGTGTTCTCGTATACATTTCACACACAAAAAGCGGTGCTTTATTGTGCCAAAACCATTTGGACACGTTTGTTGTGTATTTGATGAGCAAATGTCCAAAAGATATGAAAATTTTAAAGAGCGGAAGTTCTCCATGAGTCTACGGTCACCTTTTACGACATCATTCCTGCAATTAGCCGCTATTTTTACGTGAAATGAACTTAATGTAATGGGAATTGCAATCTACAGCACCCTTATTGTACAAATCTAATTGCAATTTCCAAGGAGCCTGTCCAAATAGAGTCCAATTTCCCTCATATGAAGTTCACTTCTGATAAAAAAGAGTCAAGGAAGTGTGCCACAACTATGAGAACCCCTGGAAAACCCTGTAAGCTGCCAATTGATATTCATCTCTATTTGTTTAACAATCTAAGACTAATCTAAAGGTTCATGATGTGGCCATAGACTGAGATGCTGCAGGAATCGATCAAGCGGTGCAAATGATGCTTGAATATAAAGGCCATATTAGATTGAGATTAGCCTTGTCTTAGTACCATATAGTTGCCCAGAAACGGTGTTTGAAGCTTCAAATTTAAACCTCAATTTTTGGCGTAGTTCAACACCGTGTTCTTAACAGAAAATTATTATGTTGCTGGGTTACTGAGCTTTCTCAAGTTGAGAAAAGATTATCAAAAACTCGTTTTAAGCTTCATCTAAAAAGGCACTCAAAACTAATTTTCAGACGCGAGCCCGTGGTCGTCATTAGATGTTCTCACTCTGAGAAACTGTTATAGTCACTCAAGTTTTAATTCGCAAAAACAGTATTCGATCTCCCGATAAGTGAATCAGCCGTACCGGCGAACTCGTTCGACGAGAAACATTCGTCGCTCATGAGTGGACAGGGTTGTACCACTAGGTTGCCCAGTACAAAATCTATACGGTTTTCTAATTTTTGATCTAGAGGGCTATGAAATGAGTGAAAATGAGCGTCGCGGCGAACGTTCCCAGGAACGAACGAGTTCGCCGGTATGGCTGAATAGCACTATTGCTCATGTTTCAGCTAGGCTGGTTTAGTTGCATCGTCAATTTTCTCAAAGTTTCTCAATCGTTTCTCAATTCGATTTTGTTCCGTTTCTACAAACATTGGCAATATAGTTTTCGCAAAAGTACTCATGAGTGCTTGAGAAAATGAGCTTTGAGAAAGTTTCTCGGTGACTTAAGAGTACCTCGATGGTGCCTTTTTTTCCTTAAATACGTTTCTTAGAACTAACAATAAATGTGCAGTTTGATTTATAAATTTGACTTTCCATGTGGTACTCGAAGCATTTTTAAGGGAATTAGGCTCTTTGGGCCGCATACTTTGCCTACTGACGTAGGGTAAGGGTTATTGTAACATTTCGTCTTAAATATTACTCCAAAAATTTATTGGACAAAGCCCAATCGAAGAAACGGTCAAAATACTGCCATTTTTTGTTGGTAATTTTGAAAACTTCTTTTCAAAAACTATATGGTATGTTCTAGCGCAGGGTTCTCCAAAATAAGGACCCGCGGGCCACATGCGGCCCTAGAGGATTTATAATGCGGCTCGCGATGACTTTGTGAAGACTAAAGCATAAAGTTAATTTATTTGATTATCTATATCAAAATTCCAATGTTTACTGTTTAAGTTTCAAAAAGAGCTTGAATAATTGAAATCTGTACGATTTTGATACATTCTGTGAGTATTTTTTTCATCAAAAAGGAGTTTTAAACGATCGGGTATTAGCTAAAGGTTACTTCAAAATGGCATTAAACAACGATATTCGTGACTTCGGCCTCTTCGGCCCGCCAAGTGAAAAGTTTGGAGACTCCTGTTCTAGCGTAAAGAGCCTTCATTATGTCACAAATTTGCAACTATGCTATTGCTACCTTGAAGCGGAGCGCGGATCCTTCCAAGAACATTAAAAAAACGGCTAATTACTACTCGTCCATATCGTCAGACCTCGGAACTGACCACTTTTATGCCAAGAATAGTATTAAAAAGATGGATAACAGCATTTAACTATGTGCATTAGGTCAGAATGACTCAGTGTATTTGCACTACTGTCACTCGTAGAATTCTCTTATTCACACAAACCATTCATGGCCAATATGTCCAGAAACATTGCTGCTGCTCAAACCATAACTCTGTTGATTAATTAATTAAAGTGTGTTAATTACGCTAATTAACCCTTAATTAAGGCTCATGGTCATTGAAGCTTTCTTTAAAAACACCTCAATTGCACTCGAGTTTGCCCAAAGCTTTAATAAACCTTTTCATAGATTCACATTAAACAGGAAACTCCTTAAGCCCAGAAAAGCAGAGCGCTTGTACTCACGATTCATACCTATCGGTCGTTCGGGGTTTAAAGCGAATCTCCACCCCACCAAATCCAGCAGTCCATCTCAGCCCACTTACTCCGGCTACATCCGGCCAGAACCGACGGGTCTTTTTTATTAACACGTATTTTCAACGCTTCGCTCCCCCTGTGCCGTGTGGACTGAAAAACACACATAAATTCGTTGTTCCTGTCAACTTCCGACAGGAGACCCAAAGAGAGATAGAGAGAGAGAGAGAGAGAGAGAGCCGCCAGGTGCCACTGCTGCTGTTGCCTCGCGGCAAAATGCTGCTGTCTGGGACACAATGAGGTTCAATCGGTTCGACACAATCGGATTCAGGAAACCATCGTGCCACAAATGTTCGCATCGAATTGAAGACGAAAAAAAAAAAACGAAGCACATGTGTACACCGGCGGTGCCAAAGGACACGTGTATGCAACCGTCGGTGCGTCCGTATCCGGTATCCGGGCCGGCGGTACGCTACAACCGTTCCGACGCGCTTCCGTAAGCTTCCGGGGGCATCAGCAGCAGCAGCAGCAGCACGGGAATGAAATTTTCATTTGCACAATTGTTCAAACATCAGCGCAAATCAAATCAATTAAAGGCCAATTATTATCACACACGCCGTACACACACACGTGTGTACGTGTGGGGTACAGCTTTCGGCGGGAGGACAGGGCCGGAAAACATATCGTCATCACCGGAAACACCTGCTCCACGGTTTTGTACGGCGTGTGTGTGTGTGCGTGTGTGGTGGCTCACGCCGATGCGAGCAGGGAAAGGGTAGCAGCCACCCGTTCCCTTAGCAACAGACGTCCGGTTGGAAAATCGGATCCATTTTCCGTGGTTTCCCAAAAGCGACAGAGAGAGAGATAGAGAATGGATTTGCTTGCCCATTTCAATCACAGTGCCGTGGCACAGAGCTCATGATTTTTAGCAACTCTCTGGCTGAACCGGCTCCTGGCGCTGATTGAAAGGATTTATAAAGTCCCCAAAGTGGTGGAGGTGGGGTTGGAATGGTGAATCAGAGTCGTCCTCCCTCCCCGCTCATAAGTATGTGTACACTTATTTCGGGTAGGACGACGCAGCAGCAGCAGCAGGGAACTGCGCATAATATCAGTCGATTTATTTTCCACCGATCATCCCTGATGAGTTCGCAAAAATCGGACCGGCCCTACCCAGCTCCAGTGTCCACCTCAGCACACCAACACGTTTGTGCCGGCACGTCGCCTAGAAACAATGGCGCGTTTGATGAACGGCACCCCCTCGAGCCCGGGCGGGGCCCGTACCGCGTGCGTGAAATTAAGAAAACATTTGCTGCCATTTCATATTCGAACTCGTGTTGGTTGGAGGGAAACAAAAACCTTCCGTTTTCGACCAGTGTTTTTAGACAGTGCCCGGGGCCCGGGGACACATCCCTGTATTATTGACCTGCACATCTCCCGTTAGTGCGCATCCCCATTGCTGCTGGTGGAGCGGATGGAAAACCATATTGTGCGAGTTTCCCGCTAGCACCTGCCAACCGTATCCGCTTTGATTGATGGTGAGTGGAAAGGGATTTTTGCACCACCGGGAGCATCAACGATCGAGCATTCCTTGTTTGTGTATGAGTGTGTGAATGAGTGTGTGTGTGTGTGCTGTGATGCTCATCTAATCAATTAAAATGATCCCAGCGAAATGGGCAGCTTCGTTCGCAATTAATGGACGTGGACAAATATTTGGTGCGCTGTGAAATGGTTCGCAAGCAACAAAAAAAGAGCCACCAAAAACTGAACATTGCATATCGCTAATTAGTGGTGGAATTTGTTTTGCCAGCGCCCGCATTCTTTCGATGTCCACGAGTGGCTCGTGAAAGGGATATTTCATGTGGATGGATGGGTGTATATGTTTGATTTGAAACTGCTAATAAAGGTCGGCTGATGGATTAATTGTTGGGCAAAATAAATGCGATGTGTATAGCCAAAGAAAGCATAAAAAAGTGCTTACACATTAATTAAATAGTATATGAAGTAGGAAAGTATTAGAAGTAGCAGCTGGAATAAAAGTATTTCATTTATTTCATCACTAAAAATACACAACATTACAAAACAATGAAAATCGGAAGCTCACTGGGTTTCTCACGATTTATTTGTTGGTTCTCATCAATTTTTGGAAGGTTCTTATATTTTTTTGGTGCGTTCCCACGATTCTTTGGCCGTTTCTCAGAATTTTTTGGTCCAATTGTATTGATATCCAATCAGAAAATACCAATTAATTATGGGAAAGGACCAAAAATCTATGGAATACGATAAAAAAATCGTGGGACGGCACCAAAAAACCATGGGAACTGGGACCAATAAATCTTGGAAACCCTGTATATAATTATTATGAATGTAAATAGAAAAGGATCTACAGATGGAATAAAGTACAATCGACCAGCATACGCAGAAAACAGTAAATAATCAAATCTGGAACAACAAGCGTCTAAAGGTATGCTTTAATGATACATTAATTTACAGAGTTTTCCAAGTCACTTTCCAATGTGCACATCATTATTCACTATCTCTAATACGTTTTTCAACAGCTGTCAAATGATGAATTTGTATCATAATAAATGTTCAGTTCTTACACATGATTCTCAACGCACCACAAAGAACTGCCAAACTCAATCCTGCTTGAGACGTGTTGAAAATCGTGTGAAAGAACTGAAACATTGCAGGATTTTCCAAGCCAATCTCCAATGTGCATTAATCGCTTGTAATTTGTTTTTCAACAGCTGTCTCGCGTTATATTTACATCACAAGAATATTACATTTCTTCCTCATGATTTTCAACACATCACAAAGAACTCTCAGACTCAGTCCAGGTTTTGATGTGTTGAAAATCATGTGAAAGAAATGAAAACTGTTTGTAATTTGACATATGTAGAAAAACATCTAGCAAGTAATGAAATTTTTGTTGACATTGAAAATTTACTTGGAAAACCCTGTATTTTGATGCACTTACAACATTTAACAGCTGTTGAAAAACATCTTGGAGATGGTGAATAATGATGTGGACATTCGAAAGGGACTTGGAACACTCTGTATCGATCTGTTAGAAATTGAAACTTTATGTTCCCAAGATCTATTGGTCGGTTCCCAGTGGTAAGGAATTAAGTCTCGAAAGCCTGTATAGACCGGCATGTTCGCACAGGACGTTACGCCAAATAGAAGAAGTGAAAATGAGTAAGATGAGGGCAATGAAAGTAGTAAAAAGAGAAAATGATAATAAAAATGAAAATTACCATGGGTGCACTTCAAACATGACATGCAAACATGCTTCACAAACATGATACAAGATTTTCCACATCAGTTTCGGAAGTTGACATTGTTATTCACCGCGTGCAAAATGTTATTCCACATAGATGACATTATATTTCTATCATAATAATTTTTAATTTCTACAGCATGATTTTCAACACGTCTCAAACTGGATAGATTTTAGTTGAACATCATGTGTTTAAACTAAAATTTCGTGTTGAAGCAAATACACCATTTGAAAGCTGTTGAAAAACATCTTGGATGCGATTAATAACAATGTTTACATTCGAAAGTGACTTGGAAAACCCTGTAGAGTAAACGGAATAAATTAAAATGTAGAAAATGAGAATAAAACGTAGATCAGTGATAGATAATAATAAGCTGAGAATAAAGTGCAGTATAAATTCATATAATTCGCTTAATAATGTTACTTAAACTAACTTACTTTCGAGACATTCAAAAAATCTTACCCAAAACTATAAGAACATCAAATCTAACTCTAAAATAAAATTGTCAACTTAAATGCAAACAAGGAAAGAAAACAAAGGTTAAATGACCATGCAAATCGGTAGCCAAAACAAAAAAAGAGTTAATCCCTTTCGGAAAGCCATTCCATTTTACCTTCCCGTCCTTCCCTCCGATACTGCCGGTTAAATTGTTGGCAATTATTGAAAGTACCCTTCAACTAAATGCTTTCATCAATATTCATATTCCACCCGTTCGGTATGTCGCTGGAGTGTTATGTACCGCCAGCGAGTGAAAGAGACAGCCAGAAATGTGAAATCTAATCTCCTTATGTGCCAGGGTAGCGCACGCACACTGTAGCGAGCCTGTTGCGTTGTGAGGTCCCTTCCCCCGTCCCGGTGTTCGGTTGCAGAACGTATGCGGAACAACTCAATATTCATTCAAACTGGCCAGCAAAATTAATCTGATTTCCATTTTGCTATTTTAGTAAAGCGCGTCACAGCGCGTTGAGATGTGCGGAGAGGTAAGGGAGCAGAGCACGAGATTTGGCCCAAAATTCGATCACCAAAAATCGAACCAACGGGGTAGTGTAGCAAATCTGAATATAAATCCGTAAGCTATGAGCCAAAACAACCACTGCAAAAAAAGAAGAAAAAAGGCAAACAAAATTGGGCCAAATATAGGCAGCGATGAAAGCGCAACAACGAGGCCGCAACAGAGGCTTCCCCGGTTTTCAAGCATCGCAAATCGGTTTAGGACCTCGTGGTGCCTCAAAATCAAAGTGCAAAAAGCGGCATTGGAACAGCGCAACAAAAAAAGCGGGAAGTGAACCGTATCCCGGGCAAATATGTGTGAGTGTGTTTTTTGTTTGCCCCGTTGTTTTTCATTTTAAATATTTACTGTAAATCTCATGAATTTAAAACACCTCTCACCTCGTGCAAATCGTTTGTGTGTGTTTTTTCGGTGAGATTTTCCGCTGCATGGAAGGAACCGCAAAGCAAAACGGATGTAGAAGAGAGAGAGAAAAAAACGGCAAAAAAGAATAACGCCCCGCGTATCTCATTTTCCGGTTCGGGTTTGTTTTATGTTAATTCTTCTTTTTTCTGTTTCTTCCATTTTCACTGGTGCCTTATATCGTTTTTTTAGTGTCGGTATGAATGGAAAAATAGGAAATTGGGATTGCAGGAAAATCACCTCATTCAAATCAAAACGGTGGCTGCAGTTTAGCTTTTTTTTCGATGGTGATGATTTCTTCGTGCCCTACTGACAGTCAGGGAGTGGCAACCTTATTTTGGAACGGATGATTCGTTGCGTATTCATGGAATCGTATTGTAAACAGGTCCTATAACCACTTCACGATCATCGATCCTCTTCTGCGGTTGAATGTTGCAATTAAAATCCTGATCTTGCATCTACGACGTCTTCTTTATCTACATCGATAACATTTATTGGACTGTCTAGGCCTCCTCGTTTTTGGTTTCCTCTCATTGTCTAACACATTTCTCGATTGTCCTTTATGCCTTGCTAGGTCTTATTGTCTTTCAACTGAGTCCAGTCTCATGAGGTGAAGGAACAACCTAAGAAAATAATTCCGAAAATCAACATGAAATATCCTCTTAAGCATATCTAGCATAGCATGCTAATTCAAGCGTTATTAGTAAGAAAGATATATAGCAAGGCTGATTGGCGTGTCAGTCAAGTCCAACGAAGGGTATCTTATTACTAGTAACAAGATAAGGAACTAATAAACTAATAACTAAGAGGCTGCAAATCAAAGAGTAGCAATGTCTAAAGTGTTTCCATATCTTGGAAATGGGGATCGCTGTTGCTCGGTTCACCTCACAGCTCGGCAAGCTCTTGGTTTATCCTTTTCCTTCACGCTCCATACACCGCAAAAGATGCTCTGCAGAATGCGTTGGTCAAACATGCCCAGAGCGTTTGCATCCTCCGCTTAGATTGTCCAGGACTCGTGTCCACTGGGCAAATCAATGAGTGATATATATCACATTTCGTGCGTTTTCGAGGTCTTCTGGATCTCAGCAGTCGGTAAAGCCCGTACTATGCACGATTCCCCTGCATAATGCGTCTCCAGATTTCGCTGCTGATGTCATTGTCCGAAGTGACGACCGTCTCCAGATAGCAGAACTCCTTTAATAACATATCCTACCATAACTGCTATCATTTAGAGATCGTTGCAATTGGGCTATTTTCAGAGGAATAATTGTTACAAGAATGGATTACCTAGTCTTTTTCTTCTATTTGGCTTAACGTCCTACGCGGACATGCCGGCCTGTACGCTTTCGAGACTTTATTCATTACCACGCAGCCGGATAGTCAATCCTTGCTACGGGGGGACGGTCCATTCTAGGCTTAAACCCATCATGGGCATGTTGTTGAGTCGTTCGAGTTGACGGCTGTACCACGGGTCCACCCCCCAATATTTTTATCGGATTACCTAGTATTCTTTCCAATAACAATTGTATAATCTTGTAACTGACCTTTTTTTGCGATGCTAACGATGTTTTTTGTGATGTATTCGACTTTTGATTGAAAATTTAAAAATATTACTTTAATCTGTCAAGATCTTTAAATTGTCAACCCCTGAAATAAACACATATGAGGCCCAGAGTAAGCCTTTTCTTCTCTTCGACTTTTTATGCATCATGCAAATAATTTCCTCTGAAAGCTTTCGGCTCAACCACGATCACACACGCCACAGTGGCCACATTTATTCGGTGACCTGTCATGTGTGCGCGACCTTCTTCCATCATCAATCTGTGTCCCCGTTTCATCATGTCACTTCCGTCCGCCATTTCGTGAAGGAAAAGCTGACATACCGCACCTTTTGTCATAAATATTTATTAACAGTGACTTTCGGCGGTACTCGCGTAGTAGTAATCGTAAAGTTATTGACTTTTATTGCACGCAACGAGCGCGTAAATGAAGTTGCTAAAAGTATACTTTGTGCTATTCCTCTGTGCTCGGTGTGCAGGAGGTACTTTTTGTGCTGTGTGCTAATATCGCAATCCAATTCCCTGCCCATTACCCATCCATCGATTCCGGCCACCATCAGTGTGTGGTGGTGGCTTCAACGCATTTGCATTGCCGAAATTGCGTCTGTTGAGTTTCAGCGGTTTTGAAATTCAAATATACATCCAGCATGCGCACGTGGCAGTTGCGCACGGTTTGGTGGTGGCGATGGTTTAGGTGGAAGGCACGAGAACGGAAAATACTGTGCAAACGTTGAAGTTTATACTTCCAAATCAAAGCCAGTAAAATTTCATGATAATATTGGCGCGGAAAATTGCATCGCTTTGGTAGAGGTGCCGCTCTTCTAGTTCGCCCATCGAGCGACAGAATGCCTGTGCAAAGGCATTCGAAACAGTAAAAAAAAAACGGAGGTACTAAAATTGAACTACAAAATAGCAACGCACACAAGAAGAGTGCAGTAAGGCGTAAACGAGTTTCCGAAGTGCGTCAAAACGGTTTCCACACGGTTTTCATTTAGGCAGATTGAGGGAGTATAAAGATATCTGCCATCACCGTATATGACTGTATCGATATTTATGCGCTTGCGATGACAAACCCATTTTGGAGGGATTCATCGTTTTGGTTACCAGGGGTCTTCCGATAGCTGGGAAATATTGGCTAGAGGTCTGCCGATGTGTTTTTTTTTTCATTCCATTCGATATCCGATTTCGATTCTCGCTGCTGACGCAATGGGAAAACTATGTGCATTTATGGTCCCGTGGTATTTATTGGTGATGTTTGCCGTATTAGCTGATTGGATGGAATTGATTGTCGATGGGAATGGGAGCAGAAAGAGGACTAAATGCAAAAAAGGCGAAATTATTATTCAGAAGAGAGTTTGAAATTGGCACGAACGTAATTCATCCCTTACATTCATACCTTAATGTGTACCAATTAGCAAAGTAAGTAAGTTACATTTATGGATTTTTTTTATTGTAGAGTGTTGTTTAAGTGAATAGATTACCCTTAAAATACATTACCATAAAAAAACCCAAGACAGCATAATGAATTACTCAACAAAACCCTCAGGAAACAGATTTCCAATGGTTGGAAATAGGAATATCCTAGCCTTAACCTATCTGCGATGTAATAATCAACATACAAAGTGACATTTAAATGGTATAACTTAGCAAAGTGTTGCTACAGCATGCGAAATTTGTCTGAAATTTGTCGAAATTTGAGAGTCTGATGGACGTTTTTAGGAAAAAATCCTACACAATATTGAAATGATGATTGAAAAATCCATCAGGCTCAACGATCTCCCATGAGTCATCCTTACGATCTCTTAGCTATGTGGTATACGATTCTGTGAACCTTTCAAATTCCAAAGAATAATAGGTTCCCACAGGGAGTTTAGCTCATAATGTCCTAGAATCAACGGAAGAGGTTGAACCTGTAATTATGATTCAAAAGACTTTGGTTTCTTTTTTTGGTTGTGTGTTCGGAGTTCATATGTTGATTACTTCTACCATGGTGAGCTCTAGTTTAAGTACAATTACATATGTCGATAGCGTACTGTGAATGAGGACACGTCAAACGAAATGCATTTAGGTCATCCTCCATCTGGATACGTGGCTGAGACTAATGAATAAGCACCCGGAGATGATTACATGGTGAAGATCCTCGTATAATTATACCATCCCCTTGCATAGCTCAGGCCAGCATAACCCACGTCGCAAAGGTTAAAAATTCGTTATAAAGGATAGCAAATTACAATGACCTATATTTTCAGTGAGCTATACATGTCATATTAACAACAGTTGATACAATAATAAAAGGATCAGTTTTTCGACGAACCCGACTAAACTATTCAATCAATCGAATGGCTGCATAAATAAATGATATCTTACGAGGGGTAAAGTACAGACATCGTTCGGCGCTGACAAAGCGTATGCTCCGTTTTGTAACATCCTTTTTATCGCCCGTAAGCCAGCTGCAAACGCGCGATAAATTGATTGATTTCCCATCAATAAAACAACGCGCTTAAAAGTGCCTCGTAAATAGTTTAAAGGCAAACAGTCTCGCAACCTCGGCTAAAGTCGAATGGGCCCGCGGACGATAATATGCTTTGCACATTCGCTTTAATTCTTAATGGTCGCTTGACATCCCATCAAAGCACTTGCAACCAGCGAGTACGGACTCGAATGGGAGGAAAGTGTGAATTCCCGTTTTTTTTTAAATTACAACTTTTGCGAATTACATACAAACGTAGCCCCGTCGTGTGCATTATTTACCTCGCTTGAATTCACATATACACACCCGCGTGTAGAATTGGAAACCGACAAAGAGACAAAATACGCGCTCGAGGCCAATGAATAATTTAGTCGACTTTAATGGCCGTAAGGTAATGCCGCGGAAATCCACTGATCACTTAATTGGGTAATACGATTCGCAGCTTTACTGGGGTGAGTTTTTGTTGTTGAGCTGCTTCTTCTCCGTGGTGCACTACTAGTAGCAGCTTTACGTGAGCTGGAGGCAACGGTCAAATAGTGTGCAATGTGCTCATTTGCGTGTACTGCACAGGTGGATGAATAAAAAAAGGGGTAGAGAAATTGTTTTTACTTTTGTTTGGTGTGTCCCTGGTCCGCACGCTGCTGGCAGAGGAGTGCAAAAATCATTGAATTAAAAATGGCAAATGGAAAAAAACAACGCGTATGCAGCGGAGATATCGGATAGCAATCGAATGGAGCACATGAAGCAGTACCATTTCCGACTGCAATTATTGCAGTCGCATTTGCATTGCGTGGATTAAAACGCAGGAAATGGAAGAAGCAGGGGAAGATGAATCGAGCGTAATGCTATAATAAGGCTTGGCTACTTAATGCCTGGACCTGGCCGGCCATACGTTTTAATGGGAGGCCTTCTGGTCGGTAAAATTTAATGCATTTTCCACACAATCAGTTAGTCAGTTGGCTGTAATGGGGTCTGCTTTTCGTATACGTAGAACACGTTTATTTGCGTTGAAATTGAATGATTCTTCAACTCAGTTTATTTTATAATATTTTTATTTTACATTAATCGTAACATTTTCATTAATTTCTAAATCTAGCTTAGATTTAAGCTATTTTAAACTAATCGAGTGCTTTATTTTACAGTGTATAAAATCATCCCTGCATATCATCCGTCGCATATTTATCCTCAGGATTTTTATTATACAGAGGAAATATGTACAAACAAATGTAATGACTTATCAGAATAAACAGATACTTTAAACTCATCGCACACTTATTTTTCTGATTGGAAAAAAGATTAAAACTATTGTAAATTGAGACTGTGAACCGTTAAACTATGTTTAATACATACTTCAGGAGCCGCCGACAAATCATCAAAAATATCGCACCAAGCGCCAGAATGCTCAAATTATTTTAAGGTTAATGTTTAAAGCCATAAAATGCCTGAAGATCCAGCAGAAGAGTCTTCCTCTCCAGAGCATTTACACCATACGTCACAATTGTCATATAATCCAGTGACAAGGTAGTAGGCAAGCAACAGAAGAAACAAAAAAGCTCCAAAAGTCAAGCCAACCCGCATAAAATGAAACGATGCAAGTGAAAGCAGATCGAAAAGAACTCATCCTGTATGCCCATTAAGCTATGACAGTGCTGCCCTTGTACAAACTATATCAGGAAGTGATGCTCGTTTCTTGACCCGTTCTGTCACTCCACCCCTCTATAGCTCAGCCAATGGAGGATGAAAATTCAAATCTCACACACCAACACACATCAACATCATCTACATCTACATGGTCCACTTACGTGTGGTTGCGTTGGTAGCACCAAAGCCAGGCTACACCTCGCCCTACGATGGGAACCAATTTGGGCCAACACTTTCGGCACGTCCAGCATACCCGGCAGAGGAAACATTCCATCGACAGGCAATCCAATCACGAGGACGTCCAACCTCCAATTCCAGTGTGTTCCATATCCCGCACCACAACCAAAAAAGAAAGGTGGCAAAAGGACAGCAAATAAGATAACGATGTACTGGACATCGTTTCGTGTGTTTGTGTGATGCAAAATCCTCTGAACGAGGAACATTTTATGTGAGACGTGCCTGAAGCGATAGAATAGTAAGACGAAGAGGTGGGCAACATAAACTCCTCACCTTTCAATACCTGCACAGGGCCAGTTTTCGGCCGCCAGTAGCCGCCCATCAGGGTGAGTTTTGCTCGATTTATCAAATTCTGACATCCAGCGTCTTTTGGGAACATCAAACGGACCCAGTGGGTGAGTGTGAGAAAAAAGTTAACCTTAACTAGATTCTCCCCCCCCCCCCTGGGAGGGGGCGTCACCGGTGGTCAAGTGTTAGAAAAGCGTGTCCCACCAGCAACGTCTTCGTCGACTGAAGCTATTCCGTCGCTGACAGCAGTAATGCGCCATCGAAAGAGGCTCACACAACACATTGGAAGTTGGGCAATTGGGACAACCTCTGTTGTAAGAGTGGCGTGGAATTTCAAAAAAAAAAAACAAAAAAGTCTGACCACAAGAAGGCATCGTACCATCATCGTGCCAGTGCCGGTTCAGTGCCGATCGATCGTTTTAACCTGTATGACACGATTATGGCGGCTTCCAGGATTGAATCGCAACCCTGTGGATGCGGGCTGGGTAAGTCGGGCTGGGTTGTCGGCAGCATCGCCCCGGGTTGAAGAGACAAAGTTTGTGCTTCACTTAATCTTTTATGATTACATTTTCCATGCTCCTGATGTACGCCGGTGCAGGTTTGCCCTCCTTTAGTGACGTTCTCGATCCATGGGATCGAGGGCAGCAGTGCCGCACCAAACCGCACCAAATTTTGCTTTGATATTTTCATCCTTTCGGTATCAAATTGAGAAAGTTTGCGCATGAATGATAGAGCTTTGGTGTGAGGAGGAGGCAAGTGTGCAACGACGGTTACCTAAAAGAAGTAAGACAATATTTTTAAGTTTTTTTTTTGTTGGTCGTGTGAATTTTGCGAAGAATATCTCTTACCCGCTGGATCGACGCAGTACTAACTATCCGTGCACAAAAGTCTGGGTGACTGATGAAAGCTGTCGAGCTGTGGGGCAACTTTTGGTTCGGTTCGGGCATCAATATCGGGCGCGCGCGCTGATGGTGGAAAATACGATATGATAGCATTAATAAATATCCTCTTTCCTAAACCGGTGCACGTCAACGCCCAGCGGGAAGATTGATATATTCATGCTCTGGCGGGAGAGCAGTTGCTCGACAAACTTCACTCTCGTCGTCGTCGATCATTGCCGGGCTGCTGGGAGCAAATAATCATTAATTTACAGTATCTACTGTATCTACTGGTTTGGTGCAAAACAACATAGCTCTTGTGATAAGAAATTTGATACCACTTGCCTAATCCTGCTAACCGACATGCTCTGGTTTGGATAAAATATAGTTTTTTTTTTTACATTTTATACAGTCTTACCCTGTATTAAATTAGCCAATGTACAGCATACATAAATCTGCAGCTGTCTAATAGTACTCACTAGCACAGTAACAATCATTCATTTCATCATTGTTTCAACGAAGATGCCGGTACGTCAAGAGCCGAAGGTGTTGAGTCCGGTTGGGATGTAATACAGAAGTTACAGCAGTTTTGATATCGTGGGACGATCGCACTTTTGCGTAGAGAGAGAGCAGCATCTATTCGATGAACCGTATTTTTCGGAGAAATATATGGTCCACCAAGAACATGAGCCTTGAACCGCTCGTATAGAAGGATTAAAACGCTATGGATTAAGTCTACACCGTGCGTTCTCCGGTGCACCTTTGGCTGGTGTTTGTGTGCACACGCGATGAGTGACGGTTTGACAGAGCACGATGGTATAATCCACGAGACTTCGAGACATTCCAGCATCGCACCGTTAGCAGTCGAACCAGCGTCTTGAGACATCATTTCAATCGAGTCACAGCACAAGGATGAACCACCGTCACAGCAAACGTACCCTTTCCTGGTGTCACCAACGAACATTTCAAAGTGCGCAACCGTGCCCACCGATGAATTAGCTCGCTTGCCATCCGCTGGTTGTCGTGCATTTCATCCCGGCGATTCTGCAGCGCAAACACAACCTCAGCCACTTTGCACCGCTCCAAATGCGTGCGGGTAACGCCGGACAGTTCGAGCATCGATCGCAGCAGCCCGCGCGTTATCTGGCTGTTTGTAAGTTCTCCATTTGCAGCCGGCTTTAGCCACAGCTCTATCACACTCAGTACGCCCCTGTCCAGTAGGGTTGGGTGGAGGTAGCGCTTCCGCAGCGCGTCCAGAAATTCGTTCAGCAGCGCCAACTTCTTCGTTACCTGCTTGTGTTGCTTGCGCAGCTCGATGTCTTCTCGGGCGGCCGCATACATGCGCCTCAGCAGGGGCTTCACAATCCGCTTACATATGATCGGGGCGTTCGGGGTTTTCCACCACGGTAGCTTGCGCTTTTTACTTTCGCGCATCAACTCAAAATCCGTCTTGCTCGGGTCGACTTGATGCGGAAAGGGGGAAGGAGAAGGGGGATGTTGAGTTGAAGTCGAACGTTTGGGATGCGATAAGGACACCAGCATGGGGACATTACCTGATTCCATATTTGATTGGGGTTGATTATATCGATTAAAAAGCTATCGAAAATATGCTAAAAAATAAACAAACAAGTCAAATCCAAAGTAGCCAAAATGAGCACGCAATTTGTACAAAACATTGTTGTACACCAGTTCACTAGCGTGCCGGAAAACAACCGTCAAATGGGTACACGTCAAGTGACAGCTGACGGTGCCGGGCGGACGAGTGAACACACACTGGAAAGCATCTAGCGCACAAATAATTCGGCGCAACAAACAATCGAGACGTAGAGATAGCAATGGAATTGAGACCGAAATTAGGCGTAGAAATGATTTTTTTTATGAAAAGTAAACAATCTTCAGCGTGAACAAGTTTTTCTTTCTTCAAAAAGATCGTAGATGTCAAATGCCTTTATGTTTATTTTTATTTGTATCACACACAAACACATACATACACACATTTTGAAACGCTGATCGTACCCACACACAAAGAAATCTATGCGGGAAGATTCGTTTTCAGCACTACGGTAAGGCACGCATGGTCATTAAAATTAAAGAACGTAACGATTTGCGCCGGAACAAAACACTTGAGATGAAGCCCCTCACCGCGATAACCGTCTGGAATTCTTCCCTCACCGTGATAGCCGTCCTACAACCCAAATCCACTGTAAACAATGGATTGATTTATAAACTTTTACGCAGTTCAAGATATTTCTTTCAATGTCACGAGAATTTGAGAGTCAATTTCATGAAATTCATTTTCTTATTCTTGGGATTTTCCGTGCTACAGTCATCAACTCGCACGACTTAAAAACATGCGCCCAGTTGAGTTACCGTTGTGGCCATGTGACATTGTGTTGATTCTCACCGGAAGTGCGCACCAACATGGTATATTGCAATCTATCAAGTAGTGATGGGCTGTCTGGAGCGCATCCAGGAATGGATTCCGGCTATCGTTAGCCTGATTCCAAGTCCGGCGAATGAGGAACCACTAGTTCCGCCCGGATACAGAGTAGGCCGGAGTGAGGCGATTCTAGACAGCTCCGAATGATGGTACTTACTAAAGTCGGTTCCAAAATGTTCGGAATTATAGTTGCCTATGGATTTTTGTCTGATTGACGACTGGCGGATGTCTCGAAAGCCTATATAGGTCGACATGATTGCGTAGATTGTTACGACAAAACGAAGTTAGTTCTTTAGAGATTTGAACTCATAACCACGTAAACAGGACACCATATTATTATACTAACCTGTAACAAATACAGGTCGTTTATACGATTTGTTTTGTAGAACTCGCAAATAAACAAAGTAACATAATGGATCATTAGCTCCCATCCGTCTCGTACATTTTCTTCTGTAGCTACTGCCCTGCGGTAGTGTTTTGTTTCACATTGGCCTTACCAACGATAGAATATTCCATGATTTATTGCTGTTGTTTTCCAACTGGACGTACGAAAAAAAGTCCGAACGAACAGAGGAAAAAAATGAGCTTCCATGAATCATAGAACCAATGGATCGTGTACCCCGATGCATATTGTCTATCGCGTTTGATAGAAGCCAGTTGTTGCGTACGAATGATGTAGCATCTGCACCCGCTGCCTGTACGGCTTCCAGCTCGGATGACTCTGATAGAACGTCTGCTATCTGTCCGTACCTCCGGACAAAATGTATCTTATTCCACTCGGTAATAATGTTAAACAAATCCTAGCTCTCCCTCTCTCTCTCTCCTTTCTCGCTTTTAGCCATCTCCATCTGTTGGGAGTTTTGATTTACTACTCCCGTTCCCGACTAAAGGGAAAGCCAGACAAAACAGGTCCATTGTGATGCGTAACGTATTAAAATCGATTGCCATTTCCCAGTGTGCAAAACCAAGCCCAACCGGACTGGTAAATCGCATTCCAAAGGCCGAAGGAAGCCCACACACAACGTTTCACCTGACACCTGAACCACCTGGGATGTGCTGGTTCTGGCATCTTTATTTCCATTCCGCACCTTCTCTGCTGCACGGCGGGCACAAAAACCACCTCACCCTTCCAAAAGCGTCCAAAGCGAATGAAGCTAATGAAATGGAATATTTTCTCAATTAGGTTTCCAATTGCGTACGGTTTAATTTGCATACGCAAGGGCACCGGTTTGCCTGCCGATATATCAAGATGCCTCTGTCTGTGCAGAGGTTTCGGAGAAAAGTCGGAAAGTTGAAGGAGGACCACAACAACCACTACCACCACTGGACAGTACCGGAAACCCGACTACAAAGGGATCCGACAACCGTCCACACACACACACACACAGGATGGAATGCAAAAAAAAGAATTAAAAGAAGAATCGATTCGATTGGTAACGTCCTCTCCTCAGCTTCCGGACGCTTCTCCATGCTGAACTGGTGGTCAATAATTTTTACCCGCTCCGTATTCAGTACCTTCGATGTGGAGTGAGACTTCCGGCACCTCTTCACCTTGTGCCTCTAGCGGCGCTCTTCCGATTGCCTTGTGGTTTGGCCACACCGGGTCATACAATTGAGCAGTACGAGATGGTCCCGACCTCCAATCGGATTCCATTGGCTGTGTCCAGGAAGCACTCCCTTGCGCCTCTCCTCGCTGGTCTGGCAATTACCAGGATCGTTTCTAATCTGTTCTCGCTTCCGAACGCTTGGGCGCGTGCTGGAGCCCTATGCCTTGGAGCCTTCGTGCACACTTGTGAACGTGTGCCGAGATAAACACAGCATCCCAAGCAATGGAGGCAGCTAATCGTGTACACACCTCTTTAGTACGGCTTTTATTGCCAGGCTATGGAGGTGTGTAGATGTGTGCTGCTGGTTGGACACGAACCGAGGTGCAGGAGAGATATGATAGCACTCGAAATTGGCTGTGCATAATTTATCGCCATGAAAGGAAAATAAACCAAGTTACACCACGTGCCGGCGCCGGTCCCCCCAAGCCCCAAAAAGGTACGGGATGTGTTTGTTTCCCTTTCCGCCGCCACCCCCGTTTGCCACTCTAGATATGTTAACACAATGTGCACGATTGCGATTGCGTTTGCGTTTGGTGGCAAAATGTGGAAAATCATCCATCCAAGCCTCGCCGCATGGAGTATACATTGAGCAAGGAGCAAACCATAAAATGACGTTATGCTGCTGCTGCTGCCGGCCCTTCCTATCCGGCGCAACAAATCGGAACCACTCGAAGCAAACGATGCGCAACAAAAACGCAACTAAACGTTACAGCCTTCTCGGGTGGTGTGTGTGTGTACTTGAGTCCTGCTCAGTAGGCGTAAGGTCCGCTCATAACCGCATCACTGCCATTACCGCAGTAAGCGTAACGTGTGCTAACCGTTAGAGCCTAGCAAATCGGAGTGCACATGTGTGTGTGTGTCCTATTGTACGTGTGTGTTTGGGATATGTTTCATTTCAAATGTAATTGTGCATGTAATAGTCCGGCGAAGCGATAAAGACCGATGAGTGTGTGCGTGTGCCTTTAACCACGGTACAATGTGCGTGGCTACGGTAATATCCGCCTGGAACCATTTAATCCGTATCACTGCCAAGCGACCTGTGCCGTGTGAAAGGGGTGAAAGCAGCAATATGTTACCGCGTGTGTGTGTGTGTGTGTGTGTGTGTGTGTGTGTGTGTGTGTGTGTGTGTGTGTAATTGCTGCTAGGAGCAAATCAACACTGATCCCAATTTTCGGTTAGGGTTTCAGTGCCTCGCTCACCAGCTGCTTCGTCCCAGGTTTGGCAAATATCGACACACCACCGCGCACCGCCATTCCTTTAATTTACGTCCCCCTTTGATTAATCACCCCCAACCCTCCCCAAAAACAAGAGCTTTTCTGGTTCCGTACGAGCGTCTTTCGCGCGCTCGTTAATCTCCAAAAAGACAGCCACGAAGCGATACCGCTCTGCTTTGTTGACTGCTGCTGCCGCTGTGCTACAAGCCATACAAACAGCAGACGCTTCTCTGCGGCATCCGGTTCGAAGGACCGAAATGGTGGGTACGCTACCGCGGCGCGTCTTGGTGCCAACTCCTTGCAGAGTTGCTTGGTGACGGCAGGCTTAAAGGCAGGGCAAATAAGGCCGCCAGAGGTGTACCTCGTGGCGATGGTAACGATGACAAGTGTGAAAGATTAATCGCTTTTCGCACAAAACCGGTGGCAGCGCTATCGCTTTCCCTGTTCGGGCGTGTCTTGATGTTTTGCGAGGTAGGTTGGAGTGGGGGAGAGACGCGTGGGAAAAACCAGGGCGTGTGAGTGTCAGAAAGTGCGTTTTATTTGAATTTTAAGCGAGCAGGGAGAAGTGTGTGTGTGTGTGTGTGTAATTGCTGCTAGGAGCAAATCAACACTGATCCCAATTTTCGGTTAGGGTTTCAGTGCCTCGCTCACCAGCTGCTTCGTCCCAGGTTTGGCAAATATCGACACACCACCGCGCACCGCCATTCCTTTAATTTACGTCCCCCTTTGATTAATCACCCCCAACCCTCCCCAAAAACAAGAGCTTTTCTGGTTCCGTACGAGCGTCTTTCGCGCGCTCGTTAATCTCCAAAAAGACAGCCACGAAGCGATACCGTTCTGCTTTGTTGACTGCTGCTGCCGCTGTGCTACAAGCCATACAAACAGCAGACGCTTCTCTGCGGCATCCGGTTCGAAGGACCGAAATGGTGGGTACGCTACCGCGGCGCGTCTTGGTGCCAACTCCTTGCAGAGTTGCTTGGTGACGGCAGGCTTAAAGGCAGGGCAAATAAGGCCGCCAGAGGTGTACCTCGTGGCGATGGTAACGATGACAAGTGTGAAAGATTAATCGCTTTTCGCACAAAACCGGTGGCAGCGCTATCGCTTTCCCTGTTCGGGCGTGTCTTGATGTTTTGCGAGGTAGGTTGGAGTGGGGGAGAGACGCGTGGGAAAAACCAGGGCGTGTGAGTGTCAGAAAGTGCGTTTTATTTGAATTTTAAGCGAGCAGGGAGAAGTGTGTGTGTGTGTGTGTGTGGGTTTGTGTAAAATGTTTAATTGGTCTTGTTTTTAGTACAAATCGGATCTTAAAGGAACGACATTGAGGAGTGGGTGAGCTTTCATTTTAAAATGGGAAATGTTAAAACAAATGCGAAATGAATGCCTCAATGTGCCGTTGGCTTTTCTGCGTCTGTTTTTCCTCGTTTAAACAATTATTCCTCGCAAAGAATGTATTTATTGTTTGCTAAATAGTTTTATTGACAATGAATAATTCCCGCTTGAATGAAGGACAATTGCATCGCCTACCGTGATTGAGCGAACGATTGAGTTGATCATAAACGGTCCCGGGAGTTTATGATTGTCAATCAATCGGTTAAGTACACGGTAATAGAGTGCAGCACGTTTTATTTCCTACAATTTCGCCTTTCGCTTCGCACCGTGGGAGTATACATGCTTACCGAACCACCTGTCGAATGTATATGCAGATAAAAAAGCGGGACGTTTACTCTGAGGCACTAGATGGCCGCGCGGATTCCGTATGGCTGAAGGTGCGCCTAAATGTAGGCTAAGCACGGCCGGATTGTGATTACTTGTGTGTGTGTGTGTGTGTGTGTGTGTGTGTGTGTGTGTGTGTGTGTGGGTAGGTTATTTATTTCATTTCAGGTAAGCTGTAGCTGTGTGTAGCTCGGGCACTACAACAAAAATGGCCTCCTTGGACGAAGTTGGACGGAGCAGAACGCAGCCGCTGAGCGTCTGGCACGGGCTGAAATGGTCCTGAAAGTGACAGGCAGAGTCGTTACCGTCGCTGGCAAATGGTAAGATATAAGGGGGAAGGTGGCCATATATTTCCCGTTTATCGTCACCCCGGGTCTGGTTTTTATCCTTCTTTGTTTTGTTTTTGTATCGGGGTTTTATTTTTTTTTGGAGGGCAGGAAATCCATGGAAGCGAATGATGAGCTGGAACGTCTTGACAGTAGAGGACGAGCGTCTCTCTACGTTTCGATTTACGACTCCACTCCAAGACGCATTTCCTGTTCCAGCTCATCCGTCTTCGTTTCGCAACGCGAGGATCCGTACGCGCAGGCAAGCGCAGGGCGAGGCGTTTTTTACGGTAGATTCCTCATCCCAACGAGCGGTCGAGGCAATGAGTACATTAAAGCAGCTCCACGTACGAATGGCGCTTGGCGTGTCATGTATAATTATTTCGTGATATTTTATTTTAATGGCGGTGTCATTTAAAATTTTATGACACACAGGAATTAGTGCTCCCCCGCTTGGGGGGGGGGGGGGGGGGGTGCTCGAGGAGCCGGGGTTTCTCCGAACGGGCTGGTGTGAATTCAAGCTAGGATTAAGGGTAACGCCACCACACCACCTCGCAAGAAGGCCATGACGAGTAATCCATCGTTACATCGGCGCCGGCAAATCGTATAACCAAACAAACAAACAAAAGCACCGATACACACACACATACTTTCTCGTTGCCAGCAAGCTTTATGGAAACGGATCTACCCCTAAGCCGTTTCTCAGTAGGGATTTACGTTTTACGATGACATGGGATGGTAATTTTTACATTAGCATAATTTACACCCTTTCGAAAGCGATCATGTGAAGGGACGTGTGTATGCGTGTGTTTGTGCGCGTTGAAATGCTCTATCAGCTATTGCCCGTTGCTTAGTAGCTTAGTGGAGTGGAACAAAACGAAACAGCGCCATCTGTGTTGCTGTTTTGTGGGAAGATGCTGATATAGAACCATTCCATTTTAATCGGTATCAGCTTTCCGTATGTTTGTCTGTTGGTTTTTGTATGTTGCCCTCAACACATACACCGATTACAATCGGCATAAAACAAACATACACACACGTACTCAAACGGGAGGCCACATTCTTAACGAATGTGGGGTACCCGCAAGCCAAAAGGGCAAAGCTTCACAGGGCGCTTTGCTACAAAGCCGCACAATAATCTTCTAAAGTGGATGTGTGCAAATAAAGAAGATTAAGATAAAGAATCAAGAAGAAGACAAAAGCATAACAAAACCGGAATGAAATAAAAACCCAACACAACCACAATTGCAATTGGGGAATACTAACAATAAAATGTGGGAAGGCAAGCTTTACAGAAGGCCAACACAGGGGGTGGGCGCTTATCTTCAACGGCAAACAACGCACAAAGAAAACAAACCTATGTACACCCTTTGCTAAGGAATGATTCAGGGGACGGCATCTCGCTCCTTTTAGAAAAGCCACAAAGACACACACACACACCTACTGGCCAGCTAAAATCATTCAACCGTTTAATTAAATCGCACAATGAAAAACGGGCCCAGCCAGCATCCTCGGGCAGCATCCTCGGTTCCTCGGCAGACCGCAACACACTACACATCCAATTGAGCATGTGCATGGTGGCCCGAATACGGTCAGTGATGCCATCGTGTAGATGTGTGTGTGTGTGTTTGTGTGACGTGCCCACTGCCCACATATTCTCAGCAGAAGTGAGCTGAAAATTCAATTTTGACATGAATGGCTTTCTAATTCGGTACATTCCGGTTCAGTTCGCTCATTCCGCAATCTGTCAGCTCGCAGCACAAGGTACAAGGAAGATGGAGAGGGCTTGCGGTACTGACACTGCTTGTACGTGAACCGCTATCGGCACCATTCCGAGAGGGAGAGAGCTGTTTGCGATTGATCAACCGGTGCCATTAAGGGCTGATGCTGCTACGGGGATGAAGATGGATCTACGCGCGCGGACTCTCGCAAGAAAAAGTCAGAATGATCCAAATGTTCGTCATCATATTTTTGCAAACGGTTCTTAGTACATTAGTACACCGGACCAGGAATTTGGGCTTTTGGTGCAGCTAAACTCCCATCAAAGCTCCAGCGCTGATCTAAGCAGCCTTTTTCGGAGGACGGGGAAAGATTTATTGCATTAGCAGAGCCGTTTCTTCTCGAAGTGGATCAATTACATCCCTTTTCCCTCACATCAATTTGCTGCGGATTAAGACTTTATTAACAAACGGTTAAGCTAGCGTGGATCGTTCCTTCCACTTTCGTTCTTGTGTGTACTATTTCCTTCCGTGTGTAACTTTTTCTGTTAGTTTGCAATGGATAAACCATCGAAGGAACACTGTGTTCATTGCTGATCAATACTTACCAACGGAACGGGTCCAGCTTTTCAGCATTGCACCCGGGTTGCATTGAGTTACACCGTTTGCTGTGTAGGGGATGAGTGCCCGCAGGAGTTCCTGCCTCTTTTTTATCTCCTTTCTTTGCGCTTCATGCCCCACTACGCTGGAAAATGGTCTGGTCGCTTTATGCACCGTGGCACATTGGGAACTAATCTTTTAACGGTGGCTGGCAGGATTTACGGCCACCCCATGATCATGATGCGCTGCTGCTGATGATTATGATGATGGGGATGATGATGGGCAAATCGTTCTTCGCTAAACGGTTTCCGCTTTCACGTCCACAAACGCTTCGGTTGCCCGGGTGGGATTCTGCTCCTAGTTTCCTAGACAGGGAGAACAAACAAAAAAAAATGATAAAGGGTGCAACTATCCCCCAACCTGTAGTCGTGGAAGTGGCGTGGAAGAAATAGAAGTATACAACAAACGAGAAGTGATTTAACAAACTCGGCAAGCTCGGTCCAATCTCCACTTTCCGCGCTTTCTACGAGTGAAGCTTCAAGTGGCACGGACCCTCACCAACTCCCGGTTTGCACGTGCTTGCATCGTGTGCCGCGTTGTGGCGTCGTAGGTAAGCGCTAGTGGTCGTTTGCAAAGTATTTTTTTTCTTCTTCTGTTGGTGCCAGCACCATCCAACCCTACTTGCTGATGTTGATGCATATTATGCGCAAACACTTCAGCCCGGTTGGGGCTGTTTGGGAAGATTATCGACGTGGCAGTTTCGCCGTTATGTGCATACATTCGGAGGGTGGGGGGGGGGAGTCTTAGAATAACTCACCATCTTTACCGGCTATTTGTCTATCACAAAGCCAACGGGATTCAATTCCAGTCGTTTCTTCGGCTTAAAGTCACGGTGATGCGCTTCGCGTGCAAGATTTACCTTTTCTTGCATGAAGGAAATGGAGCTGTTGGAGGAAGAATAGAAGACTGAGCATTTTGAAGTATTTTTCATCGTTAAAAAACTCAAAACTTTTCCTTTTTTTAAATATTTTGCGAATATACACCATTGTAATCTGAACCTAATAACTTTTTTCGGACTGTGGGTTTTCTGGAATTTGATTCACGCTACATTTAGGCTCAGCATGAGAATAATGTTTCGTTCTGTTTTCTTTAGTAGATACTGCACTAAACTAATCAATTACTAAATTATGAATGACTTTAAACAGTTTGAAGCCTTAAGCTGTTCAACACCAGTTCCAAGACTGGTAAGGGTTCATTATTTGTATCGGTTCAGTATAACTTCGAACACGTGTATGAGTTCACTTCGAAGACGTTAGTTCCAGCTAGTTCCAGGTACGGGTTGGATTCAATATCAGTTACTGGACGGATGTTGGTACACTATTAATTTTAAGATTGGTATATCAATTATAAGTGCGTACACTATAAGTTCCAGGAACGGTATGGTTTCACTTGAAGTTCCAAGGGCAGTTTGAGTTCAGTATAAGTCTCTGGATCGGTATGAGTTCCATCTCGGTACCAGTTTGGTTTCAATATCAGTTCCAGGTTTCGGTTCAGTATTGGGCCCACGGTACCGTACCCTCGGTATCAAAACTGGATTGGATTTCTTCTTCTTCTTCTTCTTCTTCTATGGCACAACAACCGTTGTAGGTCAAGGCCTGCCTGTACCACTAGTAAGGCTTGGCTTTCAGTAACTTATCGATTACCCAGAGCAGGATAGTCTGTCCGTGCTCCCAAGGTTCATTCGGCGTTTGAACCCAAGCCCGGACATGTTGTTAGGTCGTACGAGTTGGCGACTGTACTACTAGACCTATTCGCTTAAAATAGTAGTCTTCCTAGCCTAGGCAAGTCGTCAAGATATTAAAGTTGATTGAAACGTACAAATAAAACATTTTACTCCACAAAAAACGGTTCGAATTTTTAAATTTTTAGCTGCACTTCAAAAATAATAAACTTCGCCAATAACGGTGTTAAGGTCCCATGTGACGTAATACGTCTGAATGTTTACGTCTCGTTTTGGGGTGAAAATACTTAAAAATTATATATGTTTTTTAATGCTTTCCATATTCAAGCTTGATTCTTATCGTTAATAAGAAAACATAGAATTTTTATTAAAACAGTAATTCAAACATTTTGTTTGAGCCATTACAAGCCTATCCATTGCCGCATTGTAAGCTCTCGGGGCATGTGCCTCGCGGGAGGTAGTTTGAAACCTTTAGATATTTGGGGCCTTTAGATATTATTCATTTTCATAGTTAGTCGATTTGAAAAACCACTTTGTGGCAAAAAAAATATCCCGAATAGGTTTGTTTGTGTACAACAACCTTGTTATTGAGCGTGTAGATCAGGTAATCAATGTAATAGCTAAAATAAATTACGTTCGTTTTTATTACACATTCCAAATATTGTCTTTACTGTTTATATCATAACTTATCTGAGCTTGAACATAAAAAATACCCAAATATTCAGCCATTCAAAGGTTTGTTTATTTTTAATACGCTTTAATGTTAAGAATGTTTTCCATTCACTTCGTGCAAGCTGTAGCTTTTATTTTCTGACTTCCATTTTCCCATTTCCAATTACTTTTCCGCTAGAAATATCCATTAAATTTCCAGTCTGCTAAACGGGGTGTTTTCCCACCCTGGCAGGTGTGCCCCGTACGATGGGATGTCCATTTATGGTTACTCCACACAGCCAGGGCTTCCTTGTTGCGGCATACACCCGCTCTGTCTGACTCCATTCAACCTCGGGCGTTGATTTTCTCCTCTGAGACGCTCTGCTTTGCACCCGGGCCGTACCATCCAGCTTGTCCGTGATGATGGAATATGTATATAGAATAAAAATTGAAATGATGCCACACACACAAAGAAAGAGAGAAAGCTCGTTTACGCCCTGAAATAACATTTCTTGTGCGCTGATTGCTACCGAACGCTCGTTCGTTGTGGAGAAATAATGATCCCGGTACAGTAACAACGTCGAAGGTTGGGGAAGTTTGCCCGCTTTCTCAAACGAATCGATCCCAAACGTCCTGCCCTTTATTGAGATGTCTAGCCGCGTGTGCAGCATGCATGTGCCACGTGTACGAGCGTCTCGGTTTCATACTGTGGTCGGGTCGTGTGTGTGTGTGTATGTGCACCGGGTTGGCAAAATCGATGTAAATTATGATGGGTAATAAGTTAAATTAAACACCTCACATCGCGCAGAGGCAGAGAGCAGAGAAGCACACGGGTCGGGTCGTGCTGTGGCTCTCGTTTTTGATTTGCAACGCTAGAGGTGGCGAATTGCTCCTGGTGGTAGTGAGAGGCGGGTGAGAAAATAGGTGAGATTGGAAAAGGCAGAGCGTGCTTGCGTGCGCTCGCTGCGGAAACACAAAGAACAGATGACGCAAATAGCGCTCCTCACAATGTGATAGGAAATGCGATTTTTTTTTGCTTCAAGGGTGTTGAATTTCAGACGGTGATGAATATGTAATAATCGGATTTCTAGTCAAACGATTTTAAAGCTGCTGTATTCGTTGGGGAGTCGTTGGTTCTTTAAAAAACAAAGCAAATGATGAAATAATAATAAAAAGATCTTATATTTTTTGTATTCATAAGCCTTTGTGACACGTTAGCGTTTTGTAGTTGGTTCTTTGAAAGCATTTAATTATAATGCATTTGATGATTATTTATTTATTTATTATTTGAAGAAATGAAAAAGAAAAAACTGACTATTTGGAAGGATTTTATGAAACCGAATATTCCTTATTTCATCGCAATTTCCGCATACAATTGATATTGTATTCTTTTAAACAGGAGGAACGGCTTAGGCCAAAGAATAGTTACTTTAAAGAAGTAAAAAAAAATGTTATTCTTCTTAAAACAGTAATAAATATAAATTTCACTTAGTGCAAGCAGTAAAAGCGCAGCCCAACCTATATGATAGTAGCATCAAATTAGTTCTAAACATTCGTTATTGTTGAATTTCTTCAAAACTCAATAAAATTCCTAGTTATGAAGAAATAACCTGAACGATTAATTTGAAATATATCAGCGCCAATGAATCAAATTTGAATTCATGATACTTTGCATTAAATTTTAAACAAAAACCACACGCTACTCACAAAGTGTATGCAGAGAACAAGAACTCGCACATCTAAAATGTGATTTATTCCATTTATTCTTGCACATTATAGCCCGTCGTTAGCTATTCCCAAACGAACAAAATAAAACATGATCTTTCATGGTGTGGTTTTCGTTAAGGGTGTGAGAAAAAGAACACATCGTTTGCGTGAATATATAAACTCAAGCTGTCCGATTTCCACCTCCAACAGGGAAGATAAGCAACAAATCTACAGATCAGGAAGAAGATAATCTTAAAAACATCCCGGAGAGCTAGAAACTGTCACCATTTGGCGTGGTAATGGAAATTTAGTGTCTCAACCACACAAGCGGCGACGAAAAATCCGTTCCCAAAACAATCCAATATTTATAGGGATACGGAAAGCACATTTTGATTGTGGCTCGCCCTGCAAGTGCTCTGGTTAAGTGTACGCGCAGACGAGCTTAGGAAGGAGCAATAAAAATGAAAACACACCTCATGGCCGCCTGCTAAACAATGCAGTTGGGCGTTCTGTTTTCACCGCGGTTCGCTTCAATCATCGAAACTGCACTGCAGATAAAAGCACCTTCTATCTGCAGCTGCAGTTTTGCAACGGCAAAGGGCAAACAAAAGAAAAACACTATCGAGCAATAACAGAAACATGAGCGTGTAGAATCCCTTTCAGGTGTTGTTACCTTCGTAAGCTTTACTTTAGCACACACACACACACACACACACACTGCCTAACAAATCCAGCAAATGCGCTCACCAAAAAAGAGTGGGGAAAGCTTTTGTAGTGACGTTGGGAGGTGGTAAAAAAAGAACACAAACTCTAACACTCAACCGAACCACCAGCAGATAGCAAATACATCGACCGGCCACTGAAGGATGACAAAGCCACACCACAGCACTATCGACATAGTTTTGGAAGAGGGGTGGGTGCGAAGACTTGCGAGGGATATGTGCAACGCAAAATCTCATCAAATAAGTCAAATTCATCACAGTACATTAAGCTGCAAAATTGCACTGCACATTATTTGTGTGTCTGCATGATGAAAGCTTTCGAGGCGTTTGGTTGTCAGAGGGCCATAGAGGGAGAAAACGGGAAGGTGAAACAGGGCAACGTCATACACATATGGGCAAAAGTATGCAATCCGCTGGGTTCGTTGCGGTCTCCTGCCCCTGTCTGTATGCAATGCGCAGTGCAGCACAAACACACACACACACACACACACACAAACGTAGCGCGGAGCAAAACGGTTGGTTCAAGTTGGAATTTTTATTATTGAAAACTTTGGCTCGACATTCATCATTTTTCGCTTCTGTTCTCCGAGTCTCCGAGACACAGATTGTAGCGGAGGTTTATGTGTGGTTGTGCTACGTTGTTTTTTCGTCCATTTTTTTTTATCGTTTTAACATGCGAAAGTGTGCATCGTATGATGTGTTGATTGCACCAAACTAGTGCAGTGAGATGCAGCTGGGTTGCGCGATACTGCCATACCTGGACAGTATTTAACGTGGCGTCAGTGTGTATGCGTGTTTTTCGTATCGATATGTACGCTTTGCTTGCAGTGAACTGTACACAATTAGGCGGCTTGATGGGGAACGTTTTGACATGCGGTGCTGTGTGTCTGGCAGGGTGGGGTAAGCTACAAAGTATGGCAGAAAGAATTTTGATGGAAAGTTTTAAGGTTGATTGAAATTTTCAAAACTGCAATACCGGTGTTGAAAGCTGGCTGTTTGGTTTAACTGAGATTGAAAGCAAAGTTTTTTTTTTTATTCAAATTAGCAAAACAACAGAAAAAATGACAGCCATTGTTTTCACATAGTTTGTAAAATAATTGGTATACATGTGCTGTATGCACATAGTTATTTTACAAATATGAAATAATTATAAATAAATGGATCTTTTAAATAACTTTTCTATTCAGTTTAATTTAGTAATTTTTTTCTGTAAATACAGACCAGATTCAATGTTTTGCATGGAGTTTGCTAATTTGTGAAATGTATAAATTTGTTTAAAAAATACAAGGAAGTAATGACAATAACAATAATTAATAGTTTAATAGTTATTTAATAGTAGTTTGTTAGTTATAACAAATATAATATAACAGTTAATAGTTTCTAAATTAACTGTGTACTACTTTACATCACATTAATTATTCTGCAAGCTTTAGCATTTAAAGTATAATATTTTTCCTGACCGCATTATTTTTGCACAATGTAAATGTCTAGATAGTGCAATTCAGCTGTAACATGTATTTCACAAGTTGCTTAGCATCATTGTTTGCTTTGTCATCGTTCTTTTCTTCCATCAATTGAAACTTGTTCGTCTAAGGAATCTGAGTTGAATTTATAACCAAACTGTATTTTTCATTGCAAAGCTCTGGGCCTGTCCCGTGGTGTCGCTGTTAAATGGACCGCTGTAGCATCATGCCCATCCTGTGTTCAAGTCTCGCGGAGAATATGAAAAATCACAACATGTATTGGTAGACTAAAGATGATTTTATTGAAGTATTTTACTGTTATTAAGATGTGTTCAGATTTTGAGTGTGTTCCGTTATTCAGTACCCCCCAATACCCATACAACTTAATTAATAATTAAAACAATTGATAAATATTATTGAATTAAAAGAATATTGATGAGAATCATTTAAAGTTGTGATACACAAACATCTTTTTGTTTAACTTTATAAATATTATCTTATTTATTATTTTTATTAAGATTACGGAGTTTTATAATTTCAGCTATTTTGCGTTTCAGATACATCAATAAGTATTCACATCAGATACACATTGCTATGTTTAAACAGCTAATTAAAGCAAAAGTATGAATGCGACCAACAGTGGTTAGACTTCAAAAGGGGACCTAGTGGTAAGATCTAGTATGTTGATATTTCTTAAATTATTTTTACAAAAAGCTTTTAATATTCAACTGTTTTAAATATAATATTAGACCAATATAAATAACTAATGTAATTTAAATGAATATTAAATAAATAGAAATCAGACAAGAAACAATCCTAAGAATTATTTCAATTTGATGGGAACAGAATACTACAAAAAAATAAACTTAAAATTATAAACAATTATTTATTTAATTTTAAAACATTTATAGACACATAGTTGTAAAAAAACGGCAGCAAAAAGATTACAGTGTGACTGTGTTGGTCGGGCTGGCACTGGCAGTCCACTCCGGGACGCGATCCCACTACTGCTTGCCGCGGAGACTCTTAGCTGCTGGTTTTCACCCCTCGCTCGGTGTGTCTCTCCTTAGCCAACCTGAATGTCTCGGACTCCTCCGTGACACCCATATTGACGGCCAGCTTAGTGCGGACGCCCCGTCAACATGGCCTGGTCCGGTGCACAGTGATCCCGCCCTCAAATCAGTCCGTAATCCGACCCACGGGTAGCCGCGTTACAGGAGGCGCCACGCTCCCAGTCGAAAGAAGCGACGTTGGTGAGCGTACATAGAGCGCTTATCGCCCGTAACTTTCTATCGCTCGCAACGTTCGCGGTGCGTGTGACGCTGAGTGTTCAAATGGCTGTGCTATTTTTAGCTTAAGGTGTGCTAGCGCCATCTATCGTTCGGTGCCGAATTGGGCTATAGCAACAGGTACCAACAGGTGCCACGATGACGTGGAGAAGAGCCCAATTTCACTCGTTGCTGTGATGGCATAACAACAATGGCAAAAATTGTGTTTTGAAAAACAGCTGTTTTTCGACTGTATGAAAGGAATGTAGAATATTTTGATTTTTTTAATTTTTTTACTTAGAATATTGTTGAAAAAAATAATTTAACTAAAATAACTGAACATTTTGGATATTTATTTGAATATTATTAGTTTTAAGTCTGCCTTGTTGTTTTAGAAGTTATTTAGCATTGATGGGGGATACGACATTAAATAAATCAATAAATGAAATGCATTCTATAATTACTATATTCCAGAAAGGTGGCAATCATTAAAATACGATGATAGATAAAAACTAAATACATAAGAAGATCTTATTTAAAAATTAAAAAAGTAATTTAAAATAACTTAAATTCTTAAAGTAATTTCAAACAAGAAATACAAGCAGAATGATCATGAGTAATCAGAGCTAAAGTTCGTCTGATATTTATGATCAGATAATTGTCTTTTTTAAAGCGAAACCATAATCATATTCATAAATTGAATTAGAATCATATATCTTAAAAGAACAACCAACGATCTTGTTTAAACAGCACATGCTAGTAAAGACCAACGTAAATAGTGCTTGACAAACTTGTGCTAGTCCCACATCGGTTACCGCTACGCCTTACTGATCTCGGTACCGGAACGTTACCTTTACAAAACCTAAAAAAAAAAAACACACACAGAATAACATAGAACACATAGAACTCACATAGTGGCAAGCAGAAAAGCTCGTTCGAGTAAAGTTACGAGTGCATTAGCAATTCGGGAAAAGAAAGTCGAGCGCTGAACAAAAATGCCAAAATGCATGTGTGATGACCACCGGCTGCGCAACGGTACGGATCGAGCTGTTGCCGAGCACTGTTGAATGGTTTGCAAATTGCAAATTGTAGCTTGGACAAAATTGGGATAAAATGAATGAAAGAGTAGCGGTGCATGTGTGCACACGAAAATGGTAATTCATTCGGTAACAAATGTAACAAAACTTTTGCACCGAACTGAAAAGGTGGAATGGGTACCATTCCGCAGGCAGTCGGAAGCAGGAAGGATGAGTTTGCTTGCCTGAAATAGTTTTTAGTTTTCTGAACGGTTGGGAAGAAGCTGAACGAAGGTGGTAGTAGAGGGTGTTTGATGCAGGGACAGTCGAATATATGCAGTTGACCAAAGGTGGGTTACCACTCGGTTGAAGCATTTTGATGCGTTTGATCACAAAGAAGCATCACTCTATGCAGCTTCTGTTAATCGTAGTTCCATTTTGTTTGATTTGGTTGGAAGAATGTCGAAGGTAGAGAAGGTAGCAGTCGTTTGTTTGAAAAAGAGCCTTCCAATGAAAGTATTCATTGTAATGTAATCAACTGCTTCTGTTCCCTGGGATGGATGCAAGTTTGTTGATTTTTATGGTTTTAATATTTATGTTTATTCCGACTATGAAGTGTCAACTTTTACCAATATTCAGTCAATTTCCTAAACACTACAGTCCAGCCTTTCATAACGAGTGCATCGATGAGCTTGCTGTAAGCTCCACAAATACCCTTTGTAACATTCGGTAGTTTGGCAATCCATAAGATAGATTTTGAATTTGCTCTAAATGCACCCTGGCTCTAATGAATAAGTGCTTGGTAATGAATAACCGTAGTCCGTGAGTCTAAGAGACTAGGGTCGCCATCGGTGCCATAATAAACGATTCTAAGTGTTACAGAACCCGCAAGGTTTAACTGAAGCGTAACGAAATTGTTGCCTTAGATTTAGTTCTAGGCCATTCTTTTAACATTCATTATATGATTCATTTTTCACCTTACTTCCCGATGAATAAGTAAACTCCTCTTAAGCCCACGTTTACACAATTCATCATCCTGCGCAATGTCAACTCGCTTTGCTTTGCGAAGAAACGTTTTAATTAAGCATCATTAATTTTGTGCTCGCTTCTCTAAGCAGTTCTTCACACGTAATCATCCTTGCTCTGTGATTTCATTACCGGACCTAACCGGACTTCCCCGGCAGTTAGATGATTCCACAAACCAAGCACCAGCATTACACCTCATGTGCTATAACAGATTGCCTCAAAAACGTTCCTCTTTGCCAAAGGAAAAAAAAAACAAACACGTATCGTATGATACAGAAAGGGGCAAACCACAAACCAATCTAGCGTCCAGTTTTTTTTTGGCCACCGGTTAGCGGTCGAAATGCAGCCCTGCATGGCGGAAAGGAAGAGCGAATGAGCCAAGAGAAACTACGCCGGCAACCAATTTTCCACCCCGACAACGATCGGTCACGGGGGGGTGGGGGGGGGGGGGGGGGGGGGGGGGGGGGGGGGGGGGGGGGGGGGGGGGAGGAAAGTGGGGGGGTGGTGTTGTGTTTTTTGTTTTGTTTTTGGGTTTTTTTTTGGGGGGGGGGGGGGGGGGGGAGGAAAAAAAGAAAAAAAAAAAAAAAAAAACCCCCAAAAGGGGGGGAGGAAAGTGGTATCGCATGAGCGCGTCCACCATTTTGAAGTCAATTCATCATTTATCATTTTCGCTCAGTACGCCCAGTATGTGTGGTATGGTTTGTTGTGTTCGGTTCGGTTTGAGGCCGGGCGTTTGTTTTTTTTGGGAGGAGTTTTTCGGTACCACGGACGCTGCTAGGCTGCAAGTAGGAAACGTGTAAAGGTGCATGGAGGTGAAAAGCAGCAAAGGTAGCCCCAAAAGGGGTCCCGCAGTTCCCCGAGCAATTTTGCAGGAAAGCGCCTGCAGAAACAATAGGATCACCCGACCTGGAATTGTGGCATTTGTTTCCGTTCTGGCGCTAAAGCCCGTAGCAGTGTTGCTGCTGCCGCCACCGAAGCCGAATGGACAACGGGTGAACCATACATCACGCTTACCGGTTGCTTCCATGTAGTGCGTTCAAAGCTCGCATGACAGCTGGAACCTGATTCTTTTTCTCCTGCATCCTCCCGCGACGGTGAAATCTGGTATGATGATGGTTGGTAGGTGTCTCCGTACAGTGGAACAGAGCTTCCAGCTGGCTCTAGGAAACGGGGGACGTTGACTTTATTCCATCGAACAAAACACACAAAAAAAACAAAAAGAATGCATCTCCATTCGACCCTTGTGCACGGTGGCGCTTTGTCTAGCTTCACTCCACGCCGAACTCTTTAGACCTTTAGGCTTGTGTGGAGCAGCTTAAAACCGAGTGAGAGCCTGGGCCGAGAGGTTCAAAAAGCATCAAAATACGCAAAAAGTACCAAGAATGTAAGCAGAAAGTCAAAGTCCTTTTTTTTTGTATGTCAGCGTGTGGCGAGCGTGTGGCGGATGGGAAAACCGATGATTGGCTTTTCCTGCCACGCTCGTGCGCGCTGCAGGGCGAATGCCAGATTTCCATACGGGTGAATGGAGTGTTGTAGCAAAACAGAAAACTAAAAAAAGACACACAAAAAAGCCTCCCAACCGAAAACAAATGAATGGAAAAATCGTACAAGTGTGAGAGAGACAGAGGGAGAGAGAGAGTAGAGAAAACAGAAGCGATTGCGAATAGCTTCTCCCATGCGGTGGAAAGTATTAAGTGGAGCTAATAGAAGCAGCTCCGCATCTGGTACAGTATTAGAAAACCCAAAACGAATGAGGCTGAAAATGTTTACCACATTTTTGTGGCGTTCGCAACCAAGGGGAGAAAGCACACGGGTGCCTAACAAATAGCCTACAGACCAGCATGAAATGAACTCTCTGTTAAATCACTCGCTTGTAAAAAAATAAAAGAAGCGGAAATACTACCTCTAGGAAGGCAGGGACATGAAAAATGGAACAAAGTGGAACACGAAACCAAACAAAGCTTAATTCTAACTAAACAAAGGGGGAACACCATTCAGATTTGTACTGAAAGTCATTGCACAGCAGCACAGAAGAGAAGAAAATAGAATTGATCAACACAGTGCGCGTTGTATTTGAACTGCCTTGCAGGTGCGATGCCTACAGCTGCTGTAGTGCTCCAGCACAATGGATGGGGTTTAAAATAAAACTGTCATTCGTGCTTTGGTGAACTCACTGTTCGATTGGTGTACAAATGGTACACCATCTGCAACAATCGGTTGATTGAACGTTGTTTGTTATGTGATTGAGCTCAGTGTTGGTGGTATGTATGTGGTTTGCTGTTGGCGTAACGGGCGCCTCAATAACAAATGAAGGATTGATTTTCGGCAAATGTATTGTTGCTTTTAAATTCATGAGATAGTTTTACTTCGCTGAATAATATTTTTATTTGTGTATTTACTTCATTGAACAACATTACGGGGCATATTGTTAAACTCTTAGTCATGTTTTGTTATCTTATTATTTTTATCATTATAATAATTATTATATTATTTCGTTATCTATGGTCTTTTTTCAAACATTATTTTTTTTTCATTTCATTAGATATTTGATTTAAATTATTTAACTCAGTTAATACCACGATATCAACACTCATTTTGATTGTTTGCTATCTTTTATTTGGTTTATCTATCAGTGTATTCTTTTAATTTTGGTAATTTTGATTATTGTACATTATTTTCAATGTTTTTGTTTTTCTCTTTTCTCTTTTTCTTTATTCTTCATCATCTTGTTTATCGTGTTGTTTGCTCATTTACGTACTTTTTGCTCGTATTGCTTCATTATTTCAATCGGTAAGATAAGATTGAATATGATATTGGAATTCATGTGAGTGCATCCTTTCGGGAAATATGTTACCAAGCTGTTGAGAAATGAAATGCGGCTGAGTTGCTAAAAAATATTAACATTTACACACCAGCTACATTGCATACACATCGTACCGTCCTGCACAATTAATTTAGGAGAACACTTGCTTTAAAAAATTACCCCTTTATTAACAATGTGTAGGTAATGCTCATTTTGAAACTTTTAACTTTAATTTGATAAGGCAGAGCTTTAAAACATGAATTTTAAATATGCATGCATAAATTTTCCGCATCAATAACAAATTAAAAAATAATAAATAAATAAACAAATAAATACACAAATAAAGTAAATGTTGGGAAAGTTTTTTGTTACTTTGTTTTTTTTTATTTATTTTCTAGCTTTGGCGTACAATAGATTACTCTTTTGCGTCTATTAAAATATTAAAATAAAGGCTTAGGATATTTAACAAAGTTTTATGATCTATTAACTACAGGTTTTAGTCTTAAAACTTCATCTGAATAAATGTATGGTTTATTCATACACACAACACTCAAAAGCTATTTATTATTTTTTATTTATATATTTTTTAACGCAGCGTGCAGCAGCAAATTATCGATCAAAATAAAGCTACCAAATTTCATCCCCTGCCTAATATCAGCTTTGTTTTTTAGGGTAAAAAATGCCGAAAGCTCTAAAATTAAAGCTCCATCACAACCGTGTCGTAGCAACAACGCGCGCACTGTTCGGTGCGCGTTCGATGGGTGTGCAACCGACGAAAGCGTCACGGCCTAGGCAAGCCGGGCGCGCCATTCTTCAATCAGGCCGGTGCCGCGAGTGCAAGCAGCCACTACACCCGGGCCCAATGCTGCTGCTGCTGCTGTCGGTTGCAATTTGCTCGCTGGCAGCTTGATGGCAAATCGGATGATAAAATTACACTTAATGGAAGGTTGCGGTCTTTTTGCGTCAACCTAGCGCCTGCAGGATGTTTTTGTCGACGCTCGATGCACCGATCCGGAAGCGATGTGGAAGTGTGGCGGGTTGTGTGCCGCTGCTCGAGTTGAAATTACTTTTTAACGTAATGCCCGGGACGGTTCGGTGACGTTGGCCGGCGCTGGGTGCGCCAGCTACTCAGGAACTCGAAGGGTGATGGCAGATTGAGCGCCGCCCGGGCGGGCCTGGCCCGGTCTAGCATAATTAGTATTCCACCGAGTGTCGGCAGACAAAAACTTTTCCATACGCATAGAACACACACACACACACACACACATCCATCTCGCTGTAACGGGGCTGTAATGGGGGCGTCTCAGGAGTGGGGTTTTTGAGCGAAACGTTTCACCGAACGACAGAATGAAGTCATACTGCAAGCAGACACTGATCGGTTTTGGGGTGTAAAAAAATAAAGGCTCACATTACGAGCAACTGAGCGGTTAGCACGTCAGCGGTTGTGCAGAGATGTGCTAGGAGAGTGTGATAAATATAATTAGATTATTTGGAAATTTCCCAGACTTTTCAAAACTTTACGTTGTGAACTTATTTTCTTGATTTTATTTTCGGCTGTAGGATTGAAATAAAATCTCTTTTTACCTACCTAGTGGATCATGTTGAAATGATTTTTTGTTGATGATTTGTCTGCTTCATATTATGTATACTTTTCATCATAAGCATGTTACTTTGTAATTGCGAAGATTTTTCCTTGTTAGCTATTATTATTTTTTATTTACATTATTATCATTATTATTTTCAGACAATTTTCATTTATACAATTATGACAAAAGTTTATGGTGTTTTTTCATTGGATTTTTATCAAGCTTAATGACATTTTGTATAACTTTTTGGACTATTTTTTTCTTCTGTTTTATTTTTTTAAGTCTTTTTCTTGTCTGTTTTGAGCAAAATAAAGAAAAAATATATATAAATATAAAATAAAATACAACACATTTCTTCCACGCGCTGATAAAATCCTCACGCTTGTACGTTCCATGCGAGCTTTGAAGGTACGCCTCTATTAAACCCTCTGCTCTTGCGCTTAATTTCCCGTTGACATATTCCACCCAGTTACAGGCGGGAAAGCACCAAAGTAGCATCATAATCATACCAATACCCTTCGTCACACCCACTCGCCACTTACCCGGCACCGAGCTCTTTCAGCTCCATCCACAAAGCTACCGGTGTCTCTCGGTGCGACACCTCCGGTAAACAACATCCCAAAGCATTAACTCGATCAACTCGATGTAATTAACGCGACAGGTTGCGGTAGCAAAACCGCGAAAGTGATTCAATTTCGGCTTCGGGTGTGCCGGGCTCAGCGCGCCACCCCGGGTTTGGGCAAAACTGCTGTCAAAGGGTTTTTCGTAACCGGGGCATCATCAGCAGCATGCCAGCTCGGCAGGAGGTTGAGCATGATCCTCGTTTCATTGGCTGTTTCGGGCGTATGTGTTTTAGAACGAGAAGGGGGTAAAACTAGGCACCCGCGTCGGGAAGCAACTGCTATGCAGCCAGTGCGAAGCTTTGTTCTGACTGCAAGCTTACAGCTTCATCGTTGCAGCGATGACAGAAGAAGTCGTGATGTCGTGTGTCTATGCGCGGGCGAGAATAATATGCAGCCGCCGCTTTGCAGCGCTACCGTTTCCGTACGGTGCCGGTGAATACGTATCAAAAGATTGGGTTGAGCATAAGAACGAGGTCAAACGGTGCTCTGATGGTTGCCCGGGTAGAGCGACTCGCACGAGCAGCAGGAGAGCAAAATAAGTCTTCTCGATTTCCGTTTCATTGTTTGCATCAACCCTTTAACTGGGCTGCAGGGTGTCCGACCAAACGGCGAACAGCCCCCGTGGTACGTCGGTCAGCATTAACGCGCTTAGAGGTGGAATTCTTTTGATGCGTTCGTTGCCGCCTTTTGTTCGGGAATGCAGAGAAAAAGGAGGAAGGATAATAAAAAACAGCGCACACAGCAAAGCAAGTTTGCTGTTGTTCCTTCAAAGGGGTTTTTAACAATATGTTTGCGTTCGTTTTTGTCGCTTTAGGTTCAGGGAAACATACAGCAAGATGGGCGGGACAGGTCATCGTTACAAACAGTACGCTACAGAGTAAAGTAACAAACTTAATAGTACGGATATTTCAAACTTAAACTTACGAATGAGTAACGGAAGCTGAATCAATTATTTCGTTAAAAAAAATTGATTATCAGTAATTAGTCCAATGATCTCTGTCAATCATATTTAATTATTTTTGCTGCTCATTGCATATATCTTAGTAGGTAAAATAATTGCTACGAAAATGTGTCAGGTCAATGTTCGAAATGGTTTCAAAAAGCCTTGATAACCTGAGTTTTTTAAAAACACAAATGCTCTTTTGTAAAAAAATTGCATATCTTTAGGCGCTTTATTAACTTATGTGAACTACAGTAAAAATTGTTCTAGATTAATTGTAAGCCAGTAAGATAATGGGAAGTTATGATTTATATTTTAATGCGTGTGCATGCAATGCAATGCATTGAAAGGTTAAATTTTGAAAGAGACTTGAATGCATTTATGATTTTAATTAAGACATATTTTTGTATTTTTAACAAAATTCTCTTGTTCAAGAAACAAAATATGGTAGAAGCCGGCCAGACAGCCTTTTGTTAATTCACACATTCGGGCAGTTTTCTGTATGATATAAACAAAATGATTAAATAGAGCTGTTAAACTGTATTTCGTGTAAACTACTGTAACAAACTGCTCGAATGGGTGTAGCTTGAGTTAGTAAATGCATTTTATGCTTATTGGAAATCAATTGTATAGGAAAGAAGAAATAACCTAATTGGATTCTAATTAATTATCAAATTTCTGCCACTAATTCTTGAGTATGAATTGTTGATAGAGGCGAAATAAAATATTTACTTTGCGCAAGTGCCTATGGAAAAATGCAGAAAGATTGTAAAAATATAAATATGACGTTAAGTTTGCAGTCCACTGTGCAGCTCCGTTGGGGTGAAATTGGAAGCATCGCGTTTGAATGAAGCGTGGTCGCACGCTGGTGCCCCAGCACGGCACTGAGATGTGATAAATTTTCCAAGGAAATTCTAGTAAAACCCTGCCTGCGCCACAGAGTCCCACCGCGCCATACACTGTCGTAGCGCTGTCCAATCTTGACCAACCACGGGTGTCGGTATGTCACCCCTTTGCGACCCGTATGGTGTGCCAGGTGTGCAAAACGTGCTGGGCGCGACCCAGAACCCGATCCACATTTTCCATGTGTTTCGCTTTTGTTCCTTTGCGCGCGAGCTGTCGTGTGAGCTGACCGTTGTTTTTCTGGCTTCATGTCGCGCCCAAGACAACTCCCCAGACGGGATGAGCACGGGCAAGAATATTCGACGCCATGGAGCATGTTGGTTTTGTCGCTTATTCACTTTCGTGGCTATGGGTAGATGTGCCTGAAATCTTTCGCATACTCTCTTTTTCGTTGTGCTCTCTCTCTCTCTCTCTCTCTCTCTCTCTCTCTCTCTCTCTTTGCCGTTCATTTCAATCCATTTATGCCCGACTGATTTATGTGTAAAATTGCATGTTTTGTTTCTGAGAGGGTTTTTTATTCTTTTGCTGTATTCTCTGTTTTTTTTTATCACTTCTTTTTTTAAGGGAGCTGCAATGTACCATAGTTCCCTAGGAATGCATGTACCATGCAACTGAATGGGGTCATTCGCGTCGGCAATGTTGCAGTTCGCTGCCCTTTTTCATTCCGTCCATCGATTGCTCGCGATTTCATGTGAACAGCGTTGGTAGGGGAAGACGCACAAAAGATTTTTGAGTGAAAAAGCACAAAAAACACATACACACAAACATTCAAAGGTCAAGGAAAGGGTTAGCATGCTTTGGGTATTGTGTGAAATTATGGATTTAAAACGGCAAATCCCAGGCCGGTGGAGCTGCCTGGTTGTTTGTTCTTCAAGGTGTTTAAAATGATGCTGAAAATGTTGAAAAGAGATGTATGGTGGATTAAATAACACTTGAGGAGATGGAGAGGAGACAGTTATTTCAGAAAAAACAAGAAAACTAGTCTTATATTTATATTTACATTAAATAGAAAAAAGTTATATCCACCAATCTCACCAAGCCTTCAAAATTAACATACAATCTTACAAAAACAAACTCAAAGCACGGTGGAACGATTATTTAAAAGCACGCCACACAAAACAAACACTATCAGAAACGAATAAATTCATTAAGAGCACCGTGCTGTGGCCGTGATACTAAACACAAAGCATCCCGGGTAGTTCTCCGTTCCGTAACGGGCTGCATCTGGCCACAGATTCTGTTGCAACACTACAATATTTGCCACACACGCACTCTGCCCTGCTCCTTTCTCTCTTTCTCTCCATCTGGTACACTTACGGGATGACCTTTTGGCAAACTTGTTCAGTCAACAGAGGCCACAGGCTGGACGATGGCCCCTGGGAAGCAGTTTCTCTCGTGTTAAAAGGTTGGTGCTTCAGGGCAAGACCAGCACGAAACCAAGTGAACGGAGCAAACAAAACAAAAAAAATCAGGGCATCTGTACTTTTAGGAACGGGAGAAAAACTGCACCTTCCCAAAACATGCCAACCCATGCACACACGCATATGAACGTAAACATACATACCCAGCGCGCCGAATGATGTATGTGTATGTTTGAATTCAATTTCCACTGCATAAATTAAAGCGTGCAGAAAGCTGGAGGGCCCCCTTCCGAATGCTTGCATCGCCACAGGAAGAATGTGTGTGCGTTTCTTTTGTACTGATCACCTTTGTTATTGTTGTTGTTGGTGGGTGTGTTGGGCGCATGCTGTGCTTTTTAGTTGCTCCCCGAAGTGCTCCAATATCATGAAGCTCGGGCCACTGCAACCCATTTCTGGTGATTGGTGTTTGGTGAAAGAAACATTGCTCGCGTTTCGCTGACTGTTAGCTTTTCCTGCCCGGCTGTCCGTGCAATGTTGGCCGACAACGTTCAACGTTTTGGTTTCGATCGGGTGCAAAGTTCAATTCTGAAGCTGTTTTATTGAAAGTGCTTTTTTGAAATTTTAAGTAATTAATTTTAAGACTAAAAAAAAGGTTCAATGATTATGTGGGTTGCAGTTGTAGATGCGTTAATATTTTATGTTTTTTATGTTTTTTTTATTACTATATTATTTGAATTGTTTTTACTTTACTATATTAAAACAATTCAATTGTTTTTTTTACTATATTTTATTATTATTATTATTATTATTATTATTATTTATTCCGAAAGTTATCCAGCTGGTATAAGCTTACATAACATACTTATCCTTCTATAGTTAATGCTAAAGAACAGTGCTAACAAAAACGCATCAAAAAACATAACAAGTTTAACTGTCAATCAACCAAATAAAAATAAAAAACAACATAAACTGTGG